>PVKU01000454.1:0-319245 GCA_004027475.1 Anoura caudifer
TGGTATCAGTGCTATGGAATCCAGATATTTTTAATAATGGTGTGTGATTATATTCTCAGCTTTCCAAATGGTATCAGGTAGGGAAGTACAATCCTGTCCTCCTATTTCACTTTTCAGGTATATAATTCAATAGTCTTTAAATATAAAAACCTTTCTTCATTTATCTGGGCCTTTAAAAATGCATGAAGATATGTTAAATCAATTCAGAACACAAATTTGCCCAATAAAAATTAGGAAATTAGAAATGTAGAAGAAAATATTTCTCTAAACATTTTAATTTTCTGACAAATCTTAGGGCCAAATTTTGCCCTAAAATCAGGGCCAACTATAAGTTAAGATTTTCCTATTTATAGGTAAATGTATTTTGTTTCAACCTGTGCTTTTATTTCAATGCCTTTATTAGCCTAAGTGTTTGTTTAAAACCTGTTTATATCCTGTTAAGTTACTAAAACTAATAACATTGACCTCACGTCTAATGTCTTGCGTTTTTGAATTACCTGTCTGGCACCAGGTGTGAGTAGTTAATGCATCGGGAATGACTAAACGCCCTTCTACTATAAGAATTTGCATAGGGATCACTTAATCTACATTCCAATTTGATTTACTATGAACAATACAAATCAATCAGCAGCTCCCGATCCTGGCTGTACATATACTTTATGTTAATGGCCATATTACGAATTATTTGCATGGGTTTAGAGATAGGTAAGTTGGCTGAAAGCCACAAACTTATACCAAAGAAGCTCATAAACTGATAATCTATTGAACAAAACATTGTTACACTATGTCCCTTACTACATTGCTCTCTGCTGTTTATTTTTTATGGGAAGCTTCACATCAATAGCAAGAATCTATACAAGCATTTGAAAGATGTTATAAATAAACAAACAAGTAAATTGTGGAAGTCAGCAAATATTCATTTTACTTTAATATACTTTAAACTTTACACTCTAAAACTGAATACTTTATAACTTAAAAACTTTATACTTTAAAACAGTCTATTTTCCCTAACACATATCCCTTGCACCAAATCTCCCTTCATATTTAGGTTGTATTCCCCCCGAGTCTCATTCCACTGAAGCAGTTTTTGCTACAGACCGTAAATCCTAGTGTTTGTACATCTGTTGGGCATTCTCAGTCCTCAAAGTATTGTTCCAGTTTTGCAGTGGGGCCCCGTGTCTCAGAAAGTGCTGTATGCATCATAATTGCGTAAACACAAGAGATCGATCTCCATGGATTCCCAACTTAAGTCTCTAGCTCCAACCTCTTCACTAAACCCAGTCTTTGTATAGTAAACCCTCTTATTAGCACATCCAGTTAACACACTTGAAATGTGTCTCTACACCCGTAAAAATGTCAAATCTTAAACTCATGCCTTCCCAGCACAGTTCTTTTCCCGTGGTTCCCCATCTCTGGATGTAACCAGAATCTCTCTGTGAAGGCTACAACGCTGCCCCTGTACCCGATGCCACACTTCCCTTCCTCCAGAGAACAGAAACGTCATCAGCAACCTGATCCCACGGCTCTGTAGCACCTGTGGACTTGACCTTCTCTCCTGCTCCACTTAACCATCCCAAGGTCAAGCTCCCTGATTCCCCTTAACTGCACGTACCTTCCTATTCTGCTGTAGCCTTTCTCCATGGGATAGCCAGAGTAGGGTTTTCTAAATTCAAATACGATAATGTCATTTTCTTTCCTAAAACGGTTCGATGGCTTTTCACTACTCTACGAGTGAGAATTAAAGTCTGCACCCCAGGCTCCTTGGCCTTACAGTCTTGGTCCTTGGCTTTCGGTCATCTCTCCTTTGTCCCGTACCGGACACTCTGTTCTCAACAAGCAGCCCCCTTGCTTCCCTTCCGTTCTTTGAAGCAGCATCTCCCACAACATCCTTCTCTCATTGCCTCGCATACTCTTCTCTCTCCTCAATGAGGAAACACCTATTCTTGCTCAGATCTCAAATATAACTTCCCCAATGTGGCCTCTTTGAACTCCTACACTATTCCTATTCCCCTGCCACATGCCCACCTACCTCCCTGCAGCTTTTCTTCACAGAAGCTACCACGGTTTCATTCACATACACATTTACAACAGCTACACATTCTGTATGTACAGCTGTATAGCACATATTTTTCACTTATTCTTGCATCTAACATATCTAATTAATAACTGCTTTGTAAACTATCTCTTTACTTCTGTAAGTACTCGAAATTATTACTAATTAACTCAGTTAAATTTAATAATCTAGAAAACTCCAGGATGTAAGCACTGCGGTTATTCTAGATTTTGTTTTTATTTTTTTAAAGCCAATTGCATTAATGTATGTCTCTGCTGTGATTTTATACATGGAGTTTTCAGGTGAGCTTAGGTGGATGGTCTTGATTACTGGTCGGGCCGGTGACTGCAGGGTCCACTTCTTCGAGAGCAGTCCGCCTAGAAATGACAGGCTCCTCAGCTCTATCTGCAAAGCACTGAGTTAGCACAGTACTGTCTACCTGGAGACTCTTATCAAGATTCGTGGTCTTTCTCTTTTTGCTCATCTCTTTGTAAGCACGGCTGAGGATGCATAAAATATGAGCAAATGCGTTCTCAGTGAAGTTAGTGTCCACTGGTTTCCCATTATTTATTTCCTGTCCTCCAGGCTGTAAGCTCTATTGATCCTTACTCTTAGCCAGCATCTAATCTCATAACCTTTAAGACACCAAAAGTGGAGACGTGCAAAATCTATATTGAATTTCAATTCCTTCCAAAAGCTTTTCTGGGGAGAACAGCATGAAGAAGTGCTTCTATCTCCAGGACTGATAATTGGTTTCTAACACCAGTTCCTAGCAGCTTGGTGACCCTGTCCTTCCACAGTTCTGTTCTCTAATTTGCTCAGGCACAAAATGTGGAACATCATTCATTGATTCCTTGGATATCTTCCATTTTGAAAATTTATAACCAGAGTCAGGGTCGAAGTCATTATGGTATTTTGTTGCATATGTTTAAATTGTATAAAATTAAAAAAATAAATCTAAAATTATAATTATTTAACAAGGATATTCATATATTTATTCATGTATGTATATAATGATGACATGTATTACTGTAAATAATCATTCCCATTTTAATCAAGTGTTAAAAATTAGATATATTGGAGTATTTCATCTGTAAATTATACTAACAACAAAAATCACACTTGGTTTGAATCATTTCATTTGAATTATTTAACTGTGACACCAGTCATTTGGAATTGAATTTTACTGAGTTATATTTTCATTAATTTGAACTCTTCCTTGGATTTAGGGAATCAACATTTCTAATGGGATTAGGCAGCCAAGGCCAATTTTACAATATCCAAATAGTAAAGCGATCTCAACAACAGAAAAACCACATGGCAGCCAATACCCTGCCTTGTTTACTGCGTCAGGATAACGTGCCCTATTGCCAAAGTCCAAATAGTGTATTTTTGATAAACTTGGAAATTAGAAGTAGTTCTTTCTGTCTTCAAAAAATCTGAAACTGTCTTCTAAGGAATGACTAGAGGCAAAGTCAGCTACACAATTTGTTTGGTCAAGGGCAAAACTAAATTATGGGGCTTGGCAAGAGTAAAACACATATATAAGTACAAAAATACAAAAATATAACTTCTACAATTTTAGTGAGTCTGTACACCACTTAACTTTTGATATTCGCACTCGAAGCTAACCTTGCTCAATATAAAGGTGAACATAAAAATTTATATATTAATTTCAAGTTTTTTAGCATAAGTGAATTAAGTAGCAAATTAAAAAAATACCGCTGGAATAACTCTGTTATAAAACTTGCAGAAGTTGATAAAACCCATAAGCCTCACGAGATATTATATAAACACATTGAAAATGATGTAGACCAAATGAAATGTAAACTGTAAGAAAACTTTTCCCTCTTCCCCACTGTCGCTTGGTCCCTGGATAAAGAACTAATGCCTGTTCCAAATTTCCTGAGAACAACTGCATGCAAACATTTATGTGCCTTTTTCTGGGAAAAGCCATTTTCCCCACTAATTTTCTGTGTAACAGAGTGTCCCTTTCTGTGCAGGGAACCGTGAACGAGCACAAAGATTTCAAGATGATTTGTCAAACCTGCTACACAAACTGCCTCAATTTGCGGAATGAAAGCTTTTGCCAGCAGAAAAGCAGCAGAGAGAGTTAAGTAGGCCAGGTTTAAGGAGTCTGTGGAATTGAACTGCAGAGATGTAGCAGTTTCTAAATGTCAGCAGGCACTTTCATACTTTGTTTCAGAAGGGAAATTGGATTAAATAATAGTTGTCGTGGAGGCCTCGGTCCCTTCCCCACAAGCTGTGGTCCTTGAGCTATTTTAATCAAACCCTTCGGAGAAATGGGAGATCAGGTTAAATACCCACGACTCTCAGGGGCCACTAAAAAAATCTCTCTTTTGTGGTTTGGGAAGTTCTGCCAAATTGTTCCAAGTTTATTCCGTATCAGATTTGCCAGCCGTGATAAGAGGCCTCGTGGGCTTGGGGTTTTGTTTTTGCTGTTGTTAAACTCAGATTCAGTATCTTAAATACAAACTAATTTCTCTTCCCTTAAAAAAAGAAAACAAAAAAAGGACAAAAAAAAAAGCAAAAAACCCTAGAATCATAAGTTTGGCAGGGAACGCCGGTTTCTAAACTCGCCGGATGTTTAAGTTTGCAATAATATTTAGTCGACAAAATAGAATTCATTTTCAAATATCTTACTCAGACTAAAACACTACCACCCTCACCACCCCCACCATCATCACCATTGTCATTGTCCCCACCACTGTCACTGCGTGTCCTAGCTGGGAGAATGCAGAGAAGTCAAATATAAATTACCTGGCACAAAGATAGGTTTTATTTTAACTTGAGCTTTACCTCCATTTCCCTCCCATTTTAAAAGTTACTGGCATTTCATAAAGCTTATTCTATTTGTTTTGCTAAAAACTTTTAGAAAAGTGTTTTCACAGAGAAAAGATTGCCTTAAAGTACAGTGCAGACACATGGGTAAGCTTGAACATAAAAGAACACAGAACATTGAAAGTGGCCATCCAAGTTTGCCTCCCTGGCCAGTGTGGCTCAGCTGTTCAGAGTGTCGTCCTGTAGCCAAAATGTTGTGGGTTCGATTCCCGGTCAAGGCACATACACAGGTTGCAGGTTTGGTCCCAGGTCTGGACATGGGTCCAGTCAGGCAGATACAGGAGACAACAGATGGATACTTCTCTCTCTCATGGATGTTTCTCTCTTTCCTCTCTCTCTAAGAGCAATGAAAAAAATGTCCTTAGGAAAGGAAAGGAAAGGAAAGGAAAGGAAAGGAAAGGAAAGGAAAGGAAAGGAAAGGAAAGGAAAGGAAAGGAGAGGAGAGGAGAGGAGAGGAGAGGAGAGGAGAAAGAAAGAAAGAAAGAAAGAAAGAAAGAAAGAAAGAAAGAAAGAAAGAAAGAAAGAAAGAAAGAAAGAAAGAAAGAAAAAGAAAGGAAGGAAGGAAGGAAGGAAGGAAGGGAGGGAGGAAGGAAGGAAGGAAGGAAGGAAGGAAGGAAGGAAGGAAGAAAGAAGGAGGGAGGGAAAAATAGGAAGGGGCCACACATTCCCTGACTGTTGGTCTCATCCTTTCCAAGAACCAGAGCTGCAGTGTAACTGCCACCTTTCCTCAGTTTGCGCGCTTCATCGGCTCTTGGTCCACCTGTGTGTAGACAACTAGATCGCTCTATGTGAGAAAGGGAAAAAACGCATTTTGCTTGAGCTATTACATTTTGGATGTTTTTTACAATAGCTTAGTACACGCCTATTAATGTGTACCTTTTTCTGGGTGAATATTGAAATATAGTTAGTACAGGTTTACACATGAATTTGGTACCTATTTAATGTTGAAGAAAGCTCAAGTGTCTTTAATGTCATTTGATTTCAAAAGAGGCTGATTTTCAAAATAATTTTGGAGTAATAATTAACTTTTAAGATATCTATGGACAAGTTTTAGTGACTTCTGTCCAGGTTGGCGTTTAGCACATTACAGTACAAAAATATAGGTGACTTTAATTAAAAGAAATTTGTAATTGTAATGTCAATGTACTAGACATTTGTTATTTTTGATGTAAAAATGTCCAGATAAAAATAGATTCTAATTTTTACTGTTACTTTCTTATACATGCAACCATAATTTTTCTTAATTTCTCATAATTTATATTTCTTGAGCATTTGTTTCTGTATTTTCACACATCTAATCATGTTTATTTTTAAGAAAATGATTTCTCTGCACTGATTCTTAGCCAATGACAAAATATTTTTATTTTCATTTTTATACATTCAAATAGTTCAAACCAAACAAAATTCTAAAAATAAAAAAGTATTTATTGGTTCTTTCCAATGATTTAGAAGATTGAAATCATATGTAATAAGTGTACCTCTCTTTGATAAAATTCAAACACACCGTATTTTAAGTGGTGTATTTGTCATATCTGTCGCTTCATATCTATGTATTTGTCATCATCTGGTCCCATCTCTGCTGTTCTACTTGAGAGTATGCCAAAGCTTCACCCTTCCTACTTCAGCAGGTATCTACTAAGAGCACCATTTGACAAAATGATAAAGTGATCACACTCCAAAATTTAAAGTCATTAAAATTTAACGTCATTTCTAATCTAGACAGCTCTTTGATTTGTCTTTCTCTGGTGACATCGACATTGTTAATAAGTCTAGGCAATGTTAGGCAACATTTTATCTGTCTCATTTCTGTTTCTCATAAATATAATCAGGCTATTTTTTTTTTTTTTTGCAGAAATAATGCATAGGTCAGGTGTATGTTATCCTCAGTTTATCTTTCCCACAGGAATAGAATGCAGTTTGGTGCTGTGCTTGATCACATGATTAGCTAGCGTGCACCAAATTTCTCCTTCAGAAAGAGAACCTTTTCTGTCAGGTAAATCAGTAAGAATTTTCATCATTTGATGTGCCTTGCTAAAATCAGTTATTAAAATGATTTTGTAAAAAAGATGATTTGTAAATATTCCCAGCACTCTACACTAAATAATTTTGTATTCTGCTATAAAATGGAGTTTTTCTTTCTTTTCTCCCTTCTATTATTGGGTCAAGGTGTCTATCTCTCAAATAAATGTTTTACTTCTCAAAAATAACCTTTAAAGCTTTTAAGCCTGAAGATTTTAATTCAAACTAATTTCTTTCCCTTCAAAAGAAATGGCTGCTATCAATAAGGAAAAGAGATTTCTACTTCATCTCTTTCAATAATTTTTAGAGTGGGGAATTGGTACCTGTAAAATGTATTTAGATTTTTATGACTAATTTGAGATGCGATGGCTTTCTGAGACAAACAATGTTAATTTGCATTTATATGGGACTACTTTGCCATTCCAGAAAACTCTACGGGGATTCTTTCAGGCTGAGAGCATCACAAACCTCATTTGAAAAATGAAATGCATAGAATTTATTATCTTGTCATTATACATACGAAGTAGTATCTCTCATCGGTGAAGACATAAATGTGCATGGTAGGAAAATGCGCATGTGAGACTTGTGCCGTCACCTTCACAGGTGCACAAGTAGTTCCTTTTTTTGCAAGGAACTGTGTTCCTTCACTGTCCCCTCCTTTCCTGATGTACAGAGAACATCTCCCAAACTATAAAACTAAAAACCTCCCAAAGAGAAACAAAGAGAAAGTGGCTGTCTTCTCTCAGCAAAACGCTTTTGAGACTCTCTATGTTCGTACGTGTATCGGGAGTTCATTCCTTTTCTTTGCTGAGAATGAATCCTTTTTATGGGTTTACCAAAATTGACTTATCCATCCATGAGCGGCTGGTCATTACCTCATTTCAGGGGTCTCAGTCTTAGGCTGACATGCCCTGTAAGCATTCGTGGGTGGGTGCGGTCGTAAGCGTTGGCTTCTTGTAGTTGAACAGATGGGAATGAGATCGCTGGGTCATTTTTTAGGTATATGTGTAACTTTATAAGACTGTGCCGTTTTTCTTCCTAAAGTAGCTTTTGCCTTTCCAAAAGCAATGTGTGAGTGTTCCAGTTGTTCCATAACCACTATGGTGTAATTCTGTTCACACAAAACACACACACACACACACACACCCTTTTTGCCTTTCTAATAGGAGGGTAGTGGTATGCAATTGTGGTTTAAATTTGCATTTAATGTATCAATAACAATGTTGAACGCCTTTCAGGTGCGTGTTTGCCCTCGGTATCTCTTCTATCTAAATATCTTTAACTCACAGTCTGAGAGTCAACAACCCTTCAGTTCTCTTAAGCCAGCAAGTCTCTCATCTTTGAAATCATACAATAGAATCCAGCTTTAATGTCTCCTGGCTTTTTAAAATGAAGATATAGGCATATTCAAGTCTTTCAAGCCTTAGAAAATGGCACACATGCACCCAAAAGCCCACAAAGCCCTTTTCCTGTCTGACATCCACCCACGGCAGGGACCGGACGGTCTCATTGTTGCCTGATCTCCAGTAAAGTCATGAGCGTCCACGCCTTCTGTCCTCTTGATCCCATAGAGGGACCACACACCCGATGAACGTGTAACTGGGCTAAAAGAAAGTTCCTTTTTCCCCAGTCCACCCACCAAATGTTGGTTTTTCCTTAAGTTTCCATTGTCAGAATACCTCCCTGGATGGGGACATTGAGTCCCAGGATCTATTGCCATATAATGATAATTCCACAGCATAACAGCTATGGAAAATGGCCTGGAAATTATTGCTGAGCTCTGGATGGTTGTACCCTATTCCTTATCCCTCGGGTCCCTTCTCAAAATCACCTTAATTCAGTGTGTTGAAAGTTAAATTTGTTGCTTATCTCTGCAAAGCCTCTCTCCTTTGAAGCCTCCTTCCCTGGTCAGATGTCACCACTCACTGGTGTCAAAATCAGAAGCATCAAGGTGTCCCTTTGCTCATCCTAATTCCCACGCATGCAATCACAGAATTTTATTGATCCAGTCTGTCTCCTACACACTCTGGTCCTCCCTCACTATTCCCTTCTCTGGGCCACCATCACTGCCCACCGAAACTGCCAGCCTCCTGGGACTTCTTCAGCTTTCTGCTCTTGCGTCTCTCCATGTCAGTTCGCAGGGTGGCTTCCAAAACATACACCTTACCACCCTGCTACTTAAAACCTTGCAGTGGCTGCTCATTGCCCTTCCAGAAAAGAAAAACTCCCTTATGTGTCTTGTAAGGTTGCTGCGCACTCCCAGCATCTCAGCATCCTTCTCTATATGTCCTGCCCACCCCACGTTCCAAATTCCAAACACACGAAGGCTGGGCTTCCCTGGGATCTTCTCAGCTGCCCCCAGGCCTCCTCACTCCACACGAGATACCCGCAGGGCTCCCGGCAAAAGATTTGATTTGCCTCCACTCACTGAGCCTTTTGTCATTCCCCTTAACCACCTCCCCTAAGAAAATCCTCTGGCTCTGTATCTGTTTTACTTTAGTTTATGCTGATGGGGGTTCTTATCTAACCTCCTAGAGCACATTTTTATTATGCTCTTGCAGAACATTCTATGCTTTTCAAATATTCAATTTATTTTTAAAAACATTTTATTATTTTTTCCAATGAAATATAAACAACATGAGAGCAGTGACTATTTCAACTTGTTTTTTAGCTCTTGGTATGTACCATTGGACATAAATGAACCCCATCTATTGTTACACAATAACTTAATTATACTGTAGATTGATTAACAGTGTGTGAATTTGGTAGACCATGTATCTAGAGTGAATAATTTATTGTCTGTCAGCTGGGAAACAGTCACTCTCTTTCTAGCTATAACTGCAATTTAACATTCACGTGGTGTATTTAATGCAGTTAGAGTTTCTCCATTGAAGCTAATACTGTATATAATGTGGCAGGTATTCAAAAATATACCTGCAAAACCCTGTTGCTATGTTTCTTTTTTCTCCTGAGACATGTAGATCCTAAATGATTATCCTTTTACACTAAGTATCTTCCAATCACAAGGTCTTTTTCTATTGGACTGCTACCCCAGCAGGGCCACCCTCATGGGAAATCACCAGTGGATGACCTGTCAGAGCAAATCAGAGCATCCGCCCATCAGGCCCTGAGGAGCAGCCCCGCCCCGCACCCGCCCTCCCCGCAGCAGCAGGACCGAGCCCTGTGAATGGACCAACACGCTGGCATCCTGCTTTTGGGCTCCTGGAAGAGAAAGGAAACCATCCCTGAATAATACCGTCAGTAACATACACTGCCATGCATTTACTACGTTCTCAGGGTTGTGGAGACCAAAGAAAATGTCCGATTAATGAAGCTCAGTAGTCTTTTAAGTATTGCAAAGTCCATGAACATTCATGTTCATGTACACACACAGACACTAGAGAAAAAATACAGTTAGGAAATGACATACTTATGACCCATGCAAGGTATAGAAAACAATAGTGGGGATTCATAGCCTCCTGTTCATTTGGAAAATTAGAAAAAAACAAGATATACCATGTTGATTTATTGTATTTATTTAATTTTAAATACTACTTTATTGAGGCATGATTTATGTACACTAATGATATACACTTAATGTGCGTATAACTCAGTGAGCTTGAAGATAAGTACACATCTGTGAAACACCACCACAACCCAGGCCATGAACACACCCAGCACATCATTTAGGGTACATCTCTTTGGGGACAACGTACTTTTGGACAAATTGTTTAACATTTCTGGGCCTCAGGATTTTCCTCTTTAAAGAGGGATTAAAATAGGATTGATGATATCATATCTCACCAGGTTGACGTAGGGACTTAAAGACCTTACACACATGAAATATTTAGAATAGTTTGTAGCACATAATCAACATTTCTGAAAAGTCAGCCATATATAATTTCCTAAAAACGATCACTTAATTTTTTTATCTGCTCTAAAATCTCTGAAAATATATCCTTTGGCCATTTCAGATAATTTCCGTCATAGGTCAAACGCTAAACCGAGGCAAAGGCAGGTTAGCATTTTGTTCAGGACAGAAAGCATGTAGTCCGTTTAATCGGTGTCCTCTCTTTCCCCCTCTGATGTGGTTGTTCTGCGGCGATCTGATGACTGAGAGTCCTTTCTCTCCCCTCTGGAAGTTCAAATAGCATGGCTGACATTCCTTTGGAAGTGGACCTTAGAAGTGGCCAAGGCCGGCCAACTCTGCTCGCTGTCTAACAACATAAGATGTCTTCACTCTCATGGCTGGAAGGGTGCGACCCAGAGGACCAAGAAAATGGAGGTTGAAGCCCCGAGGGAACGTGGCACAGAGCAAGACAAGGAGGGTTAAGTAAAGTTCCATTTAACTATTCAGAGGTATGAGGGGCATCCAGTAAAGAGTGTTGCTTTGAAATGTGTCGAAGCAGGGACAGTTTCTACCAGATGATTTGTGAGTCACTTGTCACATGCCAGAGTATGCGCTTTACATACAGACAGTCTAACGACATTTGTGACATACCTAATGCGTGCCGGACATTGTTCTTGACTTTGAGAAGACAGGGATGAACAAAAGGAAGTAGGTCTGTGCTGTCATCGAGGGGATTGAAGTGACACCATATAAACGAGAAAATACATGCGGTGACTCAGGGAGGAAAACAGATCCCGAATAAAACGAAAGTGGGTGAACTAAAAGTGGATCGATGAGGAGTAACACGCCATTTGAAAAACTTGGGAAGATCTTGCCAGGCCGAGGAGAGCGCAAAGGCATCCGTGGTTAAGGGGGAACTAATCACAGTGCGGCCGGGGTCAGTCCCCCAGCAGGGAGAGGGCAAACCCAGTGTCCCAAGCAGGACAACAGGGCACTAGACTTCTAGGCAGGGGCCAGCTCATGTCTGATCTTGTAAGCCAAGTCGGGGCGACATCCTTGAGGCTGATAAATTCCCAATGCAACAGACACCGAAGACACACAGCGCGCCAGGCACCTGGTGAAATTTGGGGGACGTTTCACCGAACAAAACGCGCCGAGTCCTTCTCTCCGTGGAAGTTTCATTCCGTGTGGCCTCCGCATTGAAAAAGCAAGACGACATGAAAGGAAAACCCCTGAAAACTGTAAACTCAATAAGAAAGCAGATAATTCAATAATTCCGTCAAGATCCCAGGGCAGAGTTTCAATGTTAGATGGTTATTTTGATTTTCATTTATCCTTTAATCAAACCCACAATCACTAACCTCATGTTATTACCCAATATGCAGGAGCTGACATCCTTTGTATGACTATGTGAATAAAATCAATTATAAATAATTTTCTCAGCAAAGGGCTAATTTGGGCACTAGAAAAAAATAACTCCTTGTCTTCAAGTTACTTAGAAATTAAATTATGTTAACAAATGACTTAGGCGATCTTGCCTGCTCTGTATGGTAAGGAACATGACAGAGAACATTAAAGTAGCGTGTATAAAATATTAAATTACGTTTTATTGCATGCCAACAATACAGAATGAAATTTAATGCAGTATGAATGACCCATAAATGTTCATGTCTGCATTTAGAAAATCCAGGAGATCTCAAAGCCTCAAATTCCTGTCAGCCAATTTAAACTGAATTGGCTTGAGCTATTGCTACCCAAAGCACCCAGGGACATAGGTCATAAAAAAAGAGATTACTCCAGCACAAATCATACAGCAACTGCATAATACATCAGACCAAAACTTTTAAAATTAATTTGGCTTTATTTATGGATTTACTTATATTTAGAAAATAAGAAAAATGGATGGGGCTATTATTTTTTTTTCTCATTTCATGGGGAGAGTGATCCATTACTCTGTCTTTTCTGTTTAAACAGCAGATTTATCGGCCATAAACCTTGTGTGATGGCTTTGTGGAATTAGGTATTATGTGAGGGTCTGTTCTGACATGCACATTAGGTTGACTGAGTGCCCCCTTCGTGAAAAAAATCTAATGACCGTCACTGCCAAGTTAGCCAAGGGCTCTGAAAACCCATCTGTGTTTTTTGAGTTCTGTGATAAATATTCTGTATCAGTTAATTGTGTGGGGGGAATCCAGCTTTCTTTTAATGAGTTTTATTAATTATATAAGTGTGCATTTGGAAGATGAAGAATTATTGAAAAATATGAGCCGATTTCACTCGGATTCATTGACTTTCTTTACATTTAAATGGAGTTATTGTATCACAGCAGAACCCCATCAAAATGTGCCTCATGTCGATGAATAAAAAAAAAAAAACACTATAGATCACATTAACACTGAAACATGGCCATAAATTTTTAAGTAAACTTGTTTGTTTGTTTTTGTTTTTAGTGGTAGATGAAAAAATCAGCACTATGAAATCAAGTAAAAAATAAAATTAAGCCTAAAGACAGATGTATCTCTAAAGACCTAAATCCCCAGGAATTGGCAGAAATCATTTATAGCATTTTGGACATGTGCGATGTATTGAGCGGGAATTGAACCAATGTACCTAAATTTCCAGCTAAATGCTAGCTGGCACCTGGATTACGTGAATACGGATTACACATACCCCTATCCTGTTTCTCGAAGATCCGATTAAAAGGCACACTCCCTGCTGTACTCTCCTTTGTCCTCATCTGCAGTGTCTTTCCTTCTTTGTCTTTTCTGTGCAGCACTTTCTACTTACTTCTCTAGATACGTATCATGCCACACCGGACCGTTAACGTGTGTTCCCCGCCCTGTCTACAGAATCCTGAAGATCCCATCCGCACAAAACATGCACACATTCTTCCTCTGGAAAAGGGACTGAAGGTATTCCCAGATGCTAACGCGGCATCATATAGGATATCGCTATATTATGCTGAGTCATAACGCGCTAATATGTATCTGCTGTATCACCGGCAATCACTCAACGCTGGGCGTGTTGAGTGACTAAAAGGATGCACGGTTGGGTGGCTGAGTGGATACTGTGTTTTTAACCACTGGAGCTCTGATGCTTAAACTCTTGCCATATGAGCTGTCATGTGGCAGACCCTTCTGCATGGCATGGGCCCAGCTCCCACTCGGAGATGCACAGGACCCACACCCACAGATAAGTTCTCTCGTGGGAAATCAGGTTTGCAATATACCCAAGCCGCTTTGAGTCTTGCTTTTTTGCTGAAACTCCCTCACCCTGGATTGGGATAGCCAAGTGCTTATTGTAACTTCCTAAAATCCACGCTAAACCTTGCTGGGACCAGTGTGACAGGTTCAGCCACTTTTCTCTTTCCATTTGCGAATATCCTTCTGTGATGTGATTAGGGGCATTGGCTCCTTTGTCATCTGTAAAAGGTAACCACCTATAGCGAACCTGGGCATAGTGAGTGAGGGCCATCATGTAAGGGGACCAGAAACAAAATACAGGCCTGTCATGGCGGAGGCCAAGGCTTTTGCTCCCCTTGAGAGAAAAGCCATGATGTCCTTTTTCCTCCACCAGACTCGGTGGTCCATGTGTATGTTTTATTTCATCCATAATGACGCGGGCACTGCTGGCTGGTGTCTGCAACACTGTTATGCTCACATTTGCTGAAAATATGTAGAAGACTTATCTCAAACACTAAAAGACAAAAAACTAAGAAACACAAAATTAATTTACATATATTTGTCTTATTCTATTGTTTTGGCACAAAGACTATTGCATAATGCACAGAGAGAGATCAGCTATGGTGTCATTTTCAAAGTTGAAATGGGTCCTCCTCATAATATATACAGTTTTCTGAAGGGAATTTAAAAGATTATCTGAGTCATCTGAAAGCTACTGATATACTTTTAAATCAGATAACTACATTGGAATGTAAAAATTTATGACTTTTAATCTGAGAGTTTAATTAAAAAACATACAAAGCTATCATGTGGTTGGTTGGCTTTCATGGTTTGAAATTAGTCAAGTAATAATTAGAATCTGGATTTGTAATATGACTCTTCCCTGAGGCTCATTTCTCAGATTCAACCTGGCATGTCTTCGAGCACTGAATTAATCTGTTAAAAATAAATATAAATTTAAAACTATAGTGCATGAATTCAAATGTTTGCAATGAAACTAAAGCACCCATTTGTGCAAACTCTAAATCTGACAATTCTTTGCCCACAGCCATGTGCTGATGCTTTGATTCTCGGTACACCAAACAAATGCAAATGTGAAAGATAAATGTCAACAGGACCCTGGGGGATTCTGCGCTCTGTCATTGGCAAACCATGGGCCACAGGTAAATGCATGGTAGACACACACATAACAAATTGCATGTATCAAACCAATCAGAAGAAAAGTATAGTTCTAGAATCCCTGTAACTTCCCACTCCAAGAATTTTGCAATAAAGCTCATCTGCCCTTACTTTCTGTTCACAGATTGTTGCAAGTGTAGTATGTCTGTCTGAAAAGTTGCTGATGTGCTAAAAGAATGCACTAAAAACAAATAAGAAGTAACATGTTCCTAGTTGCTATCTAGGTAAGACAGCGGTTATCAGAAAGTGTTACACTGGCTGAGGACGTTTTTCTCGCAGACACTCCTTTCCTTTTTCTGATAATTAAACACTACCTCGCAAACACCACCTTCTCCTCCGCCTTTAGGCATGGATGAGTAAATTGCATTTTCAAGAAACTCTTGCGGCGTCCATCTTCTTTTCAGAGCTGTTTTGTCACTCTGATCTCTGTCATACCGAAAGCTGGAAACACTTCGATTTCCCAAATGAAAGCACTCGGGTGCCTTTCAACACCTGTGCAATACCTGTTAGCCAATAACAAATAAAGCCCTGAGGGTTGAGTGTGGCGCCCTGGTCTCTCTGGTGGTCCGTTTATATGATTTCAAATACCAACGGTGCCAGGGTGACTTCAGTTTCTATTTCTAGCCCGACCCTTTGTCCTTCCTCTCTGTCCTGGTGTTTCACAGCCCGCTGGATGTTTCTGGATCGTAAATGGGGCCCCATTTTTGCTTTCCCATTTCTCCCTTCTTCCCAATAATCTTTAAAAGAAATCTGATAACTTCCATACCCCAGAAGCAATGAATTGTCTTTCACCCTTCCCAGTTCTACGTTCGGTATGTGGAATCACGTGCTAAAATATATTGAAGTCCATCCCTAAATCCAGCTCTTCTTCTCTCTTTTCACCACCCAACTCCATCCAGACAGCCAGGGCCTCATGCAAACGGCATTAAGATAGGGCCATGCTACCTTTGTTTGGAAATAACATGGATGTCTCACTCAGACCGTGTTATCTCCTTTCCTCAAATCATTCCACTGGCTCATTTTTGCCTCCTTAAATAAAACTCACTTAGAGGATTCAAGGATCTCTGGCAAATATCTTAAGTTCATGCCATATGCTTAGTATGTGTTGAGTCATTTCATTCTATTCAGGCTGGAGAACATTTCTTTCCTCTCTCATAGGTTTAACTTTTTTAACTTACTTCTCAGTAGTATTTTTAGGTCTTCTGTCTTCCATGTGCTGAGGAATTAGAGATAAACAAGCTATAGTTACCATTCTTAGGGAGTTTTGTTTCCGTAGCAGGGATAGAGGTAAGTGTACGATGAAGTTCTGTTCACTGTGACAAGTGCAGAAATAAAGGTATCTACAAGGAGTAGAGCAAAGATGTGACTAACTGGGTGGCAATGAAGTCACTCAAATAAAGATTCACTAAGGCAAGCTGGAGCAGGCCTCTCCAGGCAGGAGAAAACCAGTGTGAATGGAGATGGAGGAAATAGAACAAGGTATTTTGGGACAATAGTGATTTCAACGATGCCAGAATCAAATCTCTACGAGCAATCTCTATGGAATAAACATTTAGAACAAGAACAATATCCCAAATTTTTACTGGAATGAGTCTAATGCAATGAAAACTTAATGATGCTTATTTTCTCCAATATGTACATAGGCTGTTGATTTTTCGAACATATATGTATAGTAAATTATACTATATGTATATATAGAAATGAGAGTATTCAATGTTAAGCATACCTTTATACAAGTCAGCCTATACTTGTAGTTTCTTATGTTTCCTTTATAATTAAAATGTTCTAAGGGTCCAGCTTTGTATTTGGATTAAGCAAAGTGTTCAGCAGTGTCTCAGTTGGCTGTCTGGGTTCCTAAGGGTTGCTCAGAAAGCTTAGGTTAGTCATTGCTGAGAACACTGAAAGGCAAGGCAGCTATCTGTGCCCACCGGTTCTTCCCTTTCTGGACCTGGCTAACTCTTTCCCCATTTAACCCTTTCTCCCCCTTAAGTCCCAAGGCTATCGATCGTCTCCTGAATATGTTTATATGATTGTCTGCTGGGCTGAATATTCTTTCTCTGTGACCCAGGATGAATCTTCCCATAGTTATATCACAGAGTTTATACAATAATTTTAAAAGAAATCTTTTTTTAAGTTTGTCTTTGGGCTACATGATAAGGTTCTCAGGGCGTTGTGAACATTTTTATTCTCAGAGTCCAGCGCAGGGCCTGCTTTACACCTGGTTGCTTCACCTGGGTGTCCTGCAAACTGATGCTCTGGCCATCAGGCATTTCGTAAATAATGCTACACATCTGTGGAGTAGCTTCATGGAAATGAGAAGAAAACATAGCTACTGTAGACAGCTGTTGGAGCCTGCCCCCCCCTCCCCTGTCTCAAAGGAAAACGACAAGTGAGGACACTGATTTTGTTTAGGGGACTGAACTGGACAGTTCCCCAGATGTAAAGCAGGGAGCATTGCAGCAGGGGCCTGCCTTGCACTTGGACAGGAAGCAATAAGCATGTAGCAGGTGAGGTGATTTACAAAGGGCTGTTTTACAAAAGCAGGGAGAGTCTTATTCAGTTATCTGGTCAGGGAATGGTTTTCTCTATGGTTGCCTTATTTCCGGAACAAAGGATTCTCACCCTAGCTAATCAGTCATGAGACAAAGGATGGGCAGTTGTGGATGGAGTAGGGGTAGGTCATGACCACCAGTACGGGGACGAGGGGAGGATCTGAGACTTCTCAGAGGTGAACAAGGGGGCGGAGAGATGACATGTCTGGACAGAGAGTGGAAAAGCGTCTCGCCTGAGCCAAATGGGGAAAGGTTGCTCTTTTCCATCAGCCATTTCCCAGAAGGCAAGAGGGTGAGGGATTTGGGGAAAAAATAAACTAGGGATGTTTCTCATCTGTCACTGTTCTCTGGCGGTGAAGAAGCCAGGTGTGGCTCAACACTGTGTTAACTAATTGAACAAGGAGTCCATTGGATGCAGGTGACTGTAAAACCGTGGTGGCCTATATAGGCAACTGCAGATCTAGGCCTGTAAATGTCTCAAGATACAAAATCCACTGCCAATCACAACGGCCACCAGGCCTTAGGTTGGAGCCAGTCAATGGTGTCTTTTGCTTGCTTCCACACTTTCTCTTCCGGTCTTTCCTTGGCCTCCTGTCTACCCAGGGCTCCTAACCTCTTCCAGTTTGGTTCCATTTTTACTCAAACTTAAAATTGTTAATGTGCTTCGGTTAATCTTTTAGCAATTATCACAAGGTAGAGAATATTTGCAATGAGATGGTTTCTGATATTTTTATTTAATGCTGTTTATTATCAGTTACTCTAGCTTAGTATTTCTTTTTCTTTTATTTCAAAATTAATAGCTTCTTTAAACATATTAGTTTTTTTTCTGTTAAAAGTCTTCTTTCTTTTTCCCCACAGAAAGTCCTTCATTGGTCCTACTTCCATTGGTATTTTTCTTTTTTGCCTCAACATGCTTCTAAATTACAGTGATATATCATTGCTTCCAACAGATGTGAGCTGGTTCGTGGGGTCAGATTTGTGACTCCCAAAATGTGCTAATAGAATAGAAAAAAGGTTGATGCTTTAATTTCATTAGTAAGCAAGATTTTTTTCCTGTGCATATAGAAACTAGGTTAACTTTTCAGTTTAAAAACTCTTGTAAAATAAATGGCCATGTGTTTGATTTGCACAGGCAACATAGAAACCCATGCATTCTGAAAGAAAAATAGGGGCTTGGACTTTATGCTAGAATTTATGTTCCATGTAGTTTGTTAAATGTGGGTCAAATTAATGGAGTATCTCATCGATACTGTCCTGCCAGAATGCATAAGAGTGCTCCAAGTTTTCACTGGTTACTATTCTTCCATCTACACTGGAACAACAACGGTCTGCTGCTATGATACATGGTGCTATAACATTGATTCTTTGTACACTTTTTCTTAACATGTAACCTCAGGGATTCCTGCTTCCCTTCAAATGTGTGATTCTTACCAACTGAGCCACAGGGATTAACAAGAAACAATAGCAGTTTTTTTCACAAACTTTTCTATCCAATGAAGTATAGCATTTTCAGTGAGATTTATTGTGATATAGGAACAAATAGTCATTTTTTCTTTATAACAAATTTCCATGAAAAATTTTATTATAATCAATGTAAGATAACCTGATTCCTTTGAGGTATGTACCTATTAAGAGAGAACGACCAATCTCATATTGAAAAAAATTGGTGTTTATAGATAGTGTATTGTTCTCATTTAGGTGTCTTTTCAACATCATTAAAAATCAGTCATAGCACAGAAAGGTGTATGCTAAAAAGCACATAGATCCTCTTTGCTCTAGAAGGACACTATGAAAAAGCTGAAATATGGCGAAGAATGCATAGGATACCTTCAACCTGCCTAATTCAAAGACAGGTCTTAGGTTAACTCTAAGCTCTATGATTGAGGAAAATTTTTCAAACTCCATTATCCAATAGAAAGTAAATAAATGCAACCCATCAAGAAAGAACCAGCCAATTCTAGAAGATTACTCAGTAAAGAATGGTTTTGTAAATCACTGACAAAATTTTTTAGAAATATTAAACTTCTATTACTACTCGCTCTGTAAAATGTTTTTTTTTTAAATGGGGAGCGATGTTAATAATTATGAAATTATTTAAAGATGAATGCCCTCTGGCAGGAGGTAGAAAATCTGCTCACGGTATTATCCATAACAAAGACTACCCCCCCCCCCCAGGGGGAAGATTCTACCAGAGCCTTTGCCAGCCAGAAGGGGGCGATTTATACAATTTTCACCCTCTGGCCCAACTGTCTCACCTAAGAGGGAAGTTGGGAGTTAGAAACACTAGTAAATGTCACAGACCTGGGGACACAGACTCACTAAAAGCTAAGATTTCGTTATAAACTATACGAAGCTTCCCCTCCACGTGAACAGGGCTCCAGGATTACCAAAGGTGATTACAATTTAAAGGAACACAAGACTCAGACACTGTTTACGAAGGAGTTCTTATAGAAGCCCAGAGATCATACAAGAGATAAAACCAACAACATTGGAGGAAGTTGAAACCTAAAATAAAACAACGAAGCAAGGGATGGCCTGGCTTTGACATAGACTTAGAAGACTGATAGACGTGTTAAAAGCTGTTATACGACCAAATTCCCGACGAAAGTCTTTCTAAATTTTTTGATTCCATAGCGGCTGCATCATTTACAGTCAATGATACAGGAGGGTTCCCTTTTCTCCACCTCCTCATCAACACTCGTTATTTGTTACTCATTTAAAAAGGGCCCTTCTGACGGGTGTAAGGTGATAGTCATTATGGTTTTGATTTGCATTTCCCTGATGATTAATGATGTTGAGCATCTTTTTATATGTCTGTGATACCTACCGCAAAGAGACCGATGATTGCCGGAGGAGAGGGGCGTGGGGGGATGGGTGAAAAAGGTGAAGGGGAACACGAGGTGCAACTTCCGTTTGCATAAAATAAACAAGCTAGCGTACAGCCCAGGGGATGTAATCAGTGGTATCGCAATAATTTTGCGCAGCGACAGATAGTGGCAAGACTTATCCTGGTGAGCACAGTGTCAGGGACGTCCGCGTTAAATCACGTCTGAAACTAATATAAGACTGCGAGCCAAATAGGCTTTGATGAGTTTTTTAAAGCCTCTTTCTGAACTTTGCAGTGTATCACCTTAGGACCAACCAAATGCTGTAAAAAGCTCTAGTTTGGAACAAGTGATGCGTTTAGGTGGAACATCTACAGAAAGACTGAACTGTGTTTCCGGGTCTGTTTCTTAGGGGGGTCAATTTCATTCAGATGTAGTTAAATAAATATTTCTGGCACTAATAAAATGTGTAGTTTCTGAAAAATGAGAGGTTTTGTTTTATTTATTTATTTATTTATTTACTTACTTATTTATTTTGCTGGAAATGTTCACAGTCTAGTGAGTGAGGTTCAGATTTTGATGTGAGAGTCTTCCTCCTGGTTTGGCTTGAGACTATGCCTAAATTTTGTGGGCACTGAATGTGGATGACCTTTAATTAAAGAGACTATTAATAACACTCTAAAGGAATGTTTTCCTAAAATTAAGCCACACAGATGCTTCCTAAAATCAAACGTCATATGCAATCATTATTATATACATGTATAATGCTGACAATAAATCTTCACTTTTTGGAGAACGCATATGAAGGCAGAGGGAGCACAATTTGTTCCTTTGCAAATTCACGGAACTGCCAGGCAATGCGCAGACTTTAAAATCTGTTGAAGGCTTATTCCAGGCACCTCAAAGAATAGTGTGCAGCCCTCACAGGTAAGTGAAGAAAGGCCGTGAGGAGTCCGTCCATTGTCCAGCCAGTGAGCTGCTCTCAGTCACTTGCCCCATTCAGATACAGAGCGGAAGGAGATTAGCCCTCCCCTCCCCCCTTTTTTTCTCCCTCTCTCAGTCCAATAAAGCATTGAAATTAGCCCTCTCTGCTCAGGCTTCCATGATGATATTCTTCTGATATTGGTCCCACACAGTACACTTATCAGCCATTGCGCAGCGCTATTGGAAACGTATAGATAACCACACGTGTCCCATAGGGAAGGCAGGATGAGTATCAGCGTTCAGAGCGGGGAAACCACGCACGGGACTCCGAGACAGTCCTGCCCAGGCTCTTAGGCAAAGCCGGGCTGCTCTCCTGCGGGAATCTGACCCAGCTCCCTGCAGCGGCTCGGCCCCGCCCCTCGCCGGTCTGCCCTCGCATCACCCAGCTCCCCCCCAGGCACGGCTTTCCTACCGGGGACATGCTCCCCTCCTCCTGCCCTAGCACGGATCATGTATGAAAATAGGCCTTTTCCTCCTGCTGGAGGAAGACTGCTGGATCTGTCTTCTTCAAGTTGCTATTGCTACGTGACAAATTGTGACTGTACCACGGGGAGCCAAGGAAAAAGTCTTGCCCTTAAAGCTCTTTCCCCCATTCTCTCTGTCGGAGCGCTGTGGGTTCCTGGGCCTTGACGTAAATTTCTTTGTTTCCCATCTCAGTGATTGCCTGATGTTTTCCCTCAGTTTCCCTTTGTACAGCTGGAGACCAGCATGATAGCATGTGAGTAATTTCTTAAGTCCTTCTCATACAAATATAAATTTTCTTTTACAAACACAAAGAGCAAAATAGTTTGACTTTGTCATGACTGTATACATGTATTATGTATTATAATACCCGTATATGTATATATGACACACACACACATGTATATGTACATATAATATAAATGTATATATTTACCCTTTTCAGTGTATTTTCACTCTTCAAGATACCAAAGAATTCATCATATATGTGGTTGTTTCCAATACCCACTCATTGCCATGGTGTTACCATGGCAACACCTTATCTGATTACTATCTTATCAGGCAAACTTGTTTATAGCTATTGTACAATGATACAAGCCTATAAACAAAAAAGAGTTTGATGATTCTCTCAAAAGGAGTTTATATATCCCATCCTTGTATGAACAATTTGTTCTCTTATTACTCAGGCACCTGGATAAACCTCATTTTTGGTAGTAAAGATTAAATGCACGACTCAAATCTCTCATCTCCAGATTACTTTCAGAATCACTTTCTCACATATATACCAGACCCTATTTAGCGTTCCAATGTCATCTTGGAAATATTTTAAACATTTCAACATTTGACTTTTGGGGGCTGTTTTTCTTATGCCATTTCTAGAGTGGTTTTTACAGCAGAGGAAACAAAAAAAGATCTCAGTTCATCATCTATGTTGTCTGTGTCACTTTTACTTTCTACGAGACTTTACGTAACACACATCACCGAGCTGGTCCCCCACTTCGTGCTGAAAACCGAGGATGGATGGCCATCCCTCTTGCATGTTCGGCAGCTTCGCTTTCCCCAACCCCATCTGTCTGTATGCAGTGGCTCAGTTGCATTTACATTCACATTTTTGGCTTTCAAAATCAATAATTAAAAGTGTTTCTTTTTGTTGTGGTTGCTGTTGTGTGTAAATTCTTCAAGCCCAAAATTGTAATTGTTACAGAATGGACCTGGGGGTTACAAGGTCCCTCTGGATCCTTTGCCCGTCGCTGCCAGGGAATTGGAATGACAGCTCTCAATGCCAGAGTTTGGTGAAAAGAAAAGGAACTATTTATTCAAATGTTATACAGACTTAGAGTAATGACTTGTCTTTGTTAAAATTCCAAAGTCCCTTAAAACATTCATAAACAAACACAGTCCTTCCTTCCCCCTTTTGCCCTGTCAGGCCAGTCAGGGGTACTGTATCTCAGGAAAAATCGAAGTCCATGGCTGGGCTAGCTCCCAGTTCTTCCCAGTAATCTGTGCTCGGCCCAGCACCGTCAGCTGTTTCACCAGGAGCTCCAGTTCTCAATCCAGACCCATGTGGCACCTTCTCATGGCCCCCTAGCGGGAGTCCTTTCACCCCTTTCCTTCTCACAACATCCTCCTGCATTCTTCCAAACTGCTAAGGGAGAGCTCTGCATGGCTGCTACATTTTGCTGTCCTGGTTCCCAAGCCGCATGGTTAAGGGAGCCCTGTGCTGCCCCCAAAACTGCCTGGTTAGCCCCCTCATGGCTGATGTGCTTAGGTTTAAATCCCAGTGCAAATCTTCCTCTGCAGCCCCATGTCTGACTCCTCCCACAATTGTCTACACCGGCCAGCACTCCCGTATTTTTCCAGCTTTTCTGGGCTGCCATAGTAACTGTGGGCAGGCATGGCCCCCATGGCCTGGAGCCAACCATCTCCAAGCTCTCAGGAAGTTGCTGTAAGGGGAGCTGCCTCCCAGTTACAGTATAGGTTAAAGTCATACCCATCTCCCTGGCTCCCAGCGTGGTCGCAGCTACTTAACATATCTGTGAAGCTAGCCAGCTGTTTTAGATATGCAAAATAACCATTTTTGCAAATCAGGTATGAAGCTGGCCAACTGTTGATATGCAAAGTAATTCTCAATGGCCCTGCTCCATGTGTCCCATCCCCCAGTCCAGACTTGTAGGGGAAGGGATATTCTATATTTCTGTATTTCCTGGACACACCAAGTTCTGGACCCCAATACAAATCCTTCATCTGGGGGCCCCTGGCTGCACCCTGCTATGTAATGAACTGTCTCTTCCCACCTGCCCCACCCATACATGTTCATTCTCAAGGTTGTTTTGGATCAATCCAATTGTGATAACAGTTTTAAACTCAGAATTGTCCAAGTTCACTACATTTATCCATTTACATATAGTCATGCAAAATTATTGTGCCTCTACATTTTAAAAAGAAAATAACTCCATACATATCTTTAACTTTTATTAAAGAAAAACATCTCATAAATGGAAGCATTTGCGTACCTAATTACGACTTGGATTAGAAAGGGATTGTGAAGTGTTTGTTACATGGATTTCAAAATGGTTACAATCTCAGAACCAATATGCATAGAGAGAGAGATTTTCAGTTCATTATTCACAGGGAAAATATTCCACTTGCAGGGGCCAGCATAAAACATAGGAGACCTAATGTCCTGAAGTTCTAACTAGGAGCAGGTGTTTTGGAGGAAGAAGCACAAATCACAGGCACACCGAGGATGACGACAGTCTCCCCGCATCCTGTTCCCCCGAGGACACCAGGTGTGTGTGAACCAGACCAAGGGATTCCGATTCAAGGGAAAGACAAAACGTTACTGTGAGAATCTGAACACGAGTCTGTACAGCAGTTCGTGGTCGGGAGCTTGTGGAGGCGTATCCGAGCGATGAATGCATCATTGGTTTGGAATTTTAACTAGCTTTTGGGGGATGATCTTTTCACTGCAAATTCCCGAAGCCTGGAGCTATCACACCAGAGGGAATCTGTCACGTTAAGTGATTTAGAAAGTCTGTACTTAAGGAGGAGCAGCCGTGAAAAGCAAAAAGGAAGAAATTAATTCGAAGCAAAAACATGACCATAAAACTGGAAGAGCTGTGAGTTCACAGGTGCATCTGAAAGTTGGAGTCACCCTTGTAAGTCAATGGGTCCCCCCCAACCTCCCACAGGCTTCAAGGTGCCTGTCTACACTGCCAGCCCACACAACTGCTGGGGATTCCTGCTTGGAGCGATGCCCACGGTGACTGAGGACAGCTGAGAAAGACTCCAGGAAATGCCCCAAAGTCAGGGCCCGCAGAAGTGGCTTCTAGATACCACTCCTCAAATGCAGTTTCTTTTATATATAAAAGGATGGGGAGATGGATTTAGTAAGTGAACAGTTTTCTTTTGCAATCAAATGTATTTACAATTGCATAATTTGCAAAAAAAATAGAATTATTTGAATTTCGGAACTTCCTCACGTCTATGAAATTTGTCATTATTTTTGTGAAATGCTTCTGTTATTTTATGCAGTTCACTGCAAGCACTCTTGAAGATTAAAATCAGCTTACATGAGTTATACAACTCGCTAGGATCGGTGAGCTGGTGTTCCCTTTATCTTGTTGCTAATACGGTAAGCTGGAATCCACAATTTTGATGCTATTCAGTATAGCTCTTGACTGCACATTAAATTTGAAAAGGTAGCATACTAAAAATTAAAGTAAAACATTCCTTTCTTAGTATAAACATTTCTAAAGACACGCAAGTCAATTATGCTCTATACAGGGATAATAGCATCTCAAACAATACTCAGCTGACAGGCTAGAATACAGCCCAAGGGAACAGCTGGCCAATTTTTGTTATTTGTATTATAACATCTTGTGAGAAGAGCAATGAAGAAAATTGCTTTAATAAATGTTTACAGGAACATAGTTAGTGGCTTTCTGCCAAATACGCTTTGTCAAAAGTTTTTTAATTACTTCACTTTTTGGCTGTCGTTGCTTTCTCGGCTATTGTAAAATGCTAATAATCCTTAAAGCTGCCAAATGTTGAAGGTCTGTGGTGTAGTTCACCAACAAATCAGATTTAACATCATCAGTAAAACAATGAAAACTATGTTATCCTTTCTAAGGCAAACTCATTGATATTATCGAAATAGCAATGAAAACATTTTTTTTTAAACTTAGGATATTTAAAATTTTCTTTTACAGGAATCACTTTCTCAAAGTCAGTTTAAGGGTAAAAATTGAAGTCATTAGGTTTCACCTGCTCAGGGCGGCCCTCGTGGGCTCCTGGGACTTTTCTGGAAACCAAGGTGGGAAACTGACTGTCCTTCTGAAATTCATGATCATGAATAAGTAATCAGCATTTTTTCTTATTAATAAGTAAACAGAGTGACAAACCCACATCAGATGTTTGCTTCTTGCCTGCTCACATTTGGGGGTGGTGGGTGGGGAGGGGAAGAATCTGTTTATTTTTTTAAAATCCCCCCTTTGCTTCTCTAAAATTGTATTCCACTCTTACACAAAGTCTACCTTTTCCTTTGTCCGCTTTCCTGTTTCTGTCATCTGTTGGCGTCCCCGTTTCCGTCTCCCTTGAGTGCAGAAGTGATTTGGACGAGGGCTTCAGCACGCAGGGCCACGGCCAGCTGTGTTGGGCCAGCCCAGAGGAAGACACTTGTCTTGGTTTAGTCACACAGGCCAGCCAGCTAATCAATTCCAATTCCAACTGCAAGGTCACCCTGCTAGCTGAGGGCCGCAGCTCAGGCTGTCCAAAGGCATTAGAGTAAATGTATTCGCAGCAGTAAACCTGATATAAAATAAGGTCCTGGAACAGAGTGGAAAAGAGGGAAAAACAGTCACGTTGCTATCTGAAAACCTAATGATTTCACTCAAAATCAAAAGGGCAAAAATAACAGATTCCCATCACCAAGTGGCTGACTCTCTAGGCAGCAAGTCAGAGGACCCAAGAGTGACTTCAAATCAAGACTTTTTCTAAGCACCTTTTCCAATTATCTTTTAAAAAGTAGTAAACGTGCTTTTTATTGGTTGGTTTGTTTCCCTAACAACCCAGTTTACTGCTCCTGAGAGTCACTGATTGAACGGAAAATGAGAAATCAATAATTTAATACAGTGGAATAAGAGAGATTAAACATCAGGAAATGGGCAGGCGCCTATTACTTAGAAGGCACGACCTTGTCCCTGGAAGTTGTTCTCTTTTTCTGTTTGGAGATGGGACAGTGCTGTTCATTATGTGAAAGTGATTGGTTTGTCTCCTGGACTCCAATGTTCAAGTAAACATACATCAACAATAAAATAAATATTCATGTTCTGTATTGATGAATTTTCTATGGCTTGCTGGGTGTTTTGTAGATGTTTGTATAAATATGCAAATGTTGCTTTGACTTTTATGAACATCTATTCTCAAAAGATCAATGAGAAAAAATGATCTGTCAAGAGGAAGTGAGTTTTAAAACAAATGTACTCAGAGGACTAACATCAGATTCGACTTCCTGTAAAAGGCTTAGAACGAGGCAATGTTATTAAGTTTTGTCTTGAAATTTAGTCTTGGTGCTTTACAAAGGCAATAAATCATAGTTTTTAAATTTTATTAAATGGAAGTAACCTAAAATAGATGACACCGTACTGATAAAGAAGCTAAAATTCCAAAGTGCCCTGATTTCTAATAAGAATACAGAGAAAGTATCTTTTATAGATCTGTTGTCCAGCTGGAGTGGCATCCAATTATTAAACATTATATTATAAAACATACTATGCTCAATAATTAAGCATTTGATTTTTTCTCCCAATATTGAAATTAAATGTAATTTTTTTCTTAGAAAATAAAAAGTATTTTCAAGGCAGTTTTGAAGTTTGACTTGTTCATTTTCTTGCTAAGTATTTTGAGGAATACAATAAATATTGAAAAGTTTTTATATTTGTTAGATAAATTTCTTAGGTAAAGCATTTAATTTTTAAATGAAGCACTAAAACATAAATCAAGAAATATTCAGAAAAATACACTATTTTTAAAATTATAAAAGAACATTTAACATAATACTCACAATGTAGTTTGGGTGAGTAAACACCACTAAGAAATTTAACATTCAATATTTGAGTATATTTTATATAAATAGCTTATGTAATTATTTACCTCTATTTTGAGGAGCAGAGATTTTTCAAATAATCATACTTTTCTGTGGTAATTTTAATTTAATTTAATTTTATTTAATTTTATTATTATTTTTTTAATCCCCACCTGAGGATATGGTTACTGACTTAAGAAAGGAAGGGAGGGGGGACAGAGGGAAAAAGAGAGAGAGAGAGAGAGAGAGAGAGAGAGAGAGAGAGAGAGAGACATCAGTCCTTTGCTTCCCATAGGCGTCTGACCAGGGATTGAACCTGCAACTGCCCAGGAATTGAAACCACAACATTTTGGTGTGCAGATCGACACTCATCGCTCAAATGACACGCTTGCAAATATTCTTATATATCTTATCTTTAGAGAATTTTCATTTTCTTTTCCCTTTATTATGTCTAGTTTCCAATAAATCATTTTCTAATGAATCCTGTAAACCTTGGAAACACACAGATAAATGCCGCAACTACACAGTCACCCCTCTACCAGGGTGAAAATGTCCTAAGTTCTTTTGTTGGTGAAAACCTGAAGAGATAATGCAGTGTGAACAGTGTTGACACAATTTTAACACAGTTTAAAATACAAAAATTTTGAAATTAGGTTTTGATGAAATAAGTGAAGATACAGGATTACTAGATATTAAGCATTAGGGGAAATTTTATTCATTTATTGTCTTATTTAACAACATTCATAGTCCCATGTGACACAATCGTACAGACACTTTGAAAAATAAAATACACGAGACTTTCTTTCAAGGAATTTATATTCTAGTGGGGATGACACTAACAAATACAAATTTGCATAGAGGACAGAAGTGCCTGAACAAACTTTACTTGATGTAATAAATGTCGTATTTATAATCTTAACTATTTAAGTCTATGTGCTGTTTGAGGGAGGGCTATCGAGTGTAAAGTGCCCAGTGGCAGTAAAAGCGAAGAGTGTGGGAGCTTGGGAGAGTGTGATGCACTGTTGCCCTGAGTGATGGACCAGCTCTGCACATCAGGGACCACCCCTGAGGGCCGGCCTGGTGGGAAGGTGCTCTCATCAGTGGTGTGTGCTTTTTAGAAAGGGGCAACAGATTAGTTGTCTTACAAAGGTGTGTATTTCAAAACTTCAATTCCAGGTTGTTTAGTGTTGACGTCATACGCATCGGGCATCAAATCCAGAGAGGCTGATTTTAGTTCACTTGGTAAAAACACTTTTTACTACTGTCAATGGCTTATGAATGCCTAGGAATTCCAATTCCATCTTTACTTACGGACTCCTCACTCTAAATGAAGAGTGAATAAAATAGTAAATAGAAAGTCACCGTGTTTGGAGTAAATGCTGTAATTTTGTTGATGACAACGTTCTCAATATTGTGAGGCTATGGTGGGAGAATTAATTTTTATTAAATTTTATGTATGGAATAGAATACTATAGAATTCACCGAGAGCTAGGCAGTCCGCCCAAACATTGTCATTTCCTCTGTAGATAGTAAAATAAAGTAAAGGACAACAAATCACAGCCCAGGGACAACAAGGAAACCTATCACTACCCCCGGCCCCCCCAGCCTCAGTTTCCAAAGGCAAACTGACGAGCTAATGTCCTCTGTAAGGCAGCCGAGTTCTACTTACACCAAGAACATTCTAAGATTTGGTTGTGACTCCACTCTGTCTCCTTTTAGAAATGTCATTATTTCAGGAAGTCCAAAATATGCACGTGAGAATCAAGAATTCACTAAAAACGAATCGTATTGGCTAAGTCCATGGGTGCCATCTGTCACCTCTCCTTGGCCTATTAAATCTGTCTCCGATATAATACATCCGTTTCATGTAGAGTAATGTTTTATACTGCTGGAAAAGGCTTTTCCCCTAGCTATTGTCATTGGTCACACAGAAAACAGCGCATGGAACGGAGTAAGAGCTGCTTGATACCGGAGCATAAAGTACTTTAAAAATATGAGTGGATTTAGTGGCCATAACAATGATGGACTGTGTGAACTGAGCCAAACAAACGGCGTGTTGCCTTTCACTGCCTGGCCAAGGCGCCTCATCCATACTGCCTCTTTCCACTCCGCTCTCGCATCGTTCGGCAAAGCACCGTAAAACTTCCCGGAGTTAAACAGCCATAGGGCTCCTTGAGATATACACGAGCGGTGAGTCAGAGCAACGCAGCCACTTGGATGTATTACTTGCGCCTTAACAAGTACAGCTGCTGCTGTAACACTGGTATTCCCTTACGTGTTTACTGCAAAAAAACCATTTTTTTCTGTATTCAGCCTCTGAATTTTGCATATGCTGGCAATGTAATAAATAGGTGTGAAATGACAATGGCCGTTCATAGTGCTAGGGACGTTTGTATTTCCAAAATGCTGAACACTGCATAGGTCATTTTATAATTTTAGGGTCCTCTGTGCAGCCTGTTAAAAAAAAAAAAAAAAACAAACTAGTGATCTGAGTGTTTCAAATAATTTTATTATAAAGACAAATATTTTCTTTGATCTCTTCCAAACTATATTTATATGCTTAGAGTTGTGAGCTTCTTGTCTGTTGTCCCATACAGAAGACTCTCACTGCCTGCGTCCCTGCTCAAAACCCCCGCAACCAGGACAGAGCAGATCGGTTTTGGGTAGTGAAGGTGCCTGAAGTGCAGAAAGGGTGGATGACTGGTCCACACCATCCGCCAAGTTGAGATAAGATCAAAGTGCATTTGTTTCTTTTACCCTCTACCATCTACCCAAATCCAGTGTTTCCATGGCACCCAAATCGGTTAATTAGATAAGTTTGTAAAAAGGGATGCGGAGATTGCCAGTCGTGGTGAATGTTGAAACGTTATTATTAAAGTTAAATACCAGTGTCTATATAAACAGAACCACATTGAGAATGATGTGATGATAAACTGCAGAAGCTATTTGTTTTCTAATTAATTTTCTGGTGAAATGACCCAAAAGTGTTCTTGTGTACTTTATAAAGAAGGTTTGATGCTTTGATCTCGTAACAGTACAGCTCCACATTGAGAGTTCGATTCCTTTTTGAACATTCAGGGAAATAAACTAATGTAGCAACCCTAACGACAAATAAGAGGCAATGCCGTTTTAACACATTGCAAATGCTGTTATTTTGTGTTCAAACAATGAAGGAGAAGGCATGAATGATAAATGATTATAAGGCTCATTTCATTAATGAAAGTAAGTAAGTTGGCTATGACACATTTCAGTAGGTGTGGATGGATTTCTAATGAAATCTGAAATTTTCGGTGTCAGTTTGTTAATATTTTGTGTAATTACCATGAAGAATTTTAAAGGTGACCACAAAACCCTTTTTGAAGGGTACTCAATATGTTCGTGAGAGAAAGGTGTGCAACTTCAACTTGAGTAAGAGAGAGAAATGGGTAAAATATTACCTGATGATGTGGTTGGGAAAATAACAAAAATGCATTACTCTCTGAAGAAAGGCTAATGTATGGGGAAAATATTTTTTGTACATTCAGTTCAATATTAATTGATATTTAGCAGCTGTAATTAGGGGACAAATCAAAGGCTATATTTTGCTGTCCACTAAGTCATTATGTGAAGCCAGGTTTATAATTGTTTAGAAAAACACAGTTTTATGAAAATAGTGTTGTGATTGCATTTGGAGATGGAAAGTCAGACTAAAATAGATGAGAACATTCTGGGTTTTTACTTTAGTATACTTAATGCATTCAAATCAATAGGTTCATGTGAACCGTTTACAGAGACAGTTAAAATTTGCATATGCTCTTACTGAGCTACTTAACACTGTTTGAACTTTAAAGAATGGGGACAATAGGATACAATCCGAAGCATGTTCTGTGTTATCAAAAATTAATGTGAAGCATGTATGTGTCATGTGTCATCAAAAACTTAGTAAGAGTTGCTGCTGAGATGATGGTATTGCTTTTGATAATAATAAAAACATTCCTAAATCATGTATTTGACAAAGCAATTTCACCGAAAGCATTTTATTTTAATCTCACCACAATCAAACTCAGCTGCTGCGACAAGAAATTACTTTGTCCATTTTAATCTGGAAAGATCATCTACTCAAAATAATCTATTCAAGTCTTTATATGCATTTAGAAGATTTGATATTTTGGTTATAACCAACATTCTTTTCAGATAAATTAATTATTTACGACCAATGTTGATTACTTCCCGACTGAATTTATAGGGAGAAGGAAGATGGTAGTACTCTTACAATGCATTGGCATCCGAAAACCAAGCAAATTTGTTCACAAATTTTAACAATGAAGTGGAAATGTATGATTTAATCCCCACCATACATTTATATATGAATGAATATATATATATATTCATTCATATATATACAACTGCATGAATACGAATGTCATTGAGAGAAATAACTCATGTTCACGCTCTATACAGCCTGCGACCTACCCGACGTGAAATGCTCAAGCATTAGAGTCATCAGTAACAGCACTCAGTCAGAACATTTTAGAATCAGTTACCAAAACCATGTGGGACAGCTTTTGCACATCAAAGAGCCCTGCTTAGACATCATCAAAAATGACTGCTGATACCAGGGAAGTAGAATATCAATCCCTTCTTCTTTGTAGCAATGATAAATTCACAGGTTATTTTTATTTTTATCTATCATTATTATTTTTTAATCCTTTCCAGAGAATATGCTTATTGATTTTAGAGAGAGAGATACATCAACGTGAGACAGAAACACCAGTTGGTTGTCTCTCGTATGTGTCCCCCTGGGGCATCAAACCTTCTGGTGCAGGGGATGGCGCTCCAACCAACTGAGCCACCTGGCCAGGGCCTTCAGTTATTTTTAAAAGCTCACAGAACCCAGCACCTACATGGAATCACCAAGCAATTATACTGTCTCTTTAATAGAAAAAAAAGAATATTTACACTTTTATATAAGTAACATAGCAGACATCCCGTATTTCACAAAATAAAAAGACTTGTGTGAAAATAAATTGATAAACACTAGGTATTTAAATGAACCCTGACTGGTTAAATACCTTAGATCAGGGGTGTCAAACTCATTTTCACAGGGGGCCACATCAGCCTCGCGGTTGTCTTCAAAGGGCAGAATGTAGGTTTAGGACTGTGTACATGTAATGACTCCTTAACTAGAGTCAAGGAGGTTGGCATTGCCGCTGGGTGGAGACAATGTGCGGGCCAGATAAAACAGGTGGAGGGCCGGACTCGGCCCACGGGCCTTGTGTTTGCTGCCTGTGCCTCAGGAGAAACTGCCTGTGAAACAACAATGAGAGGAAAGAAAATGGCCCAGTTACACGTGGCAATGATGATGAAAAAGGTTGGCAAGATGTTCTAGAAGAAAAAAGTAGTTCAGAAGAAAAAGAGAGACATTCTCTTGTCTGTAGTGGCAAAGTGGTTTGTTATCAGTCTGGAATGATTTCAGAACTGAAAGTCTGAAGCAAGATTAAGCCTGTCTACTCTTTCAGAGAAAATGCGTAAGTCATCTTAAAACTGTGTACCTTACAGGCGTTATTCTAAGTCTACAGTGTGAGCTCAGCCCCACAGCTCAGCACATTAGATAATAAAGTATAATAGTTAAAGTTTCATAATGCATTGTTAATGTCTACCAGGCTGCACGGTACTTTATATTGATCACTTCCTTTCCAGCTCACAGGAAACCTAACCTCAAGGGTGCATGATTTTGTATGCTGGTTGTACAAATAATGAATATCATTGGTGATACTTTTCCAGGGTTACAGGGCTAGATAGTAGAACATCCAACATTTGAAACTATGACTCTTTACATCACTAAAAATACAGTTGTATAATGTGATTACCTTGTATGGGTCCTTAAAACTATATATTTTTTCTATTTTGTTTCTATAGCTCAAAATTTTTAACACCATTGTAAATTCCATTAGCAGTAATGCCGTTTACTTAATGATGTGTATCCTTAATTTGATTAGCCAAACCGTAAAATTATAAATGCACAGGTTTGGAAAACCTCAGTTACTGTAAACACCCTTGAAAGCAGTGGGCTTATCCCTACTCTCTTCCTGCCAAAGAGCTGCCCAGCTTGCTGTCACCAGGGACAGCAACTTATCTTCCGTGACAGCCCTTCCTGCCTCAAAAAGTTGTTACAATGACCGTGGTTAAGTGAAATTGAAATACTATCCCATGAACCTGTCACGCTCCCGCCCTTATGCTATTCTTGGAACATCATACAATTTTTATTTCCTTCACCACAAGAAGATTTTGAAGTACCTGAAAAAGTATTTTTCTGGTTGTAACAAATTCAGTTTCTTGAACTGCAGTCGCCTTATGCTGTTTTATGTCCCCTTAGCACTGGGATCATGTTCTCTGCACTTTGTGCGGAGAGCCAGCCCAGTGCCAGGAAGTGAGCAGTGTTCGGGCCCACCAAGTTAGTTCCTTGACCCTAAAATAGGAGGGCCTATCAAGCGAGGAGATAAGCTTTGTCTCATGTGCCGCCAAGCCGCATGGACTGTGAAATGAGCAGATTTGCAGTGATACAATCTGAATCAAATCTTTCTCCGCCACTTATTTGATGTCTGACCTCACATAGTCAGAGCGTCCCGGAGTTGTGTGATTTTCTTGCTGACTTCCTTTGAAATATCTGTCATTAATATTGTTTCCTTTTATTTTTTTCACACATTATATTTAAATTATATTATATTATTCTTTATATTATATACAAATTATATTATACTTTACACAATATTTCTCTTTTGGCCAAAGGGTTGGGTGAGACTGTATCAGATCACAGTTGGCAAGATGTCTTGTAATCTTCCCTTTATTCTTCTATTAACATTTAAAATCTGAGGGACTCTCAGGAATCTCCTGAATATCAGTTTCACTGGGTATTTCAGTTAAATCACCATCCATGTCCTGCAGCCAGTGGTGCCATGAACAGATGTGCAAACACATTTGAGTTTTGATTTGTTGCACTAAAGGGGACCATGCCTCTGAGAACGCAGGGAATGTCTCAGTCAGACGGTGTTAGGAAAAACTCGCTACAGGATTTGGGTGTATCCTAGGTGACCCCAGGAGGTGTTCATGGGTGCAGGGTTTTGTGCTATCCAGAATTGGGGTAACCTCTATGATTGGATGTCTTCGTAATTCTGTTAACAGCTAGAGGAAGAAAGAGTTGAAGGCTGTGATTGTTCAAAGAAGACACTGTTACTCATTTGAGGAAGGAATTGAGGATGCTTAGTCATTCTGACATTTGGGGACGTTCTTGTTATTGCCTGGGCTCAAATACGTTTACAGAAGTGGTCTGGTCTTTGTTTTGTTCCACCGTGTTCACAGGCTGCCTGTCTGATGCTGAGGAGAAATTGTGTTCAGTGGGAGAACACCAAGGTTCTAAGTGCACGGCCAGCTGCTGGCTAAAAAGACTTCCTTTCGTGTTCTCTGTTACTCTGAGGACAAGAGCTGATAAAGTTAAAAGAGGGAACATCGATCCATCATAACAGTTTTAAAGATTTTGTTGATCAGGAGATTATCCAGATAACACTTCCTATAGTTACACAAGAGAGAGTTGTTCTCTCTCTCTCTCTCTCTCTCTCTCTCTCTCTCTCTCTCTCTCTCTCTTTCTCTCTCTCTGTTATTGAATCAGCTGACTTGCAATGTGCCAGACCATTTAAGGTTTCGGAGAAGATAAATCAGTCAACCTTAACACCGTAATGACCAGAAACAAAATGGTTATTAACCTATGAAAAAGCTGGAAGCTTAGATCATCTAATTCATGCAATGAAAATGTCCTGGATTCCAGCTGGGTACTTCGAAAGGAATTAGGGTTCGTGTGTAGGCTGGTTGGTTTCGTTTTGTTTAACCTACTCATGAGTTGTTCCACTCGACTTACAGTATTTATATATTTAAAACAAGAAATATCATTACCGTCCACATACCCCCTTGGCTAGCTACGAGGAATCCCAGGCTTTTGTGAATGTTCGAGACCAAGTTGAGTTTTCACACAAAGTGGAGTCTGAAGGGAGCACAGAATCCATAGGAAATGCAGGCGTAATTGGTCTCCACTGAAGTAGGCCCTCAAGGTGAGAGAAATGTTTGAGTGGAGATAAACCGTTCCCGCAAAGCAGGCTGAAATGCCTTCGAATACCACGAACTGTTTACTATAGCAAGGACAGTCCTTGCACGGCTCTGCTTTCCCACGGGCGATGTTTTGCCGGCAGTGTTAACGACATCTGAGCCATAGCCTCTGGAATATTCCTAAGAATTCTCAGCCTGAAATCTGTTGCTAGAATGGATGTTTGGTATGCAGGAAAGAGTTTCGTATTTCTTTTTTGAGGGGGGAAATAAGAAACGAAGGATCAATGCACTGGAGTGTTGCTGTCTGATAAGGTCCTTTACTCTGGTGCTTATGGAAGGAGAGTTTTCTCTGCTGTCTTTTCTGGAAGTCCAACACCTCAGGGTCGGTTTATGCAAGTCGTCAAGAAATGCACCTTGAACCTGATAGTGATACTGCAGTGTTTATCTCTTGTGGTATTTAGTCAGTTAGCTCGAATAAGGTAGAAGCAAGAAACGGAGTAAAATCTCTAAATGCCTGGATGTCCTCTTATTAACTTATGAGACTATAACTTGTCAATCCTAAATGGAATGGATCTTAATAAAATTGATTGTAATGCTAGTGGTTTAGGCCAGGGAAGCTCAAGGTGTCTGAAAGTTTTGATAATTGAAGTTTTATTATTTTATTTGTTATCTTTACTTCTTGTGACATTTGGGGATAAGGTTGGTAGACTTTCTAAATACAGAGTACAACTTTAGAGAGCTATTTGAAAAAGGTACCGGGAAGACACGGGTCCCTGTTACTGAGATCCCCGAATTCAGAAATTCAAAACCAGACAGATGCATTCCTGCCTTCACTGTTGCAGCTCTCCAGAAAGGCAAAGCCTTATCTTGCCCCGAAAATAAACCACAATAACCAGAATATACTCCTGGACCATTTAGAGGGGTCCAGTGGGGCCCTGGGTTTTAGATTTCTGTCCATTTCTTCCCTTAGATTTCCTCCCTTTGTAGAAGCAATACTATGAGATGCCAGGAAGATAAAATTACCATAGTAAGAAAAAAGAGCATGCTCAAAGGAGATTAAAGAAAAAGAAAGGCTACTGAAAATGCCTATATATTCTTGATCTCAAGTTATATTTATACATTAGCTCATCACCAGATGTCTAATACAACTTTAGAGTTCTCTGATCTCAGAAAAAAAAAATTAGTCTTGCTGGGAATCAAAGAGAGAAATAGGACATTTGATGTGATCTTTGATAGGAAGGCTTTCAATGTTTTTATGGAGTTATTTTACTTTAGGTAATATTTTTGGACTGAAAATCAGAATTTTGAATTGGGAATTTTATTTAAAAAATTCTATAGTTTATTCTATTTCATATGCTGCTATTTGGCTTTTTCCCTCCTAAAGTGTATTCGAAAACAATAGCCTATTACCCAGTGCTGCTGGGAACTGCTGCTCTATAACCTGCAGGATCAGGGCGAGAGAGAGAAGCCTGAAGAGAGTAAAACATGTCCAAGCACAAAATTTAATTTTACTGCTGATATCCTCCTGTAAGAGACCACCTAAAACGTAATTATTACTTTTACTTACTCTATCTTACTTAAAGGACAATGACATATCTTTTCAAATTGGATTTGTTCCTGTAGATTTGTAGGGGTCCCCAAACCCTGAGCCATGGACTGGTACTGGCCTGTGGCCTGTTAGGAGCCAGGTTCCATGGCAGGATGTGAACATGTGAGCGGCAGGCCAGAGAGCAAAGCTTCATTTGCATCACCCTCTGGAAAAACTTGCCTTCCCCCAAACCGGTCCCTGGTGCCAAAAGTGCTGGGGACCACTGGTGTAGAGAGTGAGAACATGAGAACATTTTCAGGCCGGAACATCACTACCACACTGACCTCTGAGCAAAGTGGGGCTTGGGGCCCTCGTCCGGTGGAACTAGTGTCCTTCGGAGGAGAGGCAGAAGCCGCAGGGAAGCTTGGGCACAGCGGTGAGAAATAAGCTGTGTTGTGTAAGCCACGGTTTTGTTGTGTCTTGTTCCGGCAGCCCTGGCAGCTGAGAGCGGAATTTCTGCATCAAATTCCGTAGAAATGTCCTATCTTCATTCTACGTAATAGAATGAGTGACTTTCAGTTTCTTTCAATGTTCAGTTTTTTCACATTTTTGTTGTCTCATTTGTCCTTAAGGTCATGAGGTTTAAAATGATGGCATGTTATCCTAAGAACCCTGAAACACCAATCCAAAAGAACCTATGCACCCCAATGTTCATAGCAGCACAGTTTACAATAGCCACGTGCTGGAAATAACCTAGGTGCCCATCAGTAAATGAATGGGTCAAAAAACTATGGCACATTTACACAATGGAATTCTGTGCAGCAGAAAGAAAGAAGGAGCTCCTACCCTTTGCAACAGCATGGATGGAACTGGAGAGCATTATGCTAAGCCAAATAAGCCAGGTGGTGAAAGACAAATACCATATGATCTCACCTTTAACAGGAACCTAATCAACAAAACAAACAAACAAGCAAAATATAACCAAAGACACTGAAATTGAGAACAGGCCTATAGTCACCAGAGGGGCGAGGGGAGGGAATTTCAGGGGCAAAGGGTGAAGGGTTTGCAGGAACAAGTATAAAGGACACAGGGACAATGACAAGGGGTGGAGGGTGGAAATGGGAGGGACATGGGGAGAGTTGGGGGGTGGGCTGAGGTGGGGGGAAAAGGCAGAAAAGTGTACTTGAACAACAATTAAAATAAAAAAACTCAAAAATAAATAAACAAACAAACAAACAAATAAATAATTAAATAAAATGATAGCATGTGCCCATTGCTAGCCTGTTGAAAATGTGAATGCATATGTACCACTCTCTGGCTCTAGGAGCACAATTTTTTTTGTCAAAACTTTTAACTTTGGGTAGTAAACACACAATACAATATACAGATGAGGTATCATAGAATTAATTGTACACTTGAAACCTATGCAGTTTTATCAACCAATGTCATCCTGATAAATTTGATAAATAAGATACACAAATAACATAACAAAAGTTAATTTTCTCAATTATCTAAGTATAAAGCACATTGTAGAAATAGAAAAAAATTGAAATGCTAAGAGAACAAAACCACCATGAGAAACGGCTAAAACTATACTTTTTCTGCCTTTGCTCCCCAAGATTTACTCTAAAATTTTTGTTTCAGATAGCAACAGCCTGCAGTTTTTGCATAAATGAAATTTTTGCTATTGTCAAATGATGCGACATTTCCTCCGGGCCAACTCTTCCAGACAGAGCTTCTGGAAATAACATGACTATACAGTTCACAGGCTAAGGTGCGGTTCCTCAGTGGGACGCCATCACTACATGGAAGTGGGCACGTGGATGTGACAGAGGGGCTCTGGGCACGCTGAGCGCCTTGCTCCGCGTCGCTTCTGGTTTTTGTTGCTTTTGCAGAGACCAGGTATGCGCCCAAACGAGGAGAGCAAGGCATGAACATTTGCTGCCCATGCAGGCTTTCATCCGAAATACTCAAAGTCAGGGGCCAGCACACTTCCTGGTTATCTTACAGACTTTTTTTTCTTTAAAGCCTAGCAATGCCGTAAGAACAAAATTGTGACATGCAGACCAAAGTAGGATACACACACCCACAGACACATGCATATATTGACGATTCCTAGAAATTAGAGACATGTTCATCATTGAAGAGAGCATGGTTAGAAATTCAAATAGGATAGAAATTATTTAATTGCACTAGTAGACAAAAATGAGAATAAAGGATGGTATACATTGAACCATGATATATAGAGCAAGACTTTTTTTAATTTTTAAAAACTGTTTTTTAAATTTTTACCATGAGAAAGAACTGTTAGGATGGTAAAACCTGGAAGAAAATGTCATTCATTTTGGTGGACTTTCATACTCAAAAAGATGGAAAATATCAACATGTGACTTGTTCCTATTTGCTCAAAGCTGGATAACCTAAGGGCAAAATGAGATGCTAGAAAGTACAAGGTGTAGAAGATGACAAGATGCTAATGCTTTTTAAAATTAATGATGCAATATTTAAACCCCTTTCAGGAGAAAGTATTTACTTCTAAAGGGTAATATTGATGTAAAGATTCCACACTTTAGTTTTTAGACTTCAAAGGAAGAAATACATTGAAATAAAGATCTTATTTATAGGCTGTGAGAGAGTCTAGTGGAGAATGTTAACATCATCATCCTTCGGTACCAAAGAGAAAACAAAAAAGTGAGAGTGGACGCTGTCTGCTACAGGCATTAAAGGTCTCTGTTATGATTGCATTTAGTCACTCCTGCTTCTTGGAAAAGAGAAGTATTTCCTCCTATTTATCTTAACAACAAGAAAGAACATTCCGTGGCATACTTTTCACATCCTGAAGTCAAAAATAAATCCAGACTGTTGCTTTATACACTTGCCAGGACCTAGCCTTGAGAGGTCTGCATGGCGCTGCTGTGGCTTCACCACCGCACACCTGGGTACATTGGGTTGGAAACAGACACACAGCTTCCTTGTCTAACCAGGGCGTTGCAGTTCTTGGTAATCAGCTGACTGGATCCAGCAGATCAAAGGATTGTTCACTGTTTTTCTCTGTTCTATCAATCACTGTTTCTTAACTCTAAGGTCCAGCATCCTAGTTTGTTAGTATTGATCTCATTTGTTTTAAAGGACCTGTCTCAGAGATGGGGCAAGAAGACAAACTTCCCCTTGGCCTTCTAGAACTTTCTTTGTAACCAATAGAGAAGGCCAGTGCTTTACCCCCAGGATGTAAACAAAGTGACCAAGCATAGATTCACAAAAAATTGAGCTGTGAAAATAGGAAATGTTTGCAGTGACAGCTGCTCAGGTATACCCTAAGGCATAGAGTCACACACTGTACTTCCTGACACACCTTATTAATATACAAGATGTGTTACCAAACCCCAAATGCGCAGAACTCCTTGGCACGCTGACTACAATGAGGAATTCTCCGATCTGACCATGCACTGTGGTATTATACATGCATCCTTAGCTTGGATAACTATAAAATGCACAGTTGGTCATGAAAAATGTTTCCTGAGTCCTAAGTTTAAAATTATTCCTGCCCTCAAGAGGGTCCCAGTCTGGTGGAAGAAATAAACACGTGTGCACATACTTATTATGAAGCTGATAAATGTTCTGGAGTAGAAAAGACAGGAAGGAAATGGGAACCAAGACAAGGGGGAGAGCTCTAAGCCCTTTGCCGAGGTTGCCGACTGCAGCCAGGTTAGACAATGTGCAGAAAAGGCAGGGTGGGGACACAGGCATGCAGCTCTCCCGAGGCGTTTAGACTCAGAACTACAGAATCAGGTAAGGCAGTTAATTCCTTCAAGGGTGCAGATTTATCTAATTGAGCATTCACTTTATGTTAGAGAATGTAAGGAGGTACCAGTTGGAAAGGAAGAACATTTGAGGCTTTGGCATTTGTAATTTGCACAGGACAGTTGCTGCTGAGCTTTTTTTCCTTTGTCAAATTTCTGTTTAATATATTTCAAGGCTGTATCATCAGCTGCACACACACGTTCACTATACTTTTGAGCTAATTCTCTGCGAGGCTATTCTATTTTTGGTTCTTCATTAACTGTTAGGTGCCGTCTTTCAAAATCCCAACCTTAATTCTAGTGGATTTCACAGATTTCTCTCTTCCTCTTGTTTTTTATTTTCTTTTATCTTCACCAAAGGATATTTTTTCATTGCTTTTAGAGAGAGAGAGAGAAAGGGGAAGAGAGAGTAAAAGTCACCGATGTGAGAGAAACATTGATCTGTTGCCTCCCAAACGCACCGCAGCTGGGGATCGACCTCCGGCTAGGTTTGTGCCCTGATGGGAACGGAATATGCAACCTTTCTGTGTATATGAGGCTGCTCCAACCAACTGAGCCGCACCAGCCAGGGTGGTTTCTCTCTTCTTGAGTGGACCCTGACTTATGACTTTTGTCATCACAGACACAGGAAATGGCCAAATACTCCACTCAGCTTGTTCAGCCTTCCTCCTGTTTTACTTGGTTAAACAAGATCCTTCAGTGGGCAAAGCAGCATCAAAGATCACACTCAGGCATGCGGTCCTTCCTGGTCCTTCCAGCATCTCTGGATCCTGAGCCCCTCCTCCCACATCCTCACTGCTTGCCCAGCTTAGTGTTGCTTCACTGTTTTGTTTTGTTTTGTTTTCTGTAACATTTTCTTCAGTTTGCCTAGTTTTATTTTTCTATAATGACAAGATGGTATTCTCACAAGCATCATTTAGTCAGAGTTTGATTAAAAATTGCTTCACAAATTGAAGGTCTGGAAAAATAATTTTGTATGAAAGCTGTTATTTTTCAAAAGCCCAGATTTTTTCCATATTATTTTAAAGTAATTTGGACATTTGCTCTGGAAGGTTTTCTTTTAGGTTTTTTTTTTTCATGATTTCTTAAAATATTTAGCCAGGTAAATATGAAGCTTTATGACATTACATCAGTCTGCTTCAAATTTTTCTTTACCATAAAGTCTACGTTTCTGAAAGTGTTGGTGAGAATTGCTGTAACAGAGGCATTCAATCAGCAAGAGTTGAGATCAATTTAAAATGAGCTTGTCTCATCCTGAAACACAAGTTTGGAACACTTTACCTGGACAAGACCTCTCATGTTAATGCTTTTATTACAGCTGGACAGAAATTGTATTTTTCCCCCAAATCTGTTGCTTTATATTCTGCTCACCAACCGGAACAGCGTGTGTTAAAGCCGTGAGGCATGGGCACCCTCTGGGCTTTCAGATGCCAGGAGAAAGAAGAGGAATGTTAATGCCAAAAATTAAAAAAAAATTAAAAATGCAGATGTTTCGGAATAGTATTTCTCACTACTTTGTGGGTTAAAAGTTCCATTTTATGATGTTCATAGAACTCAGACTTGAATAGGGAGAATGTTTTTCTCTGGATTTTTGCAAGAAAGATACATGTTCAACTTTGTTCAAAGCATTCACTTTTTTAAAATTCACATGGTCCTTTTTTCCAAACACAATTTGAATGCCAAGCATGTGTTAGCGTGTCATTGCCAAATATAGAAACAGTGTAATATTTGCTTAAAAATACTCGTGCATTTACAGATTCAACATTTAAAATAATTGAATATTTTATTTGAAATAACTTTTTAAGGTGCATTAATCATGTGTATTCACATTGTTATCATAGATTATTTGTCATACAAACTGTATGTGTTTATGGTAAATGCTTATCAGGCTGCAAATTTCCTGAGGCAACAATTTGGGGAATAAATTTAATGCAGGTAGGTACACAGATAAATGATGCTGGGCCATGCAGATTGCTGGAAGATAGAAAATTTCCTTAATGATAAATCAGTGGCATAGACAAAAATAATTATTGAAGCTGTAATGTAGTATGCTATTTAAATAATGTCTCTGGTAATTAAATAAAAATGTTATAAATAGTATATCACATGTTAATTATGAAATAATTAACATATTTATTTATTTCAGCTGGAAAAATCCACACAAGTAGATAAATTTGCATACATAGAGTTGAAATAAAAAAATTAAGGAAGCACAATAATTCTTACAGAATATATTTTAAAGCTATGGCAAAAATTTTCACAAAATATGCTTGAAATAGTGAGCACCTTTGACAAACTGCCTTCAATTTTTAAGAAGCAAAATACTCTCATTATCTTCACTGTTCCATAAAAATTCACAAAATACCTTGAACCTGTCTCTTGAGACTGCAGACTGATCATTTCATTTCATATGAGTAAGGCAGACTAATTCAGTAATCGATATATGTATATGGACATCAGCAATGCAGAGATTTTGGATTCAAATATTTTAGTCATTTGCCTTGAGGAGGAGACAGGAGTTAGACAATTATCCAGAAATGAAATGAATACACCATGGGGGTGTGTTCGAAGCAGCAGTTGCACCAGATCAGATTTCGAACAGTCAGAAGTGAATTTAGAAGTCTCTCTGAAGTCATTATTTCAGAAATGGTTCTCAACGTGTGCATGCACCAGGGTGTTAATATTTAATGCTGCTCACTCTCTCCTGGTTGTTTTCTCCTTATTTGAATATTCATATCTGCAATCTTCCTGATTTATTTATAAAATAATCCATTCATAGTGTATAAAGTTACATTTAAAAAAAATCATGATTTATATAAAATTGAAATGACCATTTTTTCTGCATGCATTTTTTTCTGCAAGTAATTACCATTTTTTTTACCACATAATAGGATGATTTGACTAAACTGGGAATTAGCTATAGATAATTGCATTTGGAATATATACACTATATAATTAAGTAGAATCCATGTACATTATTTTACACATTTTACAGATTTTTTTAGTTATAATTACTGTTATTTTATATTACATGCATGCTACATAGGCTGTGCTGATTCTTTTTTACATTTAAGGGCTTGAACAATATAGTATTATCAGTTGAAATAACATGTTTCTTCATGCATAAGAAAATCTGGGTTGGCAAAAATTAATATTTCATAATTGATTTTTCTATTTTTTCTCTTCACTTACACATTATTAACACATTTAATAAGATTGCATTTGATCCATAAATAATCCATAATCCATAAGTCTGCAGCAATTTACCAGTTATTACCTGTGTAATACACTTATAATCTTTTGACTGAAACCAATTGAAAAAGGTGCAGGTTACTTTGCTGAGTTTTAATTGCAGAGCTTGTAATAATTCGGGACCCAATAATGAATCTATTTATTGTCAGGTGTATGATTTATGTATAGACATTATTTTCCCAATATCTGTTATTGAGAATGTATACATCATTGCTTTTTATTATAATTAACCATTTACTCCTAAAAGTCCTAGTTCTCTAAGATTCGCACTCGACAGACCAGCCTACAGGACGTCTCTTGTTTCAGGACCTGGCATTCCCCACCCCCTGGCTTTTCAGCCTCATTATACCCACTTTCCCAGGCATATCTTTTGCTCTTGACATTCAAGTTATCTTTGATTCTATAAGTATGCTATATTTCTCATAATATTGTCTTTGCTCATGTGCATATTTCATTTCCAATGGATAAACATTTCCTTCATCATCTTAACTTATACTTCAAATACCACGTTCTTTCTGATCCCTTCCAAATCAACGCATCTCTTCTCTTGTTCCTGTCTAGGAAAATTAACTGAACTTTCATTGTTTAGAAATGTCCTACAGATAACAAAACACCTAGATTCTTTTATTTATGTGTTAATGAGCTCAGCATTATATTCTTTTATTTACATGGTTGTCTAACTTTCCTGAAGATAAGAGACAATGTTATGTATGGCAATATAGTAAAGGTATAAACCATATAATAAATATAGAGACACCACCTTATTGACATGCGTGTGCTCAGGCACATGGACATAACCATGGGCTATCGATGTACTGTTTCTCCAGCAACATTAAATTCAACATTCTCAGAAAGTCAGTAAACATAGAACCTTTTATAGACTAAGGCTGTCTCTATTTCATTGCAGTGTTACCACGTGCAATATGCAGTCTTTATACCACGGATGCTTGCACTTGAGAAATGTGAATTTCCTCCGTATAGGGCAGCAACTTTTTTCCTCGCCAGAAATGCAAAAGAGAGCAAAGAATATATAGAAGAGTATCTACTGGTTTTGAATATTCCTGTGTAAACTTTCAAGTGTACTATTACATTCTAGTTTCGTTGAGATATAATTCACATATAGCATATATAAATTTAAGCTGTACAACATGATGATTTCATACACGTATATGTCGCAAAATAATCCCGGGCACAGCATGGTGACGATAGTTAACAATGCCGTCTTAGTATTATATACTTGAAAGTTGCCAAGAGAGTAGGGATTAAATGTTATCACCACATACACGCACACGCACAAAACAATTATGTGAGGTGTTAACTCACCTTTTTGTGGGAACCAAATGTACTGTTTTCCTCATGCTTTATTTGCCCATTGAAATAAGAAGCTAATGGAAACATTCTACTTTGTCTTTACTATAAACATTTTTGCTTAGTCCAATGTGTGTCTTTAATTTCAAAGTAATCATTCTCTTGGTTTCTCCTGCAGATATTGTAAACACATCCATTTCTTCAAGTCTCACAAGTATGTTCACATAACTGTTCGTCATCTCCCATGCCTCTTTCCCTCTCACCCAAACAGCCTCCGTTTCTCCTCCTGTGTGCTTTTGGTCAGAGAATGTTCTGCGTCACCGTTGCTTCTCATTTCCTGTGGATGTGCTCTCGGGGCTCTGAGCACCTCCTACTCTGCAGTTCTCCAAACACGCAGAAATAGTGCACTTCAGCCCTAGTCTGAAGTGATCTCAGACTCTCGCCTCCCTGCTGACTGTGAACTGTCCTCTGCCCTCCGCCACTTCACTGAAAGTGTTTGTTTATGTCGTTAGTGTCTCCGTCTCATGCGACATCCAGTGGGTTTTTCATTGGTGCAACACTCGCCATGTGACTTCACTCTTCTAAGACGTGACAAGGTTAGTTCCCCTCGTTTCCTCTTCCTTTTCATTCCAATTATGCCGCCTCTTGTTCTTCCTGCTGCTGTAATTTGTGTTTTTCTCACAGGCTCCTGTTCCTTGTCTTGCCCTCTCTCTAATGATGTTCTTTAGTTTCATCCTGGGTCGTCTTTGGTTATTTTTCTATACTCTCTCCAACACTGTTTCCCAGCAGAAATTTAACCATAACGATGATTTCAAGATAACAACCCCCAGATACATTTTTCCAGACCCTTCAGACCTGTAGTTTCAACCATCTGTCAAGGATCTCCTACTGATTCTTCAGCAAATGCAAAATGATATTGAATTGTCCTCCAAATAATTGTAATTTATTTCAAAACAGAAAATGCATGCAGGCTGGGGACAGAAAGAATGAATCTGTGCTCTCTGAATTCAGACATGTAAAGGCTAAGAGAAGGAAATACAGCAGGTAAGCAAAGGGAGAGAAGACCTGTAAGTGTAGGAGTCTGGGTCTCCGGTGGGTGCATCCCTCATGACACCGAGTGGGGAGACGCACTCTCCGCAACTGACTGGGCCCCCTCCAATCCTGGATGGTTTCTGCTTTAGGCTTTCACCCACAAAATGGCTCACTAGTATATTATTTTTTGTATGTGATTTTATTTTCAACATTCAAATTGTTAAACCATCTTGAAATTATATTATTTTCTAAATAAAAGCATTTACCTTTTATTTCTAAGTGGTTTAATTTTTCTCATACCATTTTCAAAAGCTCTACTTTTAACCAACATTGAAAATAGACTTTGTAATTTAATAAAATTATATATATACATATACATATATTATGGTGTGTGTTTGTATATGTGTGTGTATTGCATTATAAAGTGCCTTCACTTTTGTATTCCATTTAATTGCTCACATTTTCATCTGATCAGCCAATCTTACTATTACTATTACTTTCTCAATCATCTTTTACTGAAATTCTTATGAGATGGCAGTTTTATTCAGAACAGAGATTGGTTATGCTTTGCAAGTCAGTAGGCATTGGCACCTGGAAGTCTCAGCCATCAGACCAGACGTTGTCCTGTGGTGGCCTCTGCGATTCAGGACTCTTGTCCTTGACAGTGTAGCCCTTTCCGGAAGGAGCAGTGATGGTTGACACATGACCTCCCAAAGTTAAAGCTCCTTCACTTTTTCAATATTTGAATTCTCAGCATCTACAGCCCAGGTTCAATCTCTCCGCATAATTTTTCCTGAGCAAACATCAGCTGAAAGGGAGTGTTTAATTCATGCCATTATGGTAAAAGAATCAGCATGATTTGGGCGAACCCAAATTAGAATGCTTGCTAAAAAAGGTAGCATTTAGGAAATATTTGTCACGTATTAGGAATAAGTAATACATTTTCATATTGAAACTTGTGGAAATCTAGCTTACCCATGGCCACAAAAGCGCTCAGAGTAGGTTTGGTAGTATACCACTTCTTACCTGAATAAACACAGAGCAGAATAGAGTCAGGGTATTCAGATTAGCCCCCAGATCTCATCGTTAGTGTTAGGATTACCATCACTTTTGATTATAAATAGAAGACAAAAAGGAGAATAAAATTAATCCAAAATATACAATTTCGATGCATAATCAATTGAACATTTGAATTTAATTTCATTCTTCCCTGAAGATCCCATGAAGTGAGAATGACGTGACAAAAAGAAATAAATTCCCAGAATCAACCTGCATGAGCCCTGGGTCTGTAACAGGTTTAATTTCTGATATTAGTTGAGAGACAACAGTCAGATTTCTGTTCACCAAACCTTTTTTAAAATTGTCACTTGAAAGTTTACAATGACAAGAAAAAGTCTGAGAATTATCAAATTGGGTCCATTTTAATTCATGTCATTGTGCGCATGGGTATTCTCTCTGATACACCTGCAGTTTCCCTAGAGCAAGGAAGGAGACAATTTTTAGCCTTCCTATTAGATGTGATTCTGGTATCTGTCTCACAGGATTAGAAGCCACTCTGGCAGAAAGCAGTGGCATTTACGGCACGGAGACATGGGGCAGAATGTTAATCAGAATTTGATGCTGTGTCTCAATGAGCATAGAAAAGTCCCTGTTCTACCAGTCTAAATCTGTGAGATTAAGGACAGAATAGCCCGATTCTTTTTCAACAGCAATATTAAATATTATTCTTACTAGAAGTAAAAACTAGTCCCTTCTAATACATTTTATTTATATTATTTATGTTTTCTAATATTCAAGACAAAACTATATTCTCAAGAATACAAAACCAAGTGTGTTTGATAGTAAGTATAATGGTCATTAAATTTTTGTTTACTGTTGTTACCTGATTTAAAATAGTGTATTATACTTATCAGTTGATGAAGTAGTTCATCAATGTAATTTTATACTAGCTATTACTTGTACATATTCCAGTATTTTAGCAGAAAATGATTCAGTATGTTTCATGTAACTTTTATTGTAATATTTTAATAAAATGTATAATATATTTCAGAATATAATTAATTTAATTGCATCACTTCAATGTAGGCATTTCCCACAATTTTATATTTTATATTTCAGCAAATGTTAATATTCAAGTTCAAGTCAGGCATGTAAATATTTGTGGAATGAAAGAAAATGAAAGAAGTTCATAGAATCTAATTGTTATATTCCAGAGGAAAGAAATCTATGAGCTTAGATTTTTTTTTACTTTCCTCTCTGCTTATGTCTGAAAAGCAGATTTGTCCCTCTTATGTACAGAAGCATGAGTGAGTGTATGTTTAATTCATATGTAAGCGTATTTCAATACAGATCAGATAAAAATAATCTAAGCAGATATTAGGAAGATTTTTTAATTGAGAATAGTTAATTCTTGTATTTGTCTGCCGATGCTATTTATAGATATGTTTATAAAATATTTTATGTATTTGAGAATGTAATATTTAACTTTAGTTTTAAAAATGTTCTGTAGCCCTGGTCAAGTGGCTCAGTGGGTTGGAGCATCGTCCCCCACACCAAAATGGGTGTCGGTTTGATTCCCAGTCGGGGCACACACCTTGGTTGCCAGTTCAATCTGCGGTAAGTGTACATAGGGAAGACAACTGATCAATGTTTCTCTCTCTCTCCCTTCTTCTCTCTCTAAAATCAATAAAAGCATATCCTCAAATGAGGATTAAAATAATGTTAAAAAGCTGTGGACATCTGAAGACTTAGGTTCCAGCCAAATAACAACTTTGAAGAGTGTCTCTTATCTTCACTTAGAGGACCGTTGGTGTCAGACTTGCCCGTTCTCTGATCTTACCCTTCAGATCATGAAGATTTCCGAGCGTATGTTCTATGACTATGCATTTCTTAGCCAGTAATGTACCAGACACTGACAAAATTAAGAATTCATGTTTCCAAACTGGTCAAGCCTTTGCTTTTGTCCCTACGGTATCATCTGTATGCCCTTCAATTTGAGAATAATGTATTTAAGGAATGAAACACACGTTCCAAAACATACCTTTACTGGTTAGAACAATGCTCTCTAAAAATAGAAACCAGGCAGCCCTTGGAGGCTGCACAGAGCAATTACCAGTTGCAGGTGCGACTCAGACTTGCGGACTCACTGCCGCCTCCGTGTTGGCTCGTTAAGATTTTTCAGAGCTCTGAAGTATGCCCGTTGTGACTCAGAAAGGCCAGAAGGCATTTTATGTTGTCCTTTAGGCCTAAAACACATCTATCTTGGTGTAACAGAATCGTAATAGGTGCTTCGTGTTCCATCGTATAGCTCTGGGCTCTGCCTCACTAACCTTGCAGCTATCCAAAGCTGGCATGCTGACAAACACCTTGCCTGGGGAGACTGAATTTAAATTCATGTGTCCATTGGATTGAAATAATAAAAATGTTCTAGATAGGTGTTGTTTACATAACAGGAAAGAAATTATACATACCAGCTTTGCCAAGCTACTCAAAATAAGCACTTACGGCAGCCGCATGTCTGTGTTTATGAAGCCCTAAATGTTACATAATAATAAAAGCAGTCCAAAAGGTAGGAAGTTTAATTCAGCTCTGATTTATCATCTGGAATGATAACAGTCTACTTGTTTGTCACTTTACTGGATAAGCCTGCTGGATATTTTTGTAAAAATATGCTGTAAAAATATCCTATGAAAGATGAGCTGGAAAATCTATCCAAAGTAGATCTCAATTCCCCTTTGTGACTCTCCCACACAGAACTGTTCTGAAGAAAATATGTGTTTTCTTATTTTCTGCTGTCAGCGATGCTTACAACTGAATATTAGGGAGTAAAAGCTCTTGTCATAATGTAACTGCAAGAAGGAATTTGTTCCAGAAGAGTACTTCATCTTATTTAACCATCCATTTTGTCATTTAGGGTAATCATTTAAATACCTTATGCAGCCTTACAAGTCTTTGGTCATAAGATACAGAATAAATATTTTTGGTATATAAATGGTACATCTATAAAACATGTCTAGATGAGACTGTGGAATGATTAGCCTGGGTACCTAACAGAATTAAGGGGCATGAGTGACTCCTATATACCTAAATATGTGTTTTTTTCAGTGAAAATTTAAGACTGCACTGCAAAACATTCATGATGGCCTTAAATTATACTTTCTCAAAAACAATGTTTTCAGTCCTACTATGACACCAAACCACTATTTGTGGCCCTAGGTTTTTCTTTCTCCATGTTCCTATCTCCATTTCCCTTAAGGGGAACTGTACCATTATCAGTATAAAACGAAGTATTTAGAAATACATGCTATTGTTAGGAAACATCAATGCAAAAACTTAATGGAGCAGATAAACATAACATGAATTTTCCCTGGCTGGAGTTACTCAGTGGATTGAGTGCTGGCCTTCAGACCAAAGGGTCACTGGTTCAATTCCCAGTCAGGACACCTGCCTAAGTTGCAGGCCAGGCTCCCAGTAGGGGGTGCTCAAGAGGCAACCTCTCTCTCTCTTTATTTTTCTCTCTCTTTCTCTCTCCCCTCCCCTCTCTTAAATAAATAAATGTGAATTTAATAGAGAAAAAACTTACATTTAATTTCAGCCATATAACTAGGAAAAAGGTGAATATATAGCACAGTACCATCACCACAAAAGGCTGATTTTTGTGTTCTCCCAATGAATACTTCCCTTGAAATGTGCAGCTATTTTGACACACACCATTATAGAACAAATCCCTTGTTCTTGAACAACCATGTTAATAGTAAAATAATAGCGAATCGTCTATATTGTTCCTAGCTTCTCCAGCTCAATATTGTGTCATTGAGATTTATCCATGTTACTGGTATATATCAGTACTTCATTATTATTTTAGTGTAATGTTCAGATATCAGTGGTTACAAAGTATATATTTTTTATTGCTTTTCTTTGACTTTTTATTTCGGCTATGACATCCATACTATGCCAAATAGGAAAGGTGACTATGATCATCACAGTTTAAAAAAGTTTCAATTTATACTTAGTATTCCTTTTTGTGGGAGGCTAATGTTAATGGCACTATATTTTTATTCTCTAATTCCATTTGTTCATTGTTGACATATAGCAAAACACCTGACTCTTGTATATTAATCTTGTATCTTTTAATCTTGCCATAATGTTTTTTTTTTAGTTCCAAGAGTTTTTTAGTTGACATTTTATATAAAGAATTATGTCATCTGCAAAAAAAGAACGTTTTGTATCATTTTTTAACCTGTATAACCTTTATATCTTTTTTTGCCTTATCACATTTGCAAGGACTTCCAATACAATGTTTTAAAAGAACACTGAGGGGGATCCAGGACTTGTACCTGATCTTTTTGGAAAATTTTGAGTTTACATTAATATTTAGTAGCACACCTATACGTACTTATAGCCAAATGTAATTTACTTGGTTTATTCACAATTAGTGAGGAGAGAAGGGTAAACCAAATACTTGCACTTTATGATCAATGAAGTAAAAATTAGTCTTCAAAATATTTTGGTAACCCTGAGTTTATGAAGAAATATTAATGAAAGAATAACTGAAGGTTGGAACACAGTTTTGTAACTTAAATCTTTTAAAAATAGTATTACTATATTCATAGATCTTCATAATTAATAAGAAACAGTTTTATCTAGCTAAAATTATCACTATTTATATTAATTTCAAAAACTCTATGTATTTTATACTATTATTCATTTATCAGAGTTTACTTCGTACTATTTTTGATATTATCCTATACTCCTTATATTTGATTGTATGTTATGTTTAGATTGACAGATATCTCACTATAAAAAGGCTATAGATTAAATGTTAAATGAATGATTTTGAGAGCATACATGTTTATATAATTAGTAACAAATTCCATAATATTTTTGAAATTATAAATACAGTTAAGAGTAAGAAATTATTCATTATTAATAAGCTATTTTGAACAGAATGAATATATCGTTCATTGTAGAATACAAGTATTAGAGATTTGATCATTTGAATCTTGTGAAATGTTATACATTCATGCAGAATGATACAAGGGTAAGAAAATGGATGAGCTATTTAGGAAGCCAGTAACATCTGAGATACTCAGCACAAGTCCTAAGAAGATACAATAAAAATTAAATGCAAAATATACAAGCATACATTTATTTGGAGGTAGGTAAACTGAGAAAAAAGCCACTTATTCTTAATGCCACCATGATTTGAAGAGACATACAACATAACTTCAAAACACGACACCAATGTGAGATAAACAGCACTGCAGGAATGCATGTAACCTTAGGTGGGCAGTGTCATGATATGAACATAAGCTACACAGAGGGAGGGACGGCCTCTTGAAGGACAGGCTCACTGGAATAGTTTTCCTTCTTGAGAGAAGGAGTCAACAGAAAACTCTCCACAGTCCTGCCGTGCAAACAGAATGTGGGGACAGCTGGGCTTCACACAGGGAGAGCGCTCAGAGCCAGTGTCTCCGGACCAGGCAAACCAAGTGAGGGAGACGTCCTGCTTTTCACTGATGGGCAGCGAGCATCTACCATATTTTGCTGTGTAGAATGTGCTCCCGAGTATATTGTGCACTCACTTTCTGGCCCAAATGTTCAGAAAAAAAAATCTTTCATTTTAATTTTCAAATACAACTCCTTATTTATTTATATTTAGAAACAAAACTGATTATCATATTCCAGGATATTGTTTTGCATACAGATATCATTATTGCTTTCTAGAGTTACACTTTTAATGCATAAGCATAAATAAAAGAATTAAGAGCATTTATATAGATTTGGAATTAATACTACCCAGGTATAATATGCATCCTTATTTTTCCCTCAAAAATTAGGCAAAAAATATGCATGGCAAAATACAGTAGCTGAGAACCAGTGAAAAATAATTACCCTGCTATAAAGAACTGAGGATGTCCTGGCATGAGTAACAATGACTGACTCAATCTCTGGGAAATAAAACGAGGTAGCAGAACCTCCTCAGAACTTCCCTAATCATGGATAATAAGAGGAAAGTATCCAAAACAAGGCGGACCCACGGCTATGTCCTCAAACAGCTGGAGCCTTTTAAAAAATTAATTCCTGTAAAATAAGAATTGGAAATTATCCAAACACCATAGATCGCCAATAATGGACTGTCACATGCACAATTACCTAAATTTTAAAAGTGTACACATTTTGCATTTTATAATTTGAATTGAATCATCCTCAACTAGTCTTTTTGGTTGATTTCATAAACTCAAATTGTGGAAATAAAAATCTCCTACTGAGACTGTGGGACAAGTGGCCCTCAGAGGCACAGAGAAAAGAACAGACATTTCTGGGGTTCCGGCTGAAACCATAGTTCAGTGACCAGCATGCATTGAACCCCATTGGGACTTCACTGAACTCTGAGCAAGAACTTGCTTCTTCAAAAGCTTCCGGATGAGAGGAGTAGATTGAAAACCACCATTGCAGCTGAAATCTGGATGAGAGGAACGCTGCATGACCCCCACCGTCAGAGTTTCGGTTCAGACTGCTGCGCCAGGACCGTCGGCGTGGTTAATGCCCCTTTCCAAGCTCTGGGCCACTCACTGTGACCCAGCACACAATGGCTGAGCAGGGCAAAGCAACCCGACTGACGCTTCACTTACGGGCCTAACCCTGAACTGATAGGCAGAAGCATGTAGTCCACAATATTTGCTAATACGGAAAGTTATATGACTCCAGCCCTTCTCTGGTCACTTTTCCCCTGCTCCAACAGGCAGCATGCACATGCATCCTTGCGTGTTAGTTGTCTTCCTATGTCACGCTGGCTAAGAATCTCTCCAGTCCTGGCAGTTACTGAAACTGGCCAATTTTTTAAAAAATGAATAGCTACATTTTATTTCAGAATAATATCATACGTAAGTTTTCAAATGTGTTATCTTTGTGTAAAAATAATATGAATTTACTTTTAAAAAGTCACTTTTTAAATTTATGTACAATTCATTAACCCATTTTAAAGTATACAGTTTGCTGTTTTAGCTATATAGGCACATATCTGTTTCACGTTTAATTCCGGCGTTTCTAGAAATTCAGCTCTGGGCTGTGATGAACTGACATGCAAGCATAAACGTGGTGAGGAGAACGTGGGCTTGCGGCCACCCAGTCTGGGACACACTCTCTCCTGCCACATTGCTCTGTGTCTATGGAGGAAGGGCTCTGCTTTCTAAATCTTAGCATCCTCACTTGTAAAATGGGGATGAGACTACCCAGAAAGAAAGACACAATTATTGCATAACTATAGGTAGAGGTATTATAGGTACTTTAATAGGTATTGCATTGAATCTGTAAATTGCTTTGGGTAGTATGGACATTTTGATGATGTTAATTCTTCTGATCCATGAACATGGTATATGTTTCCATTTGTTTGTGTCTTCCTTGATTTCTTCCTTCAGTGTTGTGTAGTTTTCTGCCTACAGGTCTTTTACCTCTTTGGTTAGGTTTATTCCTAGGTATTTTATTTTTCTTTTTGCTATATCGAATGGGATTGTTTTCTTGACTTCTGCTTCTTCTGTTTCATTGTTGGTATACAAGAATGACTTTGATTTCTGGATATTGACTTTGTATCAGGCTGTTTGGCCAAATTCATTTATTAGGTCAAGCAGCTTTTTGGCTGAGTCTATAGGATTTTCTATGTACACTATCACGTCATCTGCAAACAATGATAGTTTTGTTTCCTCCTTTCCAATTTGGATGCCTTTTATTTCCTTTTCTTGTCTAATCACTGTGGCTAATACTTCCAATACTATATTGAATAGAAGTGGTGAAAGTGGACAACCTTGTCTTGTTCCTGATCTTAGTGGAAAATATTTTAGTTTTTGCCTGTTGAATATGATGTTGGCTGTAGGTCTTTCATATATGGCCTTGATTATGTTGAGGAATGCTCCCTCTATTCCCACTTTGCTGAGCATTTTTATCATAAATGGGTGCTGTACCTTATCAAATGCTTTTTCCACATCTATTGATATGATCATGTGATTTTTGTCTTTGCTTTTGTTTATATGATGTATTACATTTACTGATTTGTGAATGTTGAACCATCCTTGCATCCCTGGCTTGAATCCCACTTGGTCATGGTGTATGATCTTGTTAATGTATTGTTGGATGCGGGTTGCCAATATTTTGTTGAGAATTTTAGCCTCTATGTTCATCAGCAATATGGGCCTGAAGTTTTCTTTCTTTGTTGTGTCTTTATCTGGTTTGGGGATTAGGATGATGCTGGCTTCATAAAAAGAGTTTGGGAGTCTCTGTATTAACCAAAAATTTAAAACTTTAAATACATGATACTAAATAACATTTAATAGATACCAGGCATTCTAAATACTTCACAAGCTTGTCTGTTTAATTCCCAGAACAATCCCATGAAATAGGCAGACATTGCTATTCACAGTTTGCTGAAGGGACAATTGACACAATAGTAAGGACCTAAATTGACCAGGGATCCCACTCTGTAGTGCAAAACTGGTAGGTACACTGAGGCGTGCAGCTCCAGAGCCCATATACACATCAACTACATCATGCTGACTAAACACAATTTCCGTTGCTGGACATATGTCCCAAAGACCTGCAGGAATATTCTGGAATCAGGAGAAGAATGAAAACAGGGAAATTTTGAGGGACAGAGACTAAGGACCTTAAAAGCAGATCTGGATTGCCTTGTGAAGGGGCTAATCCGTGCAGTATCAGGTGAGGTGTGCTGATGTGTGTGTGCTACATTGTATGATTGGTAATCAGTAAGTGCTGCCTTTCCAGGAAGTGAGGACCACACTGCTCCGGAATGTCAGGCATCATGAGCAATGTGACGATGTCACTTCTGAGCGGCAGCCTGAAGGGTCGGTGTGTGCTTGGCTGTGTTTATTTTTGCCCTCTCTTCCAGCCAGAGTCTGCTTTTTCAGGCTGGATTCTGGAGTGAATAAAACATGGTATTTAAAATGGAATAACATGGAATAAAACATGGAACATAACATCAGCTGAGGCTTGATGGAAATACTGTGTGAACAGGAAACCAAGTTCTGTTTCTTTATGTTTGAGGCAACTTGTATATGTCACCGCAGCATAAAAGTGTCTACTTTTAGCATATTTAGTTTAAAATAAGACTTAACTCATTACCTGTGTACTTGCCAATATCTCTGAAGGACTTTCAGTTAGTCCAGTAGAGAGCTTTGATAGTGGGGCTCAGGCTTGCACATTGAGAAAGAATGGATAAAGAAAATGTGGCATATATAGACAATGGAATATTACTTAGTCTTAAAGGAGAAGGAAATCCTGCCATTTGCAACCTTTAGGGAAGTGTGGTAAGGGAAAGAAGCCAGTCACAGAGAGACAAAATGTGGAGTGCTTCAGCTCAGAGGAGGTCTCTACAAACTCACAGAAACAGAGAATAGAATGGTGGTTGCCAGTTGTTGTGAGAAATGGGGAGATGTTTTTCAATGAGTACAGGGTTTCTATTAGGCAAGTGGAATGAGTTCTAGAGGCCTGCTGTACCGCATGCTACCTACAGTTAACAATACCCTTAAATTGTGTTAGTTTAAAAAAATATATTGTGTACTTTAAGATGTATTAGATTAAGAGCTCACGTTAAGCATTCTTACAAAAAAATAAAATAAAATAAAAACCACAAAAGAATGCAAAGAAATTGTTGGAGCTGATGGAGACAGACAAGTTCAGTCCCTTGGTTGTGGTGATGGCCTCATGGGTGTGTGTGTGTGTGTGTGTGTTCAAATTCATCAAGATGCATATATTAAATTGCACAATTATGGTGTAGCAAGTATACCTTACTAAAGCTAAAAAAAAAAAAAGACTAAGAAGATCGCAGATCTAATTGACCTAGTAATACAACATACAATAATTGTTCATGGGTTACCTCATCTTTTCATGGAGAGAGAACTGGGTTACTGTCACAAGCCAGAAATATTTCTGGGAGAATGTTTGATTTTTATTATAGTCCCCAAATCAAAACTACATATGTTTGGAAGCCTTGATATTAACAGTATTTTGTCTCAAAATCCATAAAATTACGTGTATATCAGGGCCAGATATTTATAAAGTCTCGTTAGTGCCATTATAGAGAGTAAGCTTTATATTTCAGGTATATTTTCTTGCTGATATATCAAGGAACTTGGGTACTTATGACAAAAGGAACGTGAGTGCTTACAAAGGGCTCCTTCAATGCATTTTTTATAATTGAGAAAAATTCCATGAAACTCAGAAACAAGATCAATAATTAATCTTACTAATGCTTTCACCTTAGCTCTTAGAGTAGCATCACCTCCTATGTAGAAAGCTATGGAAACCCTGCCCAATGCACAAAGCATGTGGAACCCATGGTCATCACGGCCAAGTTAAAGATAATTGGGATCAGCCAACTCATGTACCTGCAGCGCCAGTGCAGGTATGTGCACAAGCAAAAAGAGACCCCATATTGTCCTGATAATTAGTCGACTTCACAGATTAAAATTTTTAAAGCATAAGCTCCAGGCCACTTGAGTATGAACAGGTCGAATTTTCACCGTCAGTGTGATTTGCAGGGAAAACCGTGGCCCGGAGTCCATCTAGAAACACGCCGACCTACAGTGCTGTAAAATTAGCTCCGCGCAGCCGAGCCAGAGGGAGGATGCCCTTGCTTTCTCCTGGTGAACGTTTCCGTGGATGATTATCAAAGCAGGTCTCAGGACAGGTGCTGGAGCACGAGCACTCTGCCAAGCTCACTGGACAGTGAGTTATGAAGTGCAGCGTCAAAATTTCAGGATTAGTTGCATGACAGCAAGTGGTTTATACCCATCAATATTCTCTTGACCGTGATCTCAGTCTTTAAAAATAAATCACGGAAGGGCTAAGAAATAACAGTTTAATTCCCCTATGAACGGCAACAAAATTGGCACTCAAAAATATTGAGCATAAATTGATCGCAACTATCAAATAAAATGTTACCTCACTCCTAGGAGGGGAAAGGTCCATTTGCAAATAACTGGTGTCTTACATTTAAAATCTTTAACAAGAGGAGTTTTAGGCCATGGCTCTGAATTCTCTCTCCTAACTGTAATACTATCACATCAATACCATACAAAAGCCTGTTAATTTTATTTGCAATGATCAAGGTCAATATCGCCTCCTGTTCACTGCATGTAAACATTTATGAATTATGTTTTTGCTTTTAAATACACATTCTCTTCTTTTCTAAGTTCATTTCCAGCAATTTACATGTGAGAGAGTAGATAGAAGCAAGTCCCTCCTCATTTCAGTTTAAATTAGTATATAGTTTGTTTACTGTTTTCCTTTTCCCTTTTATCTCTCAATATAGATTGCAATACCAGTGCCTGCAAAAAATTGTAAAAGCCGTTTCACTTTATTTTTACCCTATAAACTTTTCATTTGAAATGTACTGGCCCAATGAAGTTACCAGTGATCCGCCAGCAGGAGGAATGCTGGTTTGCACACGAGCTCCCGTTTCTCATTCTCGGCTCAGTTTGGAGGAGCATCGCAAGTGATGTGCTAAATCTAAGTGGAAAGAACACTAGGTCTCCTTTTAGGAGTCATTTAAAAACACATTTACAGTGTTTTCTGTTTGTACAAAAATGTTTCCCACCTGGGGCTTTCAAGGGGCTCAGGTGGGCACATCTCATCTGGCTTTTTCTAATTGGTATCTGGGGTCGTGATTGACAGCTCAGTGACAGGGCCCACAAAACGGCCAGAACACGTGCCTTTTCCTACCTGGTACATAAGGGGGCAACCATAATGAGGTTCTGGTTTCTGTTTGTAAGAAAAATTTGATTTCTTCCTCTCTCTTTTCCTCTCAGGTCTTCATCTTCCATGTTCCTAATTCATGTTCTGCTTTTGCATTTATTTTACAAGTTAGGAACTGGAAATATCCTCACTCTGTGAATATATCACAAAAATTTCTCATTCTCCATGTGGCGTGGATTCTCATTTAACAAGGTTTCCTGTGCAGTCATGAATTAGCCTGGAGGGATTCATCATTGGTCTTGACCTCAGAGCAGCACTCAGTCTTTACAGGTGAACTTGAGCCTGAATGAAAGCACAACGCCTGCGGGTGGGAGGGCGTGTTTGTACGGGAACTGGTAATGACGTTCATCTCTCAGGTGATCCTCTCAGCTCAGACATACTCTGAATGATTTCAAAGGTTAGGGGAGCAGTGAACTTTGATGAAGGATTCCTCAGTTCAAGGAAGTCTTGGACTGTGATTTCAATTTGAATCTCCTCCTAAAGACAGAATCATGTTGCAATGCCTAGAGAAATGCCATTGGAAGGGGGCCATTCCAAAGTTTAGGATGATGATGAATTTGGGTATCTGGGTGCCTCTCGCTGGTGTTTTGAAATACTAGCATCTGGCAATGCCCTTGATTTCCAGATATTTTGTTCTAATTGCTAAAGCCATTGCAATTTTTAAACTTTAGCTCTCTCACAATTCATAATAAATGAGTCTCTGAAAATTGTTTAATGCCTATCAAAGTTTGAGAACTTAAAGCACATTTTAAATGCATTCAGTCAGTTCTCTATTTAATGGAAATGTGCATTCATTGGTTTTTGAAACAGAATATCCTTTTTCCCTTGTTCCTATTTTCCATAAGTTTGGACTTAAATACGTCATGATGTGAATAACTTTCTACCTTACTTAGTATTAGTCATTTATTCACTTACCTATCCACTCAAGGACTATGAGCACCTGTTATTTGTTAGGCACTGAATTAGGAATAGGATAGATAACTGATTATCAATTATAGTCCCTGCATTTCATGGCACTTAATTCATCTCAATAACTGTTTCATGTAATTTCAGGTAAACAAATGAGCATTTACTTTTATGAAAACCATCTAAAAGTGGGTTATAGATGGAACTTCACTCTTTTAACATTTAATAATGGTTAAAAATATTTTTTGAGCAATGCTTATTAGACTTAGTGATCCCTTTAAAAACTGCTAGTGTTATGGCTGTACAGTTTCCACCGAAATGTTCTAAATAATCCTATATTCTGTAACAAAGTCAAAGATGAAGTGAGAAGGGTCCCAACTGGTTGAAAGCTATATTTTTCAGACAATGGTCCTGAATCCTCGTGGTAGGGAAAATTGTCCTCAAACCTTCCTGAAAGATTGCAAAAGGAAGGAAAGCATCGAAGGTATCATTCAAGGCCTCATTTTCTCTCTTCCGTGTGCTGGCATTTGGTAAAATATACACTGCCCTGCCTGTCATCTGTCAACACTTTTTCATTTCTTAAGAGTGGGGAAAAAGTCCTTGATGTGTATAAAGTGACAAAACTCCTCTGTATCTTTGCTTTGAAGCCTTAATAATGTTTTCCTCTCTTTGGTAGATTCAGTAAGTACCTGTCATGGTGCAGGTGATTTTGCTGTTGTTACGGTTGTTTGATAACATTAATTTGCCAGTAAGTAAAAAAAGTTTGGACTGACCAACCATCAGAATATTTTGGAGTAGACAGACAGTATGTTGTAATCTTAGGCAAGAACCAAGATCATACTGAATTAGTAATTTCTTTATTTTAAAAAGAGAGATGTGAGATATTTATCATTATGTACAAATTAAGTTTTTGTTATAGCAACAATGATTTTTAAAAGATACAACAGCATTAACTGGCTGCTCATATATTGCTTCTATTTTTAGAGAAATAGATAAAGTGAGCATAATTATTTTTCAAATATCAATGCTTCTCCTTGAATTTTATCTTTACCTATTCTAAAATTATTGTTTATATTCTTGCACATACATACATATGTTTAAAACAGTAGTACTTTTGCACACATAAAAATATAGAAAGAGTTGTTTGAAACCAGTGATTTCCATAAGAACACAGAAAGCATGTTAGTGACTTGCTTTGAGAATATATACCCAGTTCTAGCAAATATGAAGGCGGATATTGTAATTTTCCTATTTTCTCTCCATCTGCAAAGTCCAGAACCTGTTGTAGCATGGTTCATTGAAGATAAATATTCACTGGAGTGTTAATTATGGAAAATCTGCTTTTAAAAACCAAATTGGAAAATATGCAAACCAAAGAGTTTAGCACTTAAATATCTCACATTAAAACTTAAAACAGAATCATATTTATTTTTTAAAACAACATTTATTTTTCTCTGTATAACCTACAGGTTCTGCTTTTATTCTGCTTTGTATTCTGGGTATGATCATTTTATTTAACAATCAACAATTAAAACTTTTGGATCATTTTCATCTAAAATATGATCAGAAATACACATTCAATATTTTTTATCTCATTCTTTTATGTGTCTTTTGCAGATTAGATTTCTATAACTGCTTAAAAATGGACTTTTTGGAGAATGAAATGTATTTGAATACTTGTATCTCAACTGTGTCTTTGTGGACAATATTTAAGGCATGTGAAGAAGAGAATATATTCTCTTACACATGTAAACAGCAATCTCTTATTTTTGCTATATTCATATAGTTGCAATTAGTTTTTTTACTATTAGTTTAACTTGAGACAAACTGAAATTTTAAGTTCATGCATTATAGAAAGGGCCTAGCAAAAGCAAGCATCTCTCGTAAAGTCAGCTGTGCCAATGACTTGAATGTTACAACCTCAGCAGATTTGCTCTGAAACATGAAATGCAGTGTCATCCATTGTAATCATTGATCCCATGTGAGCTGGAATCGAAGGTAAGCTATTCTGTACTCACAAGTGACAATGGGATTTAAATTCCATGCAAATGGAAAGACAAATCTAAGCCACTACTCTACAGCAAAATTAATTATTATTCTGTTGGGAGTCCTGAGTGCCCATATTTCCGCATTACATTAATTTAGCTATAAATATAAACCCATTGAGCTACCCAAAATCGAACTAAAATTATGGATTGTCTTAGGACCAAACCATAAACTAAGAAAAAAATGAGGTAAGTAGATACGTTATTTTGAAATGTGTCGCTGAGTTCCTGCCTGCTGTCTCCCCCTCTCAGCCTTCTTCCTCCTCTTCCCTCCCATCTTGCTTTATCTGCCCAAGCACATAGACTAGAAAATACTACATTCATGTGCTCTTTTGGAAAAAAAGAAACATATTTATTCAGATAGCTTTATGTACTTATTTTTAATATCTGCACTAATAAAACAGCTGTACTAGGCACTTGGCTTCCAAATATAATTTTTTCAAAGTTCTCTAAATACATGTGATGCCATAAAAACTTAAAAATGCCTCAGAAATCCATGAACAGGGATTAATAATTTCCCACAAATAGTGCTATAAATGTGAGATTCATGAATGTCAACACTTCAGTCATAACTAGTTAAATTATATTACATGGGTAAACATGATGAAACTAAGCATAGGTACGTATTTTGTTATATTTTACCAAAATCAAAAAATAATTCTATTTCTTTGATAAAATTCTAACACTCTAATTCATTAAAAATATCTCTAACCTCAAATCCTTATGGTGACTACAATTTTCCTAAAAAAATTAATATAACTTTTGTATAGTGTAAAGGATATTTTATTAGTCTACAATTTATCTGCTTTAACTTATTAAAGCATTTATAATTCAAGAAAGACTTATTGATTACCTATTTGGTACCAAAAATATTCTAGGTCTGGGACTACAGAGAGAAACATAACAGTCAAAAATATCGCTCTCATGGCGTTTACCTTCTGATGTCGAAAGAGAGACAATGGACATGATTTGAGGGGACCTTCTAGCATCTAGAAGGTGATGAGATCTAAGGAGGAGAACCAGGCAGTATGAAGGGGTCGGGAACTGCTGGGGTGATGGGTTGGTTAATATTTTCAGCAGAGCAACTGAAGCTGATCTCCCTGGGCAGGTGGTGTTTGCACCAGGACTACAGTGTGACGAATGAGCAAACCATCTGGAGCTGTGGGCATAGAGTTTTCCGGGCAGAGAGCCTGGCTTGTGCAAATCTTCACAGAAAGAGCACACCTGTCTTATTCTAGGTGGAGTAGACTGGGGAGGGGTGAGAGCAAAGAAGGGCTGGGGAGGTGATTAGCTTTTTGCACTGAAAGGAACAGGAAGGCTTAGAGCGGGGGTGTCAGACTCATTTTTCCTGGGGGCCACATCAGCCTTGTGGTTGCCTTCAAAGGGCCAAAATAATTTTAGGGCTGTACAAATGTAACTACTCCGTAACTGTTAAGGAGTTGAAATTACATGTAGCCCTTTGAAGGCAACTTTGAGGCTGACATGGCCCCCAGTGAAAGTGAGTTTAATAGCCCTGGCTTACAGGAACGAAGTGGGATCACCGCGTGTGTGCCTGCATTGGTGAGAAGGTCATGCTGACTGCTGGCTGAAGAGGATGCTGTAGGCTTGCACCTGGTGGTCCCATGGCTTTGAAGTGATTATAGTATAAATATGTTGAAGGTGAAGCCAAGAGGATTTATTGATCAAATCAATTAAGAGGCAAAAGAGAGAAGCTAAGAATGATGTCATTTTGCTTCTCATTATGAGGAAAGGGACATATACAACTTCCTGAGGTCAGATCAAGAAACGCAGGAATTTAGCTTTGGATTTGGAAAGACTGGGATGCCTGTTAGATAAACCAGTGAAGATGTCACGTAACAACATAACTCGGGAGACTGGTGTTCACAGGACTGGTCCAGGTTGACATACAAACTTGGGATCCATTGAAAGACTTATTTCTAGGGGAGGCCCTCAAGGGGGTGTGTGGAGATCTAGAAGGGAAGGGATCAAAGCCCAGCCCCTGGGTATCTCCAAACTTAGAACATTAGAATAAAGTAGAGGACTCGGCAAAGGAGAGTGAGAATGTGCAGTGAGAAAATGAAAGGCAAGCTAAAAAATTGGTCCCAGAAAACTGAAGGCAGAAGGAGATGATCAAGTCTTCAGGGGTGCTGAGTGATCGTGGGAGAGGAAAGATGAGTTTATTCTCAGGTGTAGTCGTGCGTGGGTCCTCGGGGGCCTTTACAGAACAGCCTCCGTACAGGGATGACTGCGGACGCTGGAAAGTGCACTGCGGGGGAAGAAGGGAGACACGCCTGGGACAGAATGCAGGGAGGCCTGGAAATGAGATGTGCCCAGAGTGAATGCCGGGCAACAGAAGGTGCTGTTTTACGTGCGAGGACATAGAACACGTTTACATGTGAAAAAATAAATGAGTAAATGCCAATGGGAATGGTCCAGAAAGGAGGAATGAGAACGCAAGTGCCAGGGGGCTAAATAGGTGGCATGACGCCCCCAAGGGGACGCAATACGACAAACCTTCACTGTGTTAATGGACATGCTTCTTATGAAGGATGGTTCTGAATGCATGAGGTAGAAGGGACCACTTAGCTGTTTAGGGGGAAAGGAGCCATGTGGACTTTATAAGTGTGCATTTTAATGTGCTCAATAGCTGGAGTTTTTACGTTAAATAATATTGATATTTTGCTATATACACACACACATTTACATCAAACAGATATATTCCCCTCCCTGAAGTGGGTACTTTCTCACCATAACAAGAGGGAAGACGTCAGGCAGCATCAGCGCAGTGAAGTGGGGAGTTGTGGGTTGGGGAAGTGCTGGGAGTTTTCACATGACGACCAGAGTTTCTTCGTGAAGTAAGAAGCACGTCATCACCTCGGTGTGAAGGAGAACTGAGAACTGTGAAGGGGAATAGACCGAAGCAGCCCTTGAGGGAAACAGGAAAGCGATGCCATTGGAGTTGGAGCATCGATGGCTGTTGGGCCCGTCGGAGGGACTGGACACCCCTGTTTCCAGGTTTTATTTTTCTCCAGCCCAGCCCAGTCCAGTCCAGGTCCAGGTCCAGAAAACAGGCACAGAGTTGGGACAGAGCCAGCACGTTTTTTTCCCCTAAGAGAGTGGACAGAAGTTATAGAGGAACAAACCGGTTAACTATTGTTATGTAAATAAGTGCATAGCAGATTTTTCTTATGATGTTCGTTTATTTTAAAAGTATATTTGTTATCTTGAGCTATTTTTTATATTACCTACAGGTCTATCTAAAAACATTTTACATTTGTACTGCTTCTCATCACGTGGAAGACGACATTTTCTGGAATCTGTAAATAAAATTTCAAGTACTTTGTTATTTAGGAAAAATATGTGGTTTTCATGAAACTAGTGTTTTATTTTATTCAAGGTGAAGTTATTAATGTTACATCACCAATATTTGGGCATTTTGTTCTTTCTGACTTGCTCATGGCAGTTTACTCAATCAGATTGTTTATATTTATTCTCCGTTGTTGAGAGAATACAAATTACAGTGAGTAAATCCCCTCTTATAATTATGCCAACATTATAAGAATCAGAGTAAATAAATTCTAACAAATGACTACACAAGTATTTCAGGAGCAAGTTTCAGGAAGGCAGAGGTCCTTGAATGGAAAATCTAACCACATTATAGAAAATAACCAATTAGTTTCCAGTTGCACAAGTAAGGCGAGGAACTGGGTGAGTAGAAAAATGGCTAAAGGTTCATTTCCTAAAGCCGCTTGAGGAAACCATTAATTGGATTTGAACTGCAAAATGGTAGCTCTCCATGTTCTATTAGGATTAAAATATACATTGCATTCTTCTCGACCTCTCCTGTTTGCCTTCAAAGCTACTTGCGCACACAGTTCCAGTATTCTCTAGAATATAAGATTATTACACAAAACTAAATATGTCCCCACAGTTTTCTTCATCTCATTTGTAACAAACCAAGCCTCCATTCAGTCCATCTGTAGCTAGCAGGGAAAGTCAGGGCATTTTGCTAAAAATTCTGTGGTAAACCTGTGGTGTCTGGTGTTCTATAAATTGAACAAAAGAGAGTGTTATTTTTACTATTGCTGAAAAACAGTAAGACTGAAAAAATCATCCACTCATAACCCTAGAGAAAAATTATTCAGGATGTCAAATAGAAGTTAAGACCAGAAGAAAAATGGTCTCTAACACATTTACATCATATGCTTGCACAGGAAAATATTAGGATATTGTTTAAGGGCAAATTAACCTGTCAATTTCAATGAATGGTACAATAACATAAAATTCAACAGAACTAGTATGCATTTATTGTTGGTGGATTATTGCTTGATGTTTGCACCTAATAATTGAATGCAGCAACACAGAATAGCCTGACAATAGAAGTAGTCTCAAAAACAAGATGGGACCCGTTCACACTCACTTCTTCACACACATGCTATCGAGATATACGAGTATATACAGTCTACATGCTACTGATTCAAAGGTTTCATATTTTATCTTGTTTTTACTTACTATGTATACCACTTGTGCTATGGAACTTTATTCTTATTCTCAAGTTTTTGTTTGTTTGTTCATTTTTTCCTTGTAATGCATATACTGATGTTCACTGATAACAATATATTTAAACCATGCAGTTTAAACTTCATTTTATAAGAATATTAGTGCCAGGGGGCTACATTTGCTTGTTTATTATTCCTTATTCTCATTGGGGTTCTTATATGAAATATGTCTCTTTTAAGTGTAACACTAATGTTTTATTTCCCACAAATACAATTTAAATTATTTTATTTATTTATTTTTTGATGTGTGGTTGCCTCTCACCCACCCCCTACTAGGAACCTGACCCTTAACCTAGGCATGTACCCTGATTGGGAATCGAACTGGCAACCTAAATTACTTTAAATACTAGTAGGATGAGAATCTTTTTTAAAAATTTCCTTTTAAAATTGAGATATCTTATAAACTTGCATCTTGTAAACTTTTATGTGCCTCATACACCAGCATAAACAGCTCATTGAAGATTGATAAATGAAACTAAGATATAGCCAATATTCTCTTGTCAGGCTATTTTTAAAACATCTGTGGTATGATATGGAATATTGACAAGTGAGAACAAGTTGAGTGAACATTTGCTTTTCTTACAGAAAAAGACACATTATATATCGCTGTCATAAGGATGTTTTAAACATGAACTATTTCAGAAGCTGCCAAACTATTTTACAAGGAGAAAGAGAACTTTCACTAGGTGGGGATAAGTATAAAGCGAGGTTCCTCATTTTTTAATTTGCCAATGTATTTCATGATTCAATAACTAATCATCAAAGTTTACATAAACGATAGGTTTAATTTCACTGCAAAACAAAAGATCACGGATTACAAAGTCAAATGCCCTTTCCCCTTAGCTCAAACAAAATATGTGTGGGCAGGGCTGGTTTCAAAGGAAAAGTTCTGATTGAAAAAAAGGGACACCATCGCTGTGGTCTGATTCATGTGTTCCTCTAAACTCAGGAGTTGCAAACCCACAGGCCAGGGTGAGCTCTTAGGAGGGGGGGCCTGCAGGCAGTGACTGGGCCACGTGGGCAGAGGCACCAGGATGGGGTTCCGCACTTCCGGCTGCTGGGAGCAGTGACTTTCTCCTGCGCATAAACCACTCACTCTGTAGCTTCCTTTACAGCAGCAGCTGGGATGCATGAAGAAACTAAGAAACCATCTCTGGCTTTGCCTATCAGAGCTCAGTTAGAGGTCAATATCATCTAGTGAGGATCTTGAGTAATTTTAATCTAACACCAGTGAAAATCACAGTATCCATACAAGACATTTCAAAAAAGTGCATAAACATGTTTTGCTAATGTTATAATTGAGTAGTCGTATGTATGTAAGACTCATATCATTGAGATGTACAGATAATAAGGTACTAAAACGTTAATGCATTTTCAACCAAATATTGGTAATAATATAAACAAACATGTCATGTTCAGATATTGCAACTTTAATTATACGGAAGTTTACGTTACACAACTTAAACTTACATGGATGTCCATTTTTCAATGTATATTCTTTAAAGAACACAATCCACTTGATAGCTTTCCAAAATTGCGAGTGACAGTTTATATCTCTTGATCTCGTATAGATTGGGAGGAGCCCTTCTTCCAGGATAGCGAACTTCTTCATAACCTCTTAGAGGTGTAAAACTCAATCCCACGTCATTGCTCTTAGTTGAGAGGAGAGATTCTCGAAATTCTGCAGCTCATGAATTGTGTTGTCATCGACAGGAGTGGGCTGCCATCCTGATTGATACCCTGTGTCGGATTTTAAATTCCTTCCTACCCAGGCTTGTAATGTGCACATTTCCTGGTCACTGGCTCCTGGGATTCCAGGTGAGTTGTATTTCTCCGGCTTTATCATCGCTCACAAGCTCCATTCTTCTTTGTTCCCCCACTTAAAAAAAACTCACAAATAAAACATTTCTATTTATTATGAACCATTAGTCACTGGTGTTTCCGTCAAACTTTATCAAAAGTTATTTTCAGCCCTGGCTGGTGTAGCTCAGTGGATTGAGTGCGGGCCTGTGAACTAAAGGATCGAGGTTCGATTCCCGGTCAGGGAGCAAGCCTGGGTTGCAGGCCAGGTCCTAGAAGGGACGCATGAGAGGCAACCATACATTGATATTTCTCTCCCTCTCTCCTTCCCTTCCCCTCTAAAGATAAATAAATAAAATATTTTTAAAAAGTTATTTTCAAGTGAATACAGTTGAAAATACACTTCTTAAATGGCATTAGGTTTTAAAGTTACTTTGATTTAAAATATAAGCTATAATTATTTTCTTATCAAGTTAAAAATTTCCTATTGACTTTATACATATATACACACACACATACACATACATGAGAATCTTGCATCTACAAGTAGAAAAGGAAGATACCCTACATTCTAGAATAAATAAACAGTAGGATTTCATGGTCTATATTTTAGAGGGATTTATTCTTGGTACACTCACTCATACATGGACTGGAATGCATAGGGTAAATTCTAGAAGAGCACACTTTCATTCAAAGAACGAATCCTCTCAAAAGCGTAACAAAATTAAATCATTGTTAGGTGCTCCTTTCCTAGTCTCCCTCATTAACATATGCAAATTGCATCCCCATGCGCCCACATATACTTGAGAAATAGGTATGATTCCATGCCCAGAGCACAGAGCCAATCTCAAGATTTTTAGAAAACATTTTGTAGAAAGGTGTAATTCACAGTCTCGCAATTTCACACTGTCACACAAAAGCAGGTTTCCTCATTTTCAAGCCTTCCAACAGTTCCATTCTGAGTGCTTTTCAAAGATCACATCAGGCACACCAAAACAATTCATTAAAAGACAGAGGATGACAGATAAATAAAAAGAGGAAAGGGTTCTAGAATAGCTTTCAAAAAATATAAACATTTTGGAGGTATCGAGGCTATTTTGCAAGAATGTCAACATCTTCGCCTATCTCACTCCTTGGAAAGGACTTAAAGCCACTGTTTTTTGTTTGTTTGTTTGTTTGGTTGGTTTGGTTTTTGTGAGAACTCTGTGCTGTTATCTCCCTTCTCTCTGCTCATTTCTTTCTATTTTTGGATATCTCCTTGGTGGATACACCTTCACTTCATAGACCTTTTCTAAGTCAGCATAATTACATTACCAAAAACACTGTAAATTTTGTTAAATAAGAAATTACTTTAAAGATTAGATGGGCATTTGCTGACTCTTTAAACTCTGTTCTCTTTTTCTCTGTCTTTCTCTGTAGTATACATATATTTACCTTAAAACACACACATATGCATGAAGTTATTCATACAAACAATGTGAGTGAACGCTTCAGATAGCTGACAACAGTTATCTTGAGATAATGGGTGTATTAGTTTTCTAGGCCTGTTTCAAAAAATTTCCACAAATTGGCTGACTTAAAACAACAGAAATGTGTTCTCCCACAGTTCTGGAGGCCAGGTGCTCAAATGTGTCAGGCAGGGCCACGCCCCCTCGGAACCCTCTAGGGAGCATCTTTCCTTGGCTTCTTTAGTTTGTGGTTTACTCCTGGTGTTCCTGGGCTTTAAGGGAGCAAAGTGCTATGTCTGCCTCCTTTTCACGTGGCTTTCTCTCTGTGACTCTGTGTCCTCTCCTCTTCTTATAAGAGCCCCGGTCATTGAATTTAAGCCCCATCCCAATCCAGGTTGATTTCTGCCAGAGATATTTACCTCAACTCTATCTGCACAGACCCTATTTTCTAATGAGGCCTCATTCTGAGGGTCCTGGTGGATAAGAATTTGGACGGGGGAGGCATCTTTCAACCGCTGAAGTGTGATTACTGCTGCTCTCCTTTGTGTAGGAAAGCATTCCCTTTTTCTCCATATATGTATGGTTTTATAATCAGAAATTTGAAGATCTGTAGTATTAGAAAAAATATGTAAGTAGTTACAAGTATTAAAGAAATACAAAAATGCAGGTAGATATGGTAACTGGAAAGTTCTATTAATATGGCATGTCTTTTGTGGACAGCATATGATTAATGTCATCTTTTTATTCATTACAACAATATTGACATGTTTAGTTTGATACTCAATGTAATTATCAATATAGTTAGAGTTAGATCCACCATTGTAAAATATATTTTTCTGTTATTTCACCTGTCTCTTGTTTCTCTTTTTCATGCCTTCTTTCAGATTAATTGAATTTTTAAATTTCTTTTTTATTTACCTATACCTCTTCGCATTGTATCACAGTGGGTACTCTCTGGGTGGAAACATGCAGCCTTAACTTGGCGTAATCTTCTTATAGTTAGTGTTGTGTCACTTAATGGGAAACGTAGAAACCTCACAATCGCATAGGGTTATCTCTCCCCTACAGTTTGTGTGATAAATTTTGTGTATGTTACATCTACATACTTTATCATCATAAGGCGATCCTGTAATTCTTGTTTTAAATAATTTTAGGAACTTCAAGGTCCCTAGTCCAGGTAAAATCAAACAGGGTCCTTGCCAGCTCCATGACCTTGAATGCATGATTGCCAGACCCCCCATGGGACAGCACCTGACAGGTAGGGCGAGTTCCTTGCAGAATCCAGCAAGCACTGATGGGTAAACTTTCAGCAGGCAGTGGACATGGCTGCTGAATGCCACCTTGTTAAGCAATGTCACCTGGAAAACCATCTACGAAGCAGAAAACAGGGGACCTGTGAGCATTACCAAATGTTTGTTTTTAAACAATTGACTATGTACCAGTAACATTGTGTTTATTTTGCTTGGTTTTAAAGCATTCAACCATCAGAAGGTCATGGCATTCGCTGAGTCTGAAAGCTATAATTTTTTATTTTCCCTAACTGGGGCATTCCAATTTGCATACCAGGTGATAAGAAAACCCAATTTACTGTAACAATTTTTCATGAATCGGGTACATGCAAGGCTTTGTTCTTTACTCAGAGATGGTCCTCTCCTTATTTCCATCTCCCCCTAATTCTGATAGGTCAGCACGGCTGCATATTTTGTTTGTTTTCAGCCATGTTAGCTGAGTAAGTACCGATGAAGTGCAGAGAAAGAGTTGTAGGTAACTACGAGATGCCTTTGTATGGCAAGTATTACATTGGTTATATATATATTTCTCCCTCTTTATATATATATTTGTAATATATATGTGATATATATATGCATTCAGTCAATTAATGCATTCAGTCAATTATCTCGTGATAAATGGCATGTATATGGAGCATGAAACATTAACCCTCCCACAATCTGAAAGTCAAATGAAATCTTTTAAAAATTATTGAAGATGTCATGTTGAGTTCCTGCATATTTTAAGGCAATAGAATGTAAAATTACTTGATAAGCCCACATAGTTACCACATAGGAGCTCCAGCAAGACCGAATCTGCTGCTCGCTGTTCATTTGGTTTGCCCTTTTCACTCCCACAGAGTTTTGTTTTGCTGTCCCACGATCTAGCCCCTAGAATCTCGTAGGACATTACAGGGCTGTTTTTCAGAAAGCGCACCTCCAGAAATCCTCTGATCCTGCTCCCTGTTTGATTGTGAGGCAACATCTTTGCGGATAGCCCACTTCCCCGCTTTTTACTCTACAACCGGTTAACCTGAACCAGCCATATGAAAATAAACTGTTTTGAACACTGCATGCATTCATTATTGCTCTAACAGAAGAGAAATTGCAAGTGAGATTAGTCCTATTACATGGAGAATGTTGCTAAATAGATTCATTTTACAGCAGGTGGTTTAAATTGTATCCATTCATTCAGCGTATAGAGAAACTATTTCTTTAGAAAATGAGCAAACATGGAAGACATAAATTTGAGTGCTTTTTAGGTCTTTAGGTAATTACACTTATATTTTAAATGATCTACTAAAAGATAAGCCATAGCATTTGGAAGATTTATTAAGAGAAAAATAAATCTCAGTAAAAAATTATTCATTGTTCCATTTCAATGCTTATGATAAGTTTTCCTATTTCCTCAGGCTCTTATTCAATGTTTACTGATTTAATTATAGTCTTAAAAACCTTAAACCAGCTTAATTATTATTCAATAATTAATTTTTTCAGTCAATAAGTATTTACTACATATCTTGCATGTATAGGCACCATGCTGGTGTTAAAGGCACTGGGGCGAGCAAAACATACACGTTCTTTGATGCCGGTCAGTTTTGTAAACAACAGAGCCGAGCAAGAAACTAAAACAGACTGAAGCATAAGAAAAGGCAAAATCAATTAGGTAATGAAGATAATTTGGAGAATAAATGTAATATCTTCAAATAAATGACACGAATTCTGTACTCATATTTCTGCATAATTCTTCAAATAAAGAAAACTCCAAAGGGGATGGAGAAAGTTCTCCATTATTAACTGGAAGTAACCACGCACATGGGAAAAAAAAGACTTTAGGTCAATTTTTATTCATCGTAGGAATGTTCTCTACAAAGTGAAAGAGTTATAATTAAATACAGGGTGGGGCAAAAGTAGGTTTACAATTGTGAGTGTGCAAAACACAGAGTTTATTCTTGTGTTATTATTTATTATTGTATTATTTTTCCATATGGACAACTGTAAACCTACTTTTTCCCTACCTTGTATATTAACTACATGGATTTTGTTGGAACTTTGGAGATCTATACTAATTTGAATAAATGAAGCCAAATTAAAAATGTGATGCTGTTTTCCTGGTGACAATATGAAAGAATATTTAAACTTGAATGTGTATTAAGGGCAGGACTCTTCCTGCAGACTGAACAAAATCTACACTGCATTCCAACTCATTCGGGGATGTTTGTAAACCTTTTAGCATGTTAAAGAAGCAAATCCTGCGTTCTTAAAGGTTAATGAATAGTAACGAACTATGAGTAATGGCATTCAGTCTTTCATTTGAAGCAGCAAGAAAGAGGCAAAAAGACATTAGTCTGGGCACTAAGCAAAAAAAAAAAAAAAATGAGCAAATGCAGATCGAGAGAAGTTTAAGGTCTTTCCTATAAAGCGATGCTCTTGGTGATTAGGTAAGACATGTCTTGGGCTAAACTGGAAATGTTTTGAGCCTTGGGTGGAATGTACAAATTTGTCCCAGTTGTGAAGTACTGTTCCTTACATCCTAAAAGGGGTATAGTCTACTCAGTTTCCTCACGTTTGCGTTTTGTTAATTTTGCTAATAGAGATGATTCCCTGTTGACCTGAGATAGATGCTGCTTCTGATTGGTTCCTATTTAAACAACAGAACAGATTGACTTGTAAAACTCTTTCCAACCACTACTCTTAGGAAAAAACAATAAATACATTAGGAAGAGGACCTTTAAGTTGTATCTTCCAATTGTTACTTATGTAAACAAACATCCTATACTGAAAGAAAGTGCTGAGGCACTCCTGTTGCTTCCTGTGTCTAGTGACATGTCTGCAGATAGGGTGTGTCCCAAAGAACGCAAGCCACTTAGCTCCAAATCACAGAGTTAGCAGGCAGAGTTCATTCTCAGATAATACCAGGAAAATGATAAGGCATTTAAGAGAGTTAACATTTAACACAAGGATGTATTTTATAGTGAAAGAAATGCTAGATTATTTGAATATATTTATTTACTAATATTGAATAACTAGGTCCCATGCAGTGAGCCAGGGACATCAGACACTTATCATAAGGAACATTTAAGAGAGTAGAAAATGTCAAATGACAAAACTAATCCACTTTAGCAAGGACTATTCAAGGGAAAAGAATCCATGGATTGGGGAGGATGGAACCTCAGGAGCAGTGGAGTGCTGTGCCAAGGATTTGGGGCAAGAACAAGGTGAATGGTGCATTAGAAGAAGCAACTTGGAAACAGGGCAGATGGACTCAGAGGCAGGGGATTTCCTTGGAGGGCCAGCAGGCCGTTTTATGGGGTGCGGTGAGCCGCTGAAGGTGCTGTGGAGGAACGCGGTGATGGGCCCAGGCTAAGCATCCCTGACCCTTGTTTGAGTAAGTGCAGATTGACCTAGGTTTAGACTTGTGATGTGGGCCAGGCCACTGGGCGAGTGGTCTGTATTTTGAGGGTCCTGACATATGCAAACTAACTTTATGAGGAAGAAAAAATGTACCCAGATGGCCAAACAACCGAAGTTCAGAGTGAATGCTCAGCCACAGGTGCCGTTCTGTGCGCACAGACGTGCTGGGGGTGGGACCTGCGGCAGAAACCGCTCAAAGGCAGCGTGTGTTTTCTGAAACACTTTTCTTCTCATTCTCACGGATGCTTTCTATGTAAGCATCTCATTATTTTTGTCCAGTTCCCCCAAATATTGTAAGGAATGAATGTCTAGCATTGCATAGCTAAAATATGTAATGTTTGATTCTAACACTATTTCTATGGTTTAGTGGTACAATTTTATCTCTGTTGAAAGGGAATAGGTTTTTCCCTATTCTGTTGTAAATTAGTTAAGTTAATCTAAACAATACAAATTGCATTACAGTTTATGCCCTCATATGAGAAACTCTAAAAAATAATTTCCTAAAATTTTTGTATTTATATTTATTATCCTTTTTGGTTTTCCTCTGTTTCCTGCTCATAGAGATGAGAAGCTGTTTAATCACTGATTTCTTTACATGAATTATATATGTCATATGATTCCAGCATATAATGGTCGTGTTTTCCCCCATTTTTCTAAACCTTTATTCCAATGGAGCTTAAGTTCAATTTTATGAAACTCTCCACTTTAACTTACTCTCTGAATCTGATTCTAATGGAAAATTTTAATAAAACAAAATTTTTACATGTCGGTAAGACATTCCTCATTCCATGACATGCTATTTTCAAGTAAATGAAATTTGCACTTTAATTTATAGTAATTATTGAAAATGTTTTCCTATTTTGGGATAAAATTGTGCTTTGGCAATTTTTTCCTAAGACCTATTTAGATAGATTACCTAAAATGACTTTGTAGGAATAGACAATGCCCTTTTGATTCTGAAAAGAAATGAACAAAAAGACAAGAAGAGGAAGACTTAAATTAATATTGTTTTTACTACATCTTGTGTTTTCTCCACAGTTTTCATACAAAACTAAGAAAACTGGCATAAACTAAACTTCAGTCCATCTGTGGATGATTTGATATATTATGCAAAAATTTCTTTTGACTTTTTAAAACAAATTAATGGAGAAATACAAAACTGTGGAAATCATGATGTTTCTCAGATATTAACTGATACAAAATCAATTCAAATTAATATTAAGAAATAATCCCTTTGGTTCATGTAAATGGTTGGAGTCAAATCAGGGACTTAAAGGCTAACCCCAAGATAGTCTTTTGAATTATTTGTTGCTGATTTCCAGGACTGGCTACATTCTTCCACGATTCACCCCTGGCAGTGATCGCAACAACTCTCATCTTACAGACTTTTGTAATTAAGAATCCAAGAAAAAAGAGCAAGCCCCTCTCTGCATAACTCCAGTGAAATGCCTGGAGCTGAGCCTGAAGGGGCCGGACATCGGTCATGTGCCCATATCTAAAGAACCGAGATGATGTGGAATGATTGGCTTAGAAGGAACCTAGCATGCACTGTTTAAGTTTTAAATAAATTGGTACAGGCACTGTGCGAGTTAGTGTAGAGAATATTGAAAATATTGAATTTAAAACTGCTTTAGGATCCAGCAATTCCGCTTCTGGGTATATACACAAAGGAAGTGAAAATAGGATACCTGCTGTTTTCATGAAGAGACACCTGCATCCTCACGTACATTGCAGCAATATTCACAGAAGTAAAGATATGAAGCCCCTGAAGTATTCATCAATGGATGAGTTTTAAAGGTGATTGTGTGTGTGTGTGTGTGTGTGTGCATACACACACATACATATCATATTCCTGAAAATGAGTAGCTATGGCAGGGTCAATGACAAGGTGAGTAAGAAATGACACATTTATTATAAATATTAACCACATGGATATTTAAACCAAGAGCAATAAAAAAAACAGAGGAATATTCAATTAAGCGAATAAGGAGTTGAACTTTCCCCCAAATAGGAAGGGATTGGAGGTTAGGAGAAGGGTGGTATAGTAGATCAATGGATAGTATAGTCTTATGGCATAACATTCACAATCACTGCAGGTATTAATTTATTGATTGGGAAGGGGAGGCGAAATAGTCTGGAAGTGGCAATGAGGACAGGAAAGCCATTTACTAACCCTTACTAACCCAAATACAAAAGGGTTAGTATGTGGTGGATGACCTCAATCCCCCCACCCCAGCAAGAGCTCAGAGTAAAGCATATTTTCATGAGAGAGTCACATTTAAGTTGGAGCAGGAAGCAGGGAAGACCGTTTAGAGATCAATTCAAAATACAGAAGATGTGTGAATTTCACAGGACTGAGTGAAAGGTTTTCAGAATTCAGAAACGGGTCCAAAAGGGAAATGTGCCGAATCATACACTCTTGGAGATGGAGAAACGAAAGTGACTTGGGAGGTCCAGCCTTCTTGCTGTGATGTTGAAAGGAGCTCAGGGTCCTAGTGAACTCTGTCCTAATGGTCATCGGGCAAAGAGGGGTTGATGAGGTCGTCTCCGGTCCTCCTTCTTTCTGGAATTCCAAAGGACTTGGTTTCTGGGCTCCTCCTTACTCCCAAAGCAGGAGGCTTCGGGGTTTCTTTTGGTTAAGCTAGGGAATCAGCAACAGTGTCTTCATCCTTCGGGGTTGCTAGAGCAATACCACAAACTGGTGGCTTCCTGACAACAGGTATCTCTCAGGGTTCCAGAGGCAGAGAGTCCAAGATCATGGTACCACCATGGTCACATTCTGGAGAAGTCCCTCTCCCAGGTGGCAAACTGTAGACCTCGCTGTGTTCTCACATGACAGGAGGGGCGAGGGAGGTCTGTGGGGTCTTTTCACGGGGTCAGCAATCCTAATCCTGAGGCATGGCCTAATCACGTTGCAAACACCCTACCTTCTAGTGCCCTCACACTGGGCCTTAGGGATTTGCCATATGAATTTGGGGGGGACTCGGACAATTAGACTGTAACAAATACCTTTGTACATCAGCTGCACTCAGTATTTCTAACTCATTACTATAATATTTAATTACACCTGTTTATGTGGAGAGTGGATCCCTGTATATTGCTTTGGTACAAAACATGGTGCATGGGCTTGATATAGGTCTTCAATGCTCAGAAAGTTTTATACACTGAATAAATGTTAACTATTTTATACCTGTAAAAATTATAATATCCTTCACTCCAGATTCTATTCCACTGCATCCGTTTTATTCTTCAGGCACATGATTATGTCTCTAGTTTGGACTTACGTTGTCTTGTGTATTTCGCCACTCGCTCCCCTGCATCGTTCTCTTTCTCGGCGCGTACAGCCAGGGAGAGCTTCTGCACGTCCTGTAGCCCTGGCCCTACCGAGTCTGCATTTACAATTTCCGATGCAGACTGTTATTCCATGATCATATCCTTGATTCAAAATTATTTAAATCATTCCTCAGTTCAGAGCTCATCTTACTGTCTTGACCAATTACTGTGTTGTCTTTCCAACTTTTTTTGTTTTCTGTGAAAGGTCATATATATGTTTAACGTCTATAGGAGCGTCTGAACAATTCACTGAAGTTTCGGCATGAATCCGGCATTGGGCAACTTTTTGACAACTTGCTTCCTTTGGACTGTCTTTGCAGGGTTTCTTTAATAAAGCATCATCTCTACAGAATCAGTGTCTCTCTCCTACGTACCTCATTTCTATCTAGCTGTGTGGTTCCTACTAAGATATGTCCCTAGAGAGCAGGTTGAGCGCAGAGCGACCAGGTCTAATTTTATTCTCTCACAGTGGAATTTGTCTGCAACACCAGCAGAATTACTGTCTTGAATCGATTTAACAGAAGAGTCACACGGTGCTGGAAGGATAAATGTGTATTAATTATGCTGTTGCTGCGGTGGACCCTGACCTGCTCATTCAGGGACCTGAGAATTAAGGGAATAAAGAATATCCTATTTTTTCCTCCTCCTCCTTCTCCTTCTCCCCATTTTCTTCTTTTCCTTTTCTATCTCTTGTTTCATCATCTGTGAGAATTAAATTAGATACGTACTATGCTTCTGTAAAATGAGTATGACCTCATTGAAACAAATTAACTATAAAGAAAACCCCACATTTAATGACAAAAACACAAAAAAAGGTATATCAAAAGGTAAGGTAGTTTGATTGTCTGATTTTCAGATTTACTGAAAATGTAGAGGAAAATAGAATACACAGACTTCAATGTGTCTGTTGCCTCTTTTCACCTACTCTTCTCTGTTTGTGGGGGTTGATACTAGATGTTCATATTTGGAAATCATTTTTCTGTTGAGAAGAGCTTTTTATAAGACATAAAAGTTAAACTAAAGGTTTTATTTTTTGTAAAGTAGCAATAAGATGCAAAACTTGATTAAATCAAGTGTTTCAAACCATTGTTGACTATTTACTAAAATATATTTTACCTTTAAAGAGAGAAATTGTTGTAATTGTATAAAGATATTACTATTAATTCATAAATGTAAGTATAGAGTGTCCCCATTCATACCATGTTTCATTGTGTATATTTGGGTCATTTTTTATTAAAATACAATATAAGACAAAATATTTGATTGTTCAAACTGTGATGGCATAAAACGTGTAAGGATAGCCTTTTGGGATTGTGCAACTGCCGTTGCCGGCTTGCCTTATCCACACACACGAAGTCTGCAAAGCGCAGAATTAGTCCCTGAGGCATGTTAATGCGCCTCTTTGACAACTCTTATTAACTGTAACAAGGTATTTAAATTGCAGATGCGCTGCTCCGTGAATATTCAAATGGCGCTTGACAGCTCTGCACCAGAAGAGCAGATGCTCCTGAGCAGGGCATTACTCCCTTCACTTTGTGATTTAGAGAAGGTTGGTTTAGGTTCGTATTTCCCTGGCGTTAGAGAAATGAAAGGGGAAAAGAAGGATGAAAGAAAGGAAGGAGGGAGGGAGGGAAAAGGAAAGTTACCCTTATATTTCAAGAGCGAATCATACCTCAGGCATTCACATTAGTTTCCTCCCTCACTGTCACTTGAGCACAGATCTTCTCGCCTCTCTAGGTCCCATTTGTGCCGCCCACTCTGCTCTTCAGCGTGGAAGTCTCTGATCGTTCAGATTTCCCATGGCACTATTTATTGAGATTAAAGTTGTTAGAAGTCAAATATATTTGTCTGTGTTTATTTTACTTAATTAATGAAGTTACCTGCCTTTTGGAAAAAAAAAAGTAGTATATTTTTTTCTTTATCCAAAAGTAAATGATTTACACCCCTTGGTAATTATGATATTCTTGAGAATTAACTTTTATAAGGTGGTCATTTATTTTTTTCATAAAGCGACAGTAGGACTTTTTAGTAACAGAGCAATCCCCCGAGGAGCGGAAGGATGACAATTCTTTTGTGTCACTACAAACTTTGAAGGCAGGTCTGCTTCCCCGCCCCATCACTGCCCCTCTCCTCAAACAGGAAGCCACAGGGAACGCAGAGAGAAAACCAGGGGCGTCGGAGTCTGCTCGTCTCAGTCCAGTTCCCAGCTCTTTCTATTCTGCCTGCTTTACACTCTGGGCCTCAATGCCCGCTTCTCCGGGTTGATACAAAAATTAAGTTGCTAACACCAACTTCAAATGAGCTGACACTACATAAAAAATAAAATAAGAAGACTAATTGGTATTTGGAATTGGTTAATATATGTTATGATTACTTCAATCCTTCCCGACTAAATTTTTTTTTAGTTTTATTTAAAAATAGAGCATGAAAAATAGGAATAACAGTGGAGACTGAAAGAGGAAACTCAAGAGATTGTAAACACAGGCTGAGTGAATGTTTCATCCACACAAACCACCGCACCAGGGTTCAGCAAGTCTCTGCTGACGGACTGGGCAGGGTTAAGTATCCGTCCCAGGTGACCCGGTTCCTCGCCGACACTCAACTTTCGCCCTCTGCTCTTGGCCCAGGGTGAGAGGTCAGCAGGTCTGGTTCCTTCTGAGGGCTGCGGGAAGAGCTCTGTCTAATTCAGGCCTGTCCCCTTGACTTAGAAATTGGTCATCTTCTCCTTGCAGCTTGTCTTCCCTCCATGCCTGTCTGTCTCCAAATTTCCCTCCTGTGTACGGACACCTTTCATAGTGGGTTAAGGACCCGACCCATCCCAGGATGACCACACCAGAGCTAGTTAGGTCCGTAACAAACCTGTTGCTAAATGAGGACACATTCTGAAACACTAGAGATTCGGAATTCAACACAGGAATTTGGGAGGGCCAACATTTTGCTTATCCATTCATCTGTGGACGGATACTTGGGTTGTTTCTGCCCTTTGGCTGCTTTGAATAACACTGCAATGAATATTGACATACAATATCTATTTGGATCCCTAGCTTCAATTCTTTTGGTTATATACCTAGAAATAAAATTGCTGGATCATCTGGTAATTCTGTGTTTAGGTTTTTGAGAAACTGTCAAACTTTCTCAAAGCTAGATTATTTTGCATTTCTACCAGCAAGGTACAAAGTTTCCAATTTCTCCACATTATTACCAATACTGGTTATTTTATGCCTTTTTTACAGTGATCCTAGTGGGTATGAAGTCACATATCATTGTGGTTATGACTTGCCCTAACCTAATGGCTAATGATGCTCAGCATCTTTTTATGTACCTCCTGGCCTTTTAACTATCTCCTTTGGAAAAATACCTATTTAAGTCCTCTGTCCATTTTTAAATTGAATTTCATCTGTCTTTTGTTGAATTTCAGAAATTGGAATATATTCTAGACATTAAACCCTTATCTTGTATGATTTCCAAATATTTTTCCTATTTCATAGTTTGCCCTTTCACATTCTTGCTAATGTCCTTTTATGAACAAAAGCTTCAAATTTTGATATTTATCAGTTCTTTCTTATGCTGTTAATGATTTGGGTGTCATATCTAAGACTTCATTGCTGCATGCAATACAATAAAGATTTATGCCTGTCTTTTGTTCTGAGAGTTTTAAGGGTTAGGTCACTTTTCTATTAAGGAGGAACTTTAAATGTATATTGCTAATAAAAGAAGCCAGTGTGAAAAGGCTACATACTTTATAATTCCAACTGTATAGCATTCTGAAAAAGGCAAAATTATAGAGAGAGCAAAAAGATCACCGCTTGTCAGGTGTTCGGTGGAGGGAGAGAATGAATAAGGGCAGCCCAGGGGATTTTAGGGCAGTGAAACTATTCTCTGTGATACTATAACAGTGAATATGTGATACTCTATATTTGTCAAAATCCATACAAAATAAACATAAAGAGTGAACCTTAAGGCAAACGTGGACTTTAATTAAAAATAATGAATCAGAATGGGTTCCCCGGTTGTTCCCCACGCACCAGGCAGATGCACGTTGCTAACAAAGGAGAAATCGCAAGGGGAGAGGGTGTGTTTGGGAACTCTGCTCGAATTCCCTGTAAATCTGAAATTTCTCTGAGAAACAAAGTCTAATATTTTTTAAAAAGGAAACTATTCACTTTCAATCTGGAAAAGAAAGATGCAGAAAAAACCAAAGCAGTTCAAGGGCTTAAGACAAATATTTTTTAAATGCTTAATGAATGTTGCATAATTAAACAATTTGGTCCAGCTGCAAACAAATCCAGCTGGTCTTAGAAAATCCAATTTTCTATTTACTTAATTTCATTTTGCTGGTTAGTGTTTAATCTGAAGTTTGACCAAGGGAATAATTTGCGGTTGGAGCATTACCCAGCCTTCAAATAAGGACAAAAATGACAATTTTTTAATGTTTTGGTACACACACTCTTGACATTTTTGCCAATCTTCTGTATTTTGTAAAAGAAGAGTTGGATTTTATTTCTGATATTTTCATCAACCCACAACACAAAAGTTAAGGAAAAAAAATAAAAATGCAAGTGTTTGTTCTACCTGCAACCTTCTTTAGACTCTAGGACCCGTGGAAAACTAGTACTGAGCCCACGGAGGCTGCGAACAGCTGTGAAGTGTCCTGCTCTGCCGCCTGGCTGAGAAGGCAGGCCTGTGGGAGCCCAGGGGGACCCCCTCCTGTTCGGGGCAGACTTGCTGAGAAGTTCTGTACCACCCAGTTCTTCCCACCACCTTGGAATCCACCCACAAGCCCCTCCTCCAGCCTAGCCTGCCCCACATCAATTCAGGAGACTACTTTGCAAGGGAAGATGGGCTTGTGGGCACTTTTGCATTCCAATTCTTCAAACACATGAATATTTTCACTAAAACCCCCGATGGTACAATTTGCGAAATGCTTCGCTTGGGTAAACTTGAGCTCTACCACTGCTCCATGAGGAAGGCACAGAGTAACAAAAGTCTAAGGTCAAACATCAGGGGAAGAATTTGGAACCGGATTTGTTTGACTCCAGTAGGTAAACTCTTTGCCTGTACCCCAGCCTGAGAAAAGCAATCTTTGCCTGTCAGGAGGGTTTAAGAACTGCTTTGTGGATAGCACTCTTGCCTGCTGTGGATATGCCCCTGACACCCTCACGGGACACCAGCAATTGTGTAGAGATTCAGGCAGGAGCAGAAGCTCGGTTTGTAGCCGTGCGGAGCTGTAAATCTCCAGATCGAGATATACGTGAAGTATTTAGTGGCAATCACTTAGAATAATACATATTCTTTAAAAATTGATGGAAACTAGTTTTGTGTACTTCGTATCACTTGATTACCAGCATCTGTCATCCAACATTAGGGAAGAGATGAAAGAGAAAATGAAATTTCTGCATGTGACAATTATGAATTGTATTACTCCCAAACACAGCATAAAAAATATGCAACGGGAACATTGGAATATGAACACCACTTCTTGAAAGAGCCAACCATGGATGTTCAAGGTTTCAGCTTCCAGGCACCGAAACGATTGTGGAGACTGGATGGCGCCAGTGTTTGCCGCCTGAGTGGGAACGAGATAAAGGCCATTCGACACTTGGCCTTTCTGTTGACATAAAATTAGAGACACCGTGAATTAAATATTAGGCTATTTTGCATCTTTATCTCACGTTTATCTTACATTTATAGCTACATTTTCAATGTCAATTAGTCTGAGCTACATTTAGTGTAGATGTTGCATTTTTATTCATTTTTAAATACAGTCGTAAAAATACCTATAAAGGTCAATAGTCCAAATACTTTCAAATGTTTCCAAAATTTCGCACTCAGGAATTGTATACCATATTCCAGGTAGACCTCACAAGCATCATCTTCAATGGGTGGCTTAGGACCGACATGAAGCATGGATGTTACTTTGAAATTCGTGGACTGAGGGAAAGGAGGGATCCTCGTCGAGGAGTGAGCATAAAGGGAACAGCTTGTTCACCCATCAAGCTGTCTCTCTGAAAAAGCTTTAAGTTGAATCGATCATGGACAAATAAATTGCAAAATTCATTCGATTCTTCCTCGCACTTCATTGTTGAGTCTTGCCATAAGGGAAAAGCTCGAATGCAGGAGGATTCGAGGTTGCCTTCCTAAAATTCCTTAATTTCGTTATATATCTATTGAGTGTTGACTGCGTGCCGGGTGCTATTTGAGGTACGGTGGGGGGCAGTGGGGAGAAAGGTGAAAGCTGCCACTATTAAGCCCAACCCCAGGGAGTGAACACTGGGCATAATGTTCCTTGTCATAAATAATTAAGTTACAATTCAACGTACATATAATCAATCCTTTGACAGGTGAAGGTTTTTTGTGGTTTTGTTTTGTATTTTTACTTATGAGATGTTGGATTATATATAAATTGTAGGTTTTTTTCCCCTTGGTGTTTACTTGGTGCCCCTTTCAGTCCCAGGATCCCACCCAGGGCACCGTACTGCATTTAGTTGCGATGTCTCCTGATTCAGCTCCTGTTGTCTGTAGCATTTTCTTAGACTTGCTTTGATTTTGATGACCTTGATGGTTCAGAGGACTTCCAAGCTGGAGCGTTGTAAGATGCCCTGTATTGGAATGTGTCTGATGTTCTCACGAATAGACTTGGGTGATAGGGGAGCATTAAACGCTGGGTCTCAAAAGTTTTGGAATGGAATATTCCTATCTGTACTGATGTATTTTTGAAATAACATGCCTCTGTTTTTCCCTTAGTCCCTTACTGATGGAAGGGGCTATTTATGGTAACCAATAATAAAGTAATAATTCATTTGTCAACTTATAATACACGTGTCATTGTCTGCCCAGGGCTTCCCTCAGCCACGAATTTGTCTCCACTCTAGGATTAGGTGATGCGGACATGCATCTGGTATTTAAGGCAGAGGAAAAAAAGGAGCTAGGTAACCATGATCAGTCTTACAGTAGGTCTATGGCTCAGACGTGGCATGCACCACATCCCACACTTCATCAGCCGTGAAGAACACATGTCCAAGCCTGACTAAAAGTGGCACAAAATATAGTCACCACTAAGGGGAAAAAAAAGAATATCCTGAACTGGTATTACCATGTGGTTGTTTTGTCTTCATCGTTCAAGCCACAGGTGGCAAACACAAGGCCCTCGGGCGGAATCTGGCCCTCCACCTGGTTTTATCCGGCCCAGCACCTTGTTTCTATCCAGCAGCAGCACCGAGCTCTCACTTAACTGTTAAGGAATAGTTACATTTATACAGTCCTAACACTACATTCAGCCCTTTGAAGGCAAACAAGAGGCTGATATGGCTTCCGGTGAAAATGAGTTTGACACCCCTGATTAAGTGGAACAAAGATAATATAATGCTTTAAAAAAACAGCAACTTCATGGAAAGCAAGACAGAAATAATTAACATAAAATCAGAAATACTTTTCAAAAGAGAGAAAAGAAATACAAATTTAAAAAAAAAATCAGCGTTATATTAAAAGGAAAATACTCAACAGCTCTACATTACATCTAAGCAAGAAGAAAAATACACCAATATTTGAAAGAACAAAGAGCAGTTATACCAACAAATGTAAAGACTTGAATAACAGCTTGACCTTTTTAAAACAAAAAAAATTAGAAAATCTTAGTAATATTGAAATTTGTTGAAAGGCAAAATCGACAAATTTATGAAGAATTCAAAATGTGAGGAATTCAAAATGTGAATTCAATAATTATAGAAGAAATTGAAAGCCATTGAAGAATAACTATGTTTTCCTTTTTACACTTCTTGGGTAATTTGGCCTATGATCTTTCCAGAGAAAAACTAATTTAACTTTCAATGACATTTTTTTTTCATAGAAAAGTAAAGTTAAACAAAAACCTGCTATCAAGGAGAAGTTTCGTCCTTTACAATGAAATAAAACACTGCACACTACTTCAAACAATATTCATTGCAAAGCTATAAGATGTTAAACAGGTACTTTTTCAAAGCAATCAGATGGCCAAGTCCATTTGTGTTGATATATCTTGATAAGCAAAATAAATTTCATATTTATTTGAGAGATCCCATAGTCTGGGCACAAGCGGTGATTGTGCTTCTGCTAGCTAGCTATTTGCCAGTTCCCCAAAGCATTTACACCCACTCTAATAAAAGTTGTGTACTACAAAGAACAGCAAAAGAGGGGAATGTGTATAACATAGGGGGTTATAACATCCATTAAAATATTCCAAACACAAATCAATGCCAGGTGCAGATCCTTTGGGCTCCAACTTTAAACAAGGTTTTGAATACCATGTCTTACCCTCATACTCTTCCGAGGCCACTTCCCATTGTTGCTTTGATCGTCAGTTTTTACCTGAAGCCTCTGGTTCAGCCAAAGGGCTTAACACATATAACTGTCATCGGTAAATATGATTCTTGCCAACACTTCCCTCTCTGTCCCTTCTCAGTCCTGTGGAGTAGGCTTACATTACCACGACTTTAGCACCTGATCTCCTCCACTGGGTAGGAAAGAAGCTATGACTCTTTCATCAATATAGAGTTGAGGAGTAAAACAACCACCTCAAGCATCTATTAAGAATTTGGGCAGTTATTTTTTAAAGCTATTGCCATTGCGTGCTGTTAGAAATCAATCCCTTCTCTGGAACTCGTAAACACAACCAGGTCCCAGAACTACTATAGGATCGGTCAGAGAAAATGAAATATTTATAGAAGTCAGGAAGACACGTAGAAATTCCACCTCAGTCCCCACCCGCCCTCTCCTCCCGGTTTTCCTACGGTATCTCTACAGTAGATGCAATGAGGACACTCCTTCATTTCTAGGCTTATTAAATTTCAACACGCACCCGTGCAATCACTGTTGTCCGTTTAGACACTTATCATCCCTCAATTTTGTAAGTACCTGTTTTACTGTAGCGGTTTCCAACAATCCTCTGCTTTATATATGATGCTTTGTATGTGATTTTGTTTAGCCTGTTGTTTTCCTATTCTTGCAGTAAAATGTTTTTTTAAATATGCTAATATCTAAGCAAGTGTTCCAAATTAAAATAATAATTCCTGTATTAACCATGCAGTAGTGTTAGAGACATCTGCTTCTGTTGCTGAGCATGCAAATCCAAATCCAAAATACGTCTCTATTCCAGTTGAGACCCATAGGCATTCACACAGAGCCGTGGATAACAGCCGAGTGTAATCCACTTGCCCGCACTATGGGTTGGTGCGGATTTTTGTGGTATGGCCCAGGATGGATTTTAATGTCTCAGGATCATGCTGAGAAGCATAACAATTTCAGCCAATTTTCCTACTTTGAGGGACACAGCAGGAAATGACCTTTTCTGTCCATGTACGTCACTTAAATTCCTCCACCAGGGCTTACTTCATGCACCCGGAATGCTACTTTCAAGGAGCAGATGAGGACACCGCTTGTTGCTACCAGACCCTTCTGCGTTCAGAAGGAGGACTTCCTCCTATGTGCCCACTTAAAATTTTGCTCTATGCCCATAACAGTTCTCATGCCACAGCATCTTCTATACATGGGCGCTTTATCTCCGAACCATTCAAGGGCCATTTCTACATCGGATGGCCAGTCCAATGCCTAGCAAAAAATAATTGGCAATTTAATAGTATTACCATTGCTTTATTATTATTTATTTGCTCTAATAATGCAAGGACCCCACTGTTAATTCTGCCCATTGAGGGAATTTATCTTTTCTTTTTAAAATGTTTCTCAGAATGGGACTTCCGTCAGAATATGAATGCTCCATGTTTGTAACTGTCTTAGCTTGACTTCAAGATGGAGTTATCATTATTATATCATCCAAATAACCTTAGAGCTTTCCTTTTATCAAGGAAATAACAAGGAACCATAACTATCTTTGTGGGAACACGGTAACAATGAATTCTTGGCCATGCGGCATGAATGCAAGTTTGCTTTCACTCTCTTCTGAAGTACGAGCGAAAGACCTCATCAGACACATGGATCTCAGCACAATACCGGTAACCTTCAGGTAACAACAGAGCTTGATTTGTTAACACTATTTTTGTGTATTTAACACTTTTAGAAGCATCACTTTGTCTAGTCATCTACAATCCACTGTTGATCCTCAAGATCCGTCAACCATTTTTACAGGCTATGCTCGGCACCAGTAAGTGCAATATTCAAGTATTAGTATATCTGCTCAAACATGTCTTGAGTAAGAAAACCCTTTCAACTCCTTGTCCCACCCCAGGGGTGGGACATTAATTAGATAAATAACATCTAAATTATTAGAAAATTTGTCTCAAATTACCTAACTGAGGGGCCTTTGCAGTTCTAAAGTCTCCCACCAGAATAGCCCACTAAAAGCATGTAAACAGCAGAATTGAAAGCTGACCCTTTTCCCAATGACTGCAAGAGAAGAGACCCCCAATCAGATATCACACGCTCTCACTGAGGAGTTCGGGGAGGGGTATTACAGCCATGATGCCCAACTTTCTGGCACAAATTCCTACTTTGAGCTATTCGTTCCCTTTTCAGCCTTCCACAGTCAGATGGTGGCAACCCTCAAACTTTATCACAGCCCCTTTAAACTGCAAAATCGGGAGACATTCTTCTTTGATGCCCAGTAAGACCAGTAAGGGTTTTTTAACTCATTCATGCCATTTTCCACACTTATGTGAATGGTCTTGGGTCCGTGCCAGGGCATCCTAACAAGAAACCTTGGCGACCCCATCTGTCCGAATGGTAACCCTTCTCATCACCCCAAACCATCTTCATGAGAAAGAATTTAGATTTGTTGTATCTATGTTTCTGAGGTTTCTTGACCCTATCAGGTCTGGTGTCTATAGAGCAGACCAACTCAGATGCTTGTAGAGCCTGCAGAATTGATGGAAGAGAGGAACTGTTTGGACACATAATCCCTGATACTGGACCATCAGCACATCAGTAACCCCATCATTGATGTTCTCCTTTTTCATTCCATTTTCAATCAGCCATCTAAAAATTTCCACTGGGTTTAATCTCCCTAATGCACTTCCTCTTATTTTTTTTAAAATTTGAATGTTTTTTTTTAACAACTCAAAAAATGTTTACATCAGTCTCCAGTTTTTGCCATATGTTCTCAGGGAGCAAAGTCAATCTTATTTGAGAATCATTGACATAACCAATTCAAAGTGGCTTATATTTTCAGAATATTTACATATTTAGAAAAAGTTAAGCAGTTTTTTTCCCTCCTTATACTTTATTTTAACTTCTTCTTTAACAGATGGAAAAAATAAGGGGAAGAGTAAGACAGTCATCCATCAGAGACACATAGTGGTGAAAATTGCCTACTAGGAGGTCTTGTGTTAACTCCGATTTCCCTCTCCTTTAGGTGTGAGCAGAGCCAGTGAAATTTGTCCTAGTTAATTACACGTAAAATTCATTGCAACAAGAGTCCTTTTGGAGATGTTTATATCTTTCTACAAAATGAGTCAACTCCTGGACAGGAGAACCCCTAGTCTCACAAGTTACCTGTCCAGAGTCTCTTTCTAGGATTTTGAATGATGAGGGGTAAAATCAGTGATACGCATTATAACTTGATACTTTTACAATCTCCCATTAAAATAACATTTTCATTCCTAACCAGGATCATAATTTAGCCTCAGCTAGGCAGATTCTAGTGCTTTGGGTAATTGCTCCATTTTGACATCCACTAATGTAGCCCTAAAAACAGACAAGGAACCACGTTTGATTATTTGCCCTCTTCTGTATTTTGTTCTTTACCCCTTTTGCTAACACTGGACTTACCGCTTGTATGGACCACGTCCCTTAATTGGCCATAGGGCTTGGACGACCTCAATTCAGGGTTGGCTCCAGAGCAAGCCTGGCATTAAAGGTGGTTCCTCCTCCCTTTTCTTTCTTCCTCCCAAACAAAGTCTAAGCCACATGTAAATTAAATCTGGAGTTGCTTCTATAATCCTGCCAGCTATGATGTTGCAGTAGTTATTCTAACAGACTCACACAGGCTCTGATAAAGGCGAAGGAGCCAACATCACAGGAGAGCGAAAGCACCGACCAACATCCGATCATCAGATGTGCTGACATGACCAATGAGCTTCCAGCATCCTCTCCTGCACAGAGAACCTGCTGCTTGTCTGAGTGTGAACCTCCAAAGTACAAATGAAATCTCCCTACAGATTAACTTAGAGTAATTATCATCTGCTCATTCTGCTGCTTGTGTTCCTGAAGAATGGAATTTCATGCACATAGTCTCTCAATTAAATTTCCCTATGTAAATTCTCTGGTTTAGATGTTGTTCTAGAGACCAGTGCCTTATACAGGAACAGAAAGCATTTCCTCTCTCCTGCACAGACACATAGGATATGTGTTGGAGACATTAAAAAACTAGTTACTTCATACATATCCTCTCTCATCCCAAATAGGAGGATGTTGTTGTTTAAAAGATTGTTATGTAAGAAAAAACAAAGGCTTAGGATTTAGGATAAAATGAATACCACTTAAGAAGGACATCCCTAGCTGATAGAGAGCAGAAACTCCAGGAGGGCAATGATGCTGCGAGCCTAGAGTGAACCATGAAGAAGAGAGTAATCAAAGAAATGGAAGTGGTGGAGAATTTGGTTCGCCCAAACAAATTAGACACTTACAAGTCTTCAGGTATTTGGGATAATGAAAATTTGAAAGTAAAATGGGAAGTGACAAGAAGAAAAATGAGAAAGCTATTAATTCCAGGGACAATAAAAAAGTTGTTCAAGATAGCAAATGGGAACACAGCATATTATGTTTGCTCAGCAGTCAACCGTGTGTCCCTAGCATGTCCACGTGAATAGTAAAGTCAAGTGTCCAGCTTCGATTACCTGAAAAACTGAAATATAGCAATTGTCATCCTGGGCAAAATCAAGGACCGCGCACAAGAAGTGCATGGTACAGATGTTTAAGCATATCACATAAAACATTTTGGCATTTTTGAGAAGCTTAGCAAGACATTGGACGTGTAGGGGGATTGTCCTTGGCACCGTAAAATCTCTAGCCCATTTGTAAAATGAACCGTGCTTTCAGGTGTTGCAGAAAGGGTAGAGCGATGGCGGAAGCATGTGGTCAGATACATCAGCGCAGGGTGCCTGGCGCTTGTTGTTAATGAAATCAACTTGATACAATACAACAAGAATCTCAAAGATTTGTAACTCATAAAGAATATTTCAAACATAGCATTTAAAATGAGTGGCCAAGAAATATTTAGCAAAAATGATTTTGTATGTATACAAGTATCTACCTACGTCCATATAAGAACAGACAGAAATAGTTTAGAAGCTCATTATAAAGTAGCTGATTTTTACTTAGGACTCTGATTCCCTTTTCCCTAGATGGCAAAATCTCCCACTCTTCAATTATCAGTGATTTATTTCTCCCTAATAATGCCCTCTGATTTTGTCAACTGCAGGGTAAATTTTATAATTAATTAACTTTTCAAGAAATGTGCATGTTGTGGATTTTGTCTTGTAATTAGAGCATAACTTAGTTTATCATTTGACATTTTAAGCCAAGCAGCATTAGAGCAGACAGTATTGAGAATTTTTGAGAAATTTCCTGGGATAGTCCTGTGCCAAGGCAGAAACCCTCTGAGGAGGACCATGATGAACCTGTTAACAGAGTTTGGTGGTGAAGGAAGGTGAAATATAAGAAAATAGGTTTGAAGGACTGACTCCCTACACTTTCATTTCCTCTTTCCAAATCTGTACTCCTTTTTCCACCATAACTTTACCCAGCATCCTGGTAAGAGGGCAGGATGATGTAATGATCCTTTAGTGATAGGACAGGCATAGGAGACAACCACTAATATGAAATAAACACAGAGAAACTCAGAATAAAATGCTGAATACATTTATCCAGAAAGATGGTAAATCTCAGCGTTGGTATCAATGTCTGCTTTGCCCCCCATGTTTGTGGAGGAGGATGTTAAACACTCTCAGTGAAAATGCCTATTAGAGATAGTGGGGAATTAAATGTGCGATTTCCTTTTTCACCTAAATGATTATAATTAGTATTATTTGGAAATGGCACTGCACTTATATCTACGTAATTAGCATGTAGCCCAAAGACAGTTGTGCATGTCATTAGAAATATGTCCAATTAAATTTCCTCTGACTGTATTTGACTGCAGCAATAAACTTAATATATATGTTCAGTATACACATCTGTTGGCCATGGAGCAAAGTCAGCTGTTGAGAACAAGGCACTTCAGGAGAAATATTGTGCACAATGTATGGTAGGATGTGTAAAGGTCAGCAAAGGATAATGTGCACGCTCATTTACAAATGCTGTTAGTCGTCACGAAGGGCACAGTGTGCCCACACCAGCCTCTTGCTGTCTCGGTGGCGTTGCCCGTGAATCTCTCTGCCTGGAGCGCCAGTGATAGCTTTCCACCAGCCCAGTTCCTTCTTCGTGCTTTCATAGTACAATCCCCTAGACTTAGCTAAGTCTTACTTGCAACGTGAGATGACTTTGACTGTGACAATGACATGTGAGAAGTGGTAGGTGTTTCTTTTACATCAGGCTCTTCAAAGCAATGTACTTGCTGGCTCTTTGTCATTCCTACGGCCTGGGTTAACCGGTGGCAGGATTGCAGCAGTCACTTTGCAGAGTGGGGGGTAGGGGAGGATGGACCTTCCGCAGTTTTAAAAGCCCAGGTCAGTTTCTAGGCATGGGGATAAGTCTAGCGTATATTAAAAAGTGAATTGTACAAGTATGAGTGCAGCGTTGGGACTTAGGGAAGACCTATGATTCTGAGGGTGCAGTTCAGGGAGGATCAACTAAGGACATTGGGAAAAAATATTCTTCCCCTAAAATAATAGGAATGCATCATAGTTCCTGCAGGTCAAACCATGTCAAGTTGTATGTTTAAGGATGTATAAACTAAAAGTGAGTTGGTTATGTCAGTTTAATCATTGCGAGATGAAATGAGACCCTGGATAACCAGACTTTCACCAGTAGAAATATATATGACAAACATCATTTCAAGAAAAAAGATTTATTGCTGCCTGATGCCACAATTTCACTCCAAAGTCATCTTCTCTATTGCTCAGTGAAGGACAGCAGCATCCATGAAGTTCATTGTTGAAGGACAAACACCGGGGAGTCACTCTTCAGATTCCGTTCCATCCTATTCAACTAGACACACACACACACACTGTCCCCCCACTGAGTCCACTGAGTTTGTAGTCGCCACTCAAGTCTTCGTTTAGATGTCACTGCCTGAAGGTGTGTTGTGGGGACCTCCCCATAATGCTTTGTTCCTTATTCTATATGCTCTGTGTTTATTTAAAGCTCCCTTCTTGTACTATTTAAGAGGAATGTGAAATATTCTTTCATATGTTTTATTTAAAACATAATTAAAATATTATGTTTCAATTATGCACGTATTTGTGTATCTACATGTTTAAAATCTCTTTTCCCATTATACTATAATGAGCTCCACAAAAGTAGGAACTTCGGCGCACATTATATCAGTTATAGCAGGAGACATGCGCGAAAGCCAGTCCTTGTTCTTTGTATCTCTTTCAACCTTAGCCAATTTTGAAATAATACAGGGATTTTTGGAACCTTGTTTAGGGGAAGATTAAATAATGACTAGAGAAAAATAATACCAGTCATCCAAGAGATGGCACAATTGGGACAGGTGAATCCAAGAGCAGACTTGGGGTGCCATGGGGGCTGGAATGGAAGATAAGAGTTTCACAAGACTTTGAGTGAAATTGGAAGATAATGACAGGGATAGACTCAGAAATAAGAGGAGAAAGGAAGGGGTGGGGCGATCAGTGCTTCGTTGTGGAAAACGGTTCTGGAGTTTGGGAATTAATGGAGAAACCAGAGGGGTGACGTGAAGCACTATTTCACAAGGTCATAGTGTTTGCACTTGGACTTCCGTTTGAATGTGCACCACACAAATTGATAGCTGTGGGCTTTGCCAAACGTTGCAATCACCTGCTCTGTGAGAAAATGGAGGGGTGAGATTGCAGAAAGGCATAACGTGTTCAACTCTGGCTTGGATGTGGGCACGTAACAAACAGCCCACGGATGCTCGCCATCAGCATCAGACGATGGGAGGCCTGGATGCCGCCATGTCAGAACCCAGCCCCTTTCTTTAATTCAGAGAATGACTCTTAATAACTGGCCTAAAGATATACAGTGGCTTTCAGATGAGATTACATTAGTAAAATAACTTATTTGGAAAGGTTTACAAATATTGTATAACAAAGTTGGTTGAATATGTATGTCTAAAAGCCAAAACACATGTCAAAGTTTAAGCAGCACCACAAAATATTTCATAAATTATGACAGTTTATAAAATGAAAGTTGACTTTGCCTTGCCTTCTCTGGATGATTTTCCTCTCAATGCCCTAAAAATCAAGCTCCCATTAGCTCGGTGAAAATTCTTGGCTCCTGGCCTCTTTCACCATTATTCCATTACCTCTACAAAGAAGAGCCTATGGCAGACTCAATATTGATCAAACCAACCGCTCTAAAGGAGGTTATTTGTGTTCATGTATTTGAGAACAAATCAGTATTCAGCAAGGGTAACATTTTAGCTCTTAAACTAATAAAGTGACCCTGTTAAAAATGGTTTGCTTTTCCATGCATATTGATTTCAGAAGCTAATAGAAGGTAAACATGGCAAAGAAGCGCCATCGCACGCTGCACAGAAGCAGGAAATGGCATGAGACAGCTTTATGGTCCCCAGATCCATTTAAAACTCCGAGTGCACAGTCACACAGATGCCATTAACGCACGCAGAGCATTATCAGCACTTTCCAGACACAACGAGCCTCGTGCTCGTCATGAGTCTGGCTCTTGTCTGATTCTGGGATCTTAGAGATTAGAGGGAAGAAATGTATTGAAACACAAGGAGCCATGATGGCTCAGATTGGAATGATAAAAACAGAAAAATAATATTGTTCAACCTGCAGTTACTTTTATGGAAATGGTCTGAAGATACATGTATAACCTTGTACAGAATTAAAGTTTAAATCAAGACCAATTGCCTTGTTTAAAATTTTGATAATTATTTTTAATACGTGGAAATGGTTCATATAAAACAAATATGTATTTAATTAAAAGGCAAACTAAATGAAAGACATTTTAAATTATACCTTGTTATTAAAAAGGAAATTGTATGATCCTTAATAAGAAATAATTATTTCTTAATAAGTGTTAAGATATACTTATCCTATGCAGTTATAGGTATTGCAAACATTTCACATTATGTCGAGAAGCTGTGAAAATACGTGCAAGCAGAGATAAGTAACTAAACTAGAATTGAATTCTCATAGCCCAGAATTTACAGCAGTTGATATTTTGTCATACTGACTTTGTCCTCTTTTTAAATCAAAACAAGGTACATTACAGGAGACATTGGATAACATCCCCCCATCCACTCTCATCCCACAACTCCTCCAGAAGTAATCCCTTATCTGAATTAAACATACATCCTTTTTGTTTAATATTGATACATTGGCCATTGTCTTATGGAAAATAAACCAACTGCATTTATGTTGACAGCTACACGTATTTTCCTAACTGCTAGGTTCACCTTCAGAAAGAAATAGAAAGGTATAGGAGTGGCCCAAGTCACCAAATAGGTGGGGAAAAAAATCTACATAAAGTAAATCAAATGAGGAAGGATGAAGCATATATGGGAAAACATTAACTATAAATACAGGAGACAGGTACAAGGAGAATCACTTTATTATCCTATTTTTCTCTATATTTGAAATATTTGTTTAAAATTGGGGGAAAACAATTGATAAAATATGGACTTCTCTAAAAATTAAGTAGCCAGGAACCACGTGATTTCACTCACATGGGGGATATCAAGCTGAAAGTGACAAATGAACAAACAAGCAAAACAAACAAAGACTCATAGACACAGACAACAGTACAGTGGTCTGTACTGTACAGGGGGTGGGGGAGCAAAGGGTAAAGAGGGTCAAATATATGGCGACAGAAGGAGATTTGACATTGGGTGGTGAGCACACAATCAATACACAGATGATGCATCATAGGATTGTACACGTGAGACTTAGATAATTCTATGAACCCAAATCACTGCAATACATTTATTTTTAAAATGTTCAAAAAAATCAAGTAGTCTCGCATTCTCAAGAGTTGCATAACTGCAAGCACAACGAATCCAAGGCAGCTGACTTTCTTTAGTTGTTCTGTGGCTTTGTGTCTGGCTCCAGAAGGAGAATCACAGCGCCCTCCAGCCCCGCCCCCCCGCTCCCCTGCCATCTAAGTGTCTAGGGCCAAGGAGGGAGCAAGGCTCCACCCTGCGCTCAGACTGGAAGAAATGCAAATCACTCCATCCTACACCAGCGCACTCTTGCTCGCAGTCACCCCCTTCCTCTACTATTTTGATTGCCTTATGCACTTATTTGTTGGTTTTAACAAATGATACTTGTATCCATTGACAGCGTCACCATTTATTTTAAAGCATTTGTTAGAGAATGTCATTCGCGTGTGACACTGTGCAATGCTGCCCTGTTCTGAAAAATAGCTGCTGAATTCGTCTAGAATTAAATTAGCGGGTAATTGTTGTAAATGCCGCAGATGAGGCAGAGATTCTTTTTGGATTGTGGGAGAAGCATTCAAATGTGTGTTAGTGGTATTTGCTAAGACTGAAGTTTTTATTATTCCCATTTTACTTTGCTCCTTTAACACAATAGGGCTTGTATTATCTAAAACATGGAAAAAACGGAGTAGAGAAGATAAGAGGAGAATTTAGGAAATGGGAAATGTGATATTTTTTCTAGTCATTAGTCAAAATTTGTAAATCAGCGACATATTTCATATACAAATAAGCATGAAGTTTTATGTGCCAGTGTATCAAGAAAATCCATAGATATGCTGAATATTTCTATTTTCTGTATAGTTACTGTACTCAAAACTCTCTTCACTAGACTATCTTACTATTTTTGCATCTATTACATTCCAGGTTTTATTAAGTAAATATTATTTTTCATGCATGCATATAAATATATTTTCCTTTATTCACTCAAGTAACTATTTTAGCATTAAGCTTTTTCACACTGCACAGTAATAAGCTGAAGTTACGTTCAGGGGATGTGGTTTAACACGTTAAATCTTTCATTCTCATTTTAGCATTTTCTAGGTAAAAAATTATGAACTTAAGCTAAATAAAAAGCATTTTGATTAAAATTTTAGTATAATGCTAGTACTTCCCCAGAGATGAATGAGTGCTGCTTTGGCAAATTATAAAAGTGTTTTATAAAGTGGACACAACGTATCCATTTTACAAGGTCCATTCAGAAGGTATCCAGCCATGTAATATGACAAGTGGAGACATTTACTGAACAAGACACAAGATACAAGAAACATTGTCCACAGGACAATGAGGCCTCAGTCCCTTTCAAAGTTGGCACCTTGGGACCTCACACGGTTCTCCCAGTGTCTCTCCCACTGTCCCAATCACCGCAAGTCCTTTGTTGCAATCGCCATCAACTGCCCCCATAGTTTCCTGAATCTCACCCATGGTCTGAAATCTCTCCCCTTTCAAAAGTGATTTTAGTTTGGGGAAAAGCCAGAAGTCACAGGGCACCAAATCTGGGCTTTGTGGGGACTGAGTCACCTGGGTGATTTGATGTTTTGCCAAAAAGCTCTGCATGAGACGTGATGCATGCGTGGGCATGTTGTCATGATGAAGCTGTCAGTCACCAGTTTCCCATAGATGTGGGCTTCTGAACCATCCAAATAGTTTCCGTGGAGGAATGTTCAAGCTCCATGCAAAATTTGATGCAGATTTGTTGCTCTACTCACTCAGTCATTTTGAATGTGATGGCTGCACAGCGCACATGCTCACTCAACAGCATCTACCACCCCCGCTGACAGGTACAGTGAAGTCATCCTGGTTCACACATGCGCATTCCAGTCCATGCTCCTTGGCTGCCACCGACGCTTACATCGATGTCACACAAACTGTTCTCATTTTATTAACAGCAGCTGGACTCTTTCCGGGCTAACCTCGTGTACTCTTCAGTTTTTCATGTCCTGTCAGAGAACTTCTATTTATCCATAATGAATAAATAATGAAAGAAAACAAGATGAACTTGATAGAACCATAAGCATCTTTTAGAATTCCTACTGTTGTCTCCTGGTAATAGTGATCGTTAACCTTACCCTGGGCCCTCAAACACAACCTCATCTCCTCCGATTCCACCGCATTTCTGCTCGCCCTCACAACCCCAGCACTGGCGCTTCTGAAAGTGAACTTGTATTTGGTACTGAATTAATGGTCTAACAATTTCACCTTTTACACCAGCAATTTTCAACCTTTCTCATCACACGGCACACATAAACTAATTGCTAAAATTCTGAGGCTTGCCAAAAAATATATTTTTTGCTGATCTGACTAAAAAATAGGTATAATTTTGATTTGTTCATACTGGACGGCTATTGCTGTGTTGGCTGTTGCCATTGTTTTATTGACAATCTCAGGGAAAAGGGGTCGGTCCCCCTGACTAACAGTCAGGTAGTGCATGTTTTAAATATTCTTGTCACACACTGGTGTGCTGGTGCACACTGGTTGAAAATTGCTGTTTTATACCAACGTTTCTGCTAATAGTATGGTATTTCTCTTCTTTGTTTTGGAGACTTGGAGAGTGCACATGAGTTCTGAAGGTAAAATATACTACCAAAATACTGTAGAGTTTTCAATTCCTTAATATAAAAGTAGAATTTTTACCTCTTTAATATAATCATATTTACCATCAGTAAAGAGTCCTCATATTTATTTAGAGAAAAAGAAAGTTATTACCCTAATACATTTATTTGTTTTATTGTTTAAAGAAATAAGCTCAATATCAACCCAACTTGGAATTTTATTTTCATAATTTGATTGTATGGAATATACTTATTTAATAAGAGAAGGAAACTGCTAAAGTGGAATGAACTGATTTTCCTGTCCCAGCGAGGAAGGAGACGCACAGAATCACTGGTGTTAAAAGGGCAAAGTTGTTCCAGTAATATCATTATTTTAATTCTATCACTTTAAATGTTGATTTGAAGATCACAGTTGATTTTCATTTATTCCAGAAATGTCCAAATTTTACTATCAAATTTCATATTTTATGTTCAGTATGGTAGATAATATATAACGTTGTTGAGTGTTTACTAGGTGCCAGGTGCCTGTTCTAAGCACTTTATTTATATTAATCTATTTCATTTCCACAACAGTTTATGAGGGAAGCAATATTTTATAGATGAAGAAACAAAGGCAAAAAAAGTGTGTTAGATTGTGGTGGCGCTGGGATTTGAATTCTGCCAGGTGACTTCCGTTCCTATTCACGTGTTTGGTCACAAACCATATGGCTTCTCCGTCACAGACACTGCTTCCCTCGGCCAAAAACAAATGCTGAAGCCCCTATGCCCCAGGTAGCCCTCAGGAAGGAATCAGGGCTCTTACAATGGAGAACGCCAGAGAGCTCCCTCGCCCTGTCACCATCCGAGGACACAGTGAGAAGGTGACAGCTCTGAAATAGGAAGGGGCCCCTACTAGGCTAACACCTTGATCTTGGACTTCCCAGCCTCCAGAGCTGTGGGAATCAATTTCTGTTGTTCATAAGCCTCGCAGTCCATAATATTTTGTAAAGCATCCCAAATGAGCTAAGATAGAATTGATTATACCTTCTACATCAAAATCACTACAGATTGCCTGGCTTATATGCCACTATACTTATTCATTTTAATACTGAGATAAACCCTCGAGGTTTATATTATTATCACTCCATTAGCATAAGTTACGTTAATTAAGATAAAAGGGGAAAGTGGGCTAAGCTGCCACATTGGCCGGTCTGTAAGAATACTATATTTGATCAAGCAGAATGAGGAAGAAAAGATAGTTAAAGGTCAACCCGTAATACAAATATTTTGATACTTGCTGTAAGCATTTGGAGTACTTAGAAATTAAGGATATTAAAAGTAGTTTAAATAACCACCACGTAAAATCAGTACTGCATCAAAGACTTCATACTTCCTTGTACATAAAATTGCAAAATTATTTTCTTGAAAAACATCTCAGTCGATTGCGATCACTGAAAGAAGAACTTGGCTTTAATACCTATTAAGAAACAGTAAATTTTTAAAATCCCAAATAAATCAGGCATGATGCATTTATTCAAACGGTCAGTGGAGTTGTATACTATCATAAAGGTAACAATCAATACGATGCTTGAGTGATTTCTAAACCATGAGACATGAAAAAGCTACTGAACGTGGCCGTCAGTTCACGAAGGGGCCGCAGCCAACGCGGAGACGAGCAGGCATGGCTGACTTCCAACAAAACCGTGTTTACAGAAACAGACTGTGGGACGGAGTCAGCCAAGGGGCTGACTTTGCCAACCCTTTTCATGAGCTGGGCTAATGAATCACGGACGGGTGATAAATGCAGGTATTTTATTTCATTATATTGTAATGAGATGTTTATACAAAGTCCCAGAAAACTGTGAACAGTTCTTCCCCTTCATTCTACCTCCATGTCCTGCCAGCCACGCAGCTGTTCTTGATTCAGCCACTCATTCAAACCGGTGTTGTGGTGCCTAGTGAGTCCCATCTATTTTCTTTGGTTAGTTTGCAAAGTTGGCGACCTTCACACGTGTTCTAGATTTGTCCTTAGGTTAATCGGTGGCGTAACTGAACAGCATTTTGTTACGAACATATCTCTGCATGTTCCCTGATGAGGTAGGAAGAGGCATAAGGTGTCACCGTAATTAGAATTATGAGACGACTAGATTAAAAATTGAGAAGATAAAATATGTAATAAATTGACCCTGCAGGATATTTCCCTTCAGTGTAAGAGGAAATCAGTTTAATAATAGATTCTCGTGGTTCCCAGAATATTTACTTTGCCTTTAGCACTTTTTGTAATTTACTAAGATTCATTACTTGTCACCCTCCTGACTCTCCTTTTCTTTCCCTTCCCATTTCTTTCACTCTCTTCCAATGTTCAACCCCATTTATCACTGCCTTTCAAAATGCTCCTGCCTTTAAAGTAAAATAGTCTTGCATCGTCTCTCCCCCTTACTTCAACTTTAAAATTTAGACCTATAAATACTCAAAGGTAGATTTCCCCCCTCAGGTCAAAGTGGGGAAATCTGAACAAAATTGATAGGCTGTATCAATTTTACTACCCTGACGGTGACACCGCACTATACATATTATTGCAAGACGTGACCATCGGGGGAGATTGGGCAAAGGATAGATGGGTCTCTGGGTATTACCTCCTTCAGCTACATTTGAATCTATTATTATCTCAATAAACACAAACACTCTTTACCCTTTGCAACAATGTAGGTGGACCTGGAGATTATTATGCTAAGTGCCATAGGTAGAGTTTTGACTTTTGCGAAATGTGAAATGGAAATTACAAAGAGTTGTGTCTAGTTTGATTACTAAAATATGTATGTAATTACATAAAGTGTTCATCTTGATTTCAGCAGCTTATAAAATGACGTATATTTTTACCCCAAACTATTATTTCAATGTTCTTGCTTACCCCTCTTTCATAAACTATATTTAAATAAGCAAAATGAACCATCCAAACGGCTTTGTAAATGGTTAAACTGAGTTAACATTTTTCAGTACGAGGCAGAAAATATTATAATGTTGTGTTTTAAGAGTTCTTTTTATGGCAATTGCTTTTGTCAAAATGAAAAAAAAATCATTGAATGAAAAACAGGTACAATCAAGTAGAGGAATAATTTTCCTAGCAGCATTCATTCTGTGGCCTAAACTCACCAAATATTCTCTTCTCTATCTTGTCCTGAAAATGGCATAAAAAATGCTTTCTGTTCACATACCTCAGAGGGCTTTTTTTTGGTAATGGTACAAGAATGGTTTGTTCATTTATATTTTATCGCAAAACCCAGAGAGATATTCTGGTGTGAAAAGTAGATGCTAGAGAAATGAAAATGTATAATTCTATTTACTTCCCATGGTCCTATAGCTGGAGCAGTATAATCTCATTCTTTCCCTTGGATTACTTTTTCTCATAACTTGCTTAGATATGGCTCCGAGGTCCTGGCAGTGAACTTGTCATTAATGACTATGACATAGATGATAATCGTAATTGCTGGGAAACAAACAATAATACGAGCAGAAGAGAAGAGGATACATTTCAAATTGCTTAAATCACAATTAAAATTGGCTTTATTCAATTTTGCATAAAAATCTTTACAACTCTAAAGACTTGGTTGGTTTGGTTTTGTCTTTACAAACTTCATGGGGATTTAGGAAAAGATAAAATCGCTCTCAAAGCATCCAGTGCACCATGTGGCATGAAGAGGTAGGTTAGTGGCAGCCGGTTCTGCCAGGTTTTCAGAGAATTTCCTGACCCGGGCACACCTTTGACCTTTCTGGTCCTCCCCGCCTCCTATAAATGTGTGTGATTTGAAGGACTGTGGGTGAAAGGAATCAGAGAAGTAAAATGTTTAATTAAAATATGTATTCTAATTTAAGTAGAATTTCCACAGACCTGCAAATATACTCAGTGAATCTTATCTGAATAGCTGGTTGTAACTTCATAAAACATCTGGGATGTTTTCTCTCTCATTTTCCTAGAACTATTCATTTTATTTTTCCTCACATTTAAAAGACTTTTTAAACATTTAATATGTTATTACCATATTTCATAAAAACCATCCCTTTCTTAATAGGCATGCAGGAAAATGAGCTTTTTCAAGTTCCCCCCACTAAGTTCAACAGCTCTTCTAATAAAGCATTCAAAGGTTGCTAATATATGCATGCAGGTAAGATCCTTTGTGGTCGACGCGAATGTCCGTAGGTTGACCTCAAACCGTCATTCTCACAGCGTATGTGAAACTGGATCGGGAACAGAGAGAACCCCATCGTAAGGACGCTCTTGATCAACGCACATAAAGTTATTAAAAATGCATCATCATTCTTAATATGTATGGAAATTATGCTTTCTATGAAAGAAATTAGTTTGTAATATCTTTCAAAAATTATGAGATGTACTCGGAGACATATTTTAAAAATCTGACAGTATAATAAAATATTTTAATGAAGCAAATCGTGGATGGTTAACTGAAAGCCATACCAGCTTTGTCATCGTTGGTGGCAATATTGGCCGGATGTTGCAATGTTAATTGGTAATAAAGCTGGCTTCCTAGAGGAAAAAAGGATATTAAAGACTTTGAAGCATCTCTGATGATATGCTTATTAATCCACTGAATCAGTTTGACATAAATTTAGTATCTATTCTCTTTTGAGTCTATTCAGTGTATATAATTGTTGACAAGAAATTGTTTCTACTTGCCTGATACACTAAGTCATCAGGACCCTGCACCAGACTCATTTCTACGGAGCATCCTCTTTCTTTCCATAGAGCGCATGGCCTAGTGATAGTTGTTTGATCTTAAACACTCCTAGACTCCATGCCTTCACTGACTAAGCAAAATGTCTGAATTCAAATTAGATCAGGAAGACAGAGAAATCTAACCTTGAAGATAAACCAACAGGGGCACTGTCAAAATGAAACAAAAATGAAGACTAGACCCTTTGAGCAACAGACGTGAGTGTTCACGGAACATGGGCTGTTTTCATGTTCGTTTCCTTATGGTCAGCGTTTTGTTTGTTTTCCCAAAAGGAACTTGATTTTTCCTTTACTTTGAGGGAAAAATTTGCTCATAAAATCCCAATTTCAGGGGAGTGTTTAAAACATCAGCTTAACAATTTTATTTTCTGAACAAAGTCAATTACAGCTACAGTAGACAGACAAATGAACAGGACACCGGGAGCTCATGTGTATGATGCCCAGCCCCAGTCTCGTGTTTGTATGTGGTTGTGTGTGGCTATCGAGAGCCAAGAATTTGGCAGAGGAGGGAGGAGATAAGTTCGATATCAGATCTATCCTTTGTCACTTTATGATATTTTCAAGTCACCTAGTCTTTCTCTATCTTATTTACCAAGCATACAAAGTGAGGTCATAATAGTACATGACCTAGAGGGATGTCATGAAAACTAAACGAGAGAACATTCACTAATACGTTCTCACTATTAATAACGGTTTTAGTAGTCGTAAGCATCTAATTAAATGAGTACTAAAAAGTGTATTAATTAATGTTATATGAGTCCAGACTATATTGCTAGAAACATTTTGAAAAGAAATATTCACAAACCCCCTCCCTTTTTTTTCATTGCCAAAAGCGAGTAGTTAAGAACTGTCTAAGGCACAACTTCTCACGGAAGATCATGCTTGTAGTCCTGCGCCCCTACCTGAAGCTAGAGAAGGTCGGGGAAGGAGAAGGGCATTGAAGGTCTGGAGGCTCCACCCTTAGCGGGAACAGTTTGTCTCGCGAGCTTCCAAAGACCCTCTTGCTAAAGCAACACAAACCAATGTCCAGGGTTTAACAACTTAGGCTTTGTAACTGCACTCCGCAGTCATTTCACCTCTGGCTTTCTCAAATAGTATTATCGATTATATCAACACTTAAAAAATTATGTCTTCCAGGGCATCAAGACAGGAGGAGAAATGGAGGAGTTATTTTATGTTCTATTTTTATTTCTTGCTCTATTCCAGTTGTGAGATGCAGGGGTGGAGGGATGAGTGTCGGAGGGTGTCATGTCAATATAATGGAGGGAAAAAAATAAAACAAAATGAAGCGCTTTGCGTCCTCATGGTCACAAGGGCCTTCCCTTAGACTTCAAGCTGCCTGGGCCCTTCATCCGAAAAGGCACGTGTGGATTCCTTCCCCTGCGACTCGGAGCACAGCGCCCGATCCTTTCTGGGAGCCACGGGTGCAGGCCGCCCGCAAAGCCTCCGCTGGAGCCACGCGTTGTCTGCAATCCAACGTGAACCTGTGCAGGCTTTCGGATGGGCGCTATTCCGGAGATGAAGCTACAGTTTAGAATAGAAACTCAAAAGAGGTTGCAGCACGCACACACAGCCACCTAAAAGTCTTCAATGCCTATGAGATATTTGGCAGTCATGGAATAGGCATGGTTTCGTGGGTTAACAGAACTGGAACATTATTAATCAACTAATTGCTCACCGTCCGACTTTAGAGATGGGAATGTCAGGAATCCAAGAAGCTAGACGGCTGCCCCATGATTACAATCAGTAAATTCGCAAGTGGTGCGTTCAGGCGCAAGAGCCATGTTTTTCTCTCCCATTAAAAGACCTTTTTGTTGCATATTTATGCACGATTATTATCTGACTACAGAATGTGCCTAAAATACACCAGACACTACTACTTCACATACTAAATGCATTATATAATTTAATCCTTTCCTGCCGAGCAACACACTTGGTTTCATTCATTGGGGGGTTGGAGTAAGCAGCTTGTTCGAAGCAGATAAAAAGTTTAGAAATTCCGAAACTCCAATCACATGGGACTCTAATATTCGTGGCCACGCGGATCACTCTTCTACACACAATGTAAAGCTTTTTATTTCTGGTTCCATTTGTTTCCTTGTTCTTCATAGCAACGTCTACCATGCTGAGCAGGAAGCTGGCTCTCAGCGCGTTCTTGTTGGTTGAGTGATTTTGGAGATGGTGGTGGTGATGATGTTAGGGATTTGGTGGCCACCCAGCCTCCTAAGTGAAGGAAGTGGAAGAGAATGAACCTTGGAAATATTGATCTCTCATTAAAAATTATATCCTGCCAAAAGAGAGCCATCAAGACATAAAAATTACCCAGAATATCCATCAAGTTATCACTCAGAATTAGATTTAGAAAAGGCTTCTAAACACAATAGACCTTGGAGGATCAAATTGCCTCTCAGGGTTATTAACACTGAAATGCACAGGCAGAATCAAACTGTAAATGCACCCTCCTCTGACTGCTCCTCGTCATGAGTCTCACTATTTTTAGGCTCATTCGCTGATTTTTTTTAAAAGAACTTCCACTATACACCTGCTTTCTTAATTACTTATAAAGGAATGATTACAACGGAATCATCAGAGGTGGGCCAACAGCCCTATGAATAAACACAGGACAAGACTGTGATTGAAGAATGGAAACCATTTGCACACGCCGGGCAGACAGCCTTTCCTCACTTTTAGTCACTGTTACTAAAACGAAAGGTTCTTGAAGATGTAAAATGATTTTAATTTTCAAGGAGTGATTGCACGTGTGTGCGTGTGGGTGGGTGGGGGGGTTTGGCTTCTGCCTTTATAAGACATCCCTTAGCATCGAGTTGCTTGATGGGGAAATGGAAGACTCTGCCGCAGCACTGTATTGGGCCTAGAGTGACAGAAGGAGAGGGATAGTGAAGGGAAGACTCGAGGACGAGCGTCCGGAAACGCCAACGCAAAGAGAACATCCTGGGTATTGCAGGAGCTGAGTAACCCACGAGGCCCCACTTCAATGAGACACGTCTAGGTAACAACAGCCTCTGAGGGACACTTGATTTGCATCATTGATTGTGAGTCTTTCGCCCTCTTTGCGTCCTCCTTTGTGTTAGGCCAAGCACTTGGGCTCAAACAAGCCCTCAATTATTATCTTGTTTCAGAGGTCCCTGGCTTTGAGAATCCTTGGCAATACGTGCCTCTTCCAAAGTAGTTGGGGGCTGCCAATTTCATTCTGAGCAACTTTTTGACATTTACGATTGCAGCAAATTGTGTCCTACTCTGCTCTTCAGTCAGAACTGCACCATCTTTTCATTCCATGATCTTATCCAAACCACGTCCCTGTGTGGTCCAAGTGAAATGTTTCTTAATCTAGATCACAAAATCAGTTCGGGTATGCAAATTGAGTGATCAGATCCATAGTAATATATAGATGAATCAGTTTTATCAATTAATTGATAAAATCAGCCAGGCTGCTTAAAAGAATCATTCTTCTTTAATCTTCAATATACCACAGCACATTCATGCAATAAACATCTAAGATCTCCTGGGTGGAAGCGTGCAACTAGAGATGCTCTGGAGGTTGGGGTAAGATTCCCAGATTTCTCTCAACCCCCTGGGATTCTATATTTTAATATCTAGTATGCAGGATCCTATAGTTTGCTGATCAGTGTATTGCTTTTAGGATGGGACTACCTTCTGCACTTAAGCAGGAAAGATGAACATCTGATCTACACTTTTACCGTTGTTTGGGTGCAGAAAGTAAGAGCTTCTTCTAGCAAGGTTATAAATTTGTTGTGTGTCCCTTATACAGGTGCAGGTGCACTGGCTGGGACCAGTATGAGCTCCCTTGATAGCACCACATTGAAGGAAGCAGACGATGATCAACATATTCCACAGCGGTCCCCGGTTCTCCAAGGGGCAACTTAGTGAGCATGGCATCTGGGTTCTTGGAGACAGCGAGCAAACGTTTCATTCTTTGCTCATCGCTCCCTCTCTACATCACATAACAAGGACTGCTAGCTGTCATCGGGGTCAGGAAATCCTCGCCCTGTGCATCTCAGCTTATTCAACTTTTAGTGGAATGGTAAATGTTTCATAACTGATTCTCCAGACATTGAAAAAATCCTGACTGTGCAAAATCATCTGTTTCCATGGTATAAATGACAGAGCGAGCCATTTCAAACAGCTAACAGGACAGAGATTCGGAAAGAGATGAGTATCATCGGCAGAACTGCACCACCCTTGTCCCATCATCTGGTATAAATATGACGTGGTTTGAGAACAGTGGCATTATAACTCAAAGGTTCACCTATGTTCCTATAAGAAAATCTAGCTTGGCTGATGTTACATGTACCCTTCAACTACATTTTATGGCATCTCTGGGCCATACATTTTAAAAGCACCTTAGTCCCATGTAAGTTCTGTTTATTCCCTCAGCTTTATAATACAACATAGATAAAGTGTTTTATGAAAACTCTAGGGTGATTGATGTTCGCCATGACAGTATCAAAGGCTCAGATCCATGCAATCAATTATCTCTATGCCATTAGTTGTGACCTTCCCCTTTGAAATGATTGCCTGCCATCTGTTATTTCATTAAGTATTAAATCTTTGTCGCTGAGCAGCAAGCCAATATGCCTTCGTGACTCTACCAAAAAAAAAAAAAAAAGCATTTTAAATTCATTTATGAGGGATGTAATTGCTTAAACACAGTATTCTTTTAAGTTCCAGATGAAAAGGGAGCCTACGCATGGGAAGGAGGCCACAGCCGCGATACGGAAGTCAGAGCTGTGCAGCCAAACAGCCCCCGGGAAGGCCATTCACGGTCCACACTCTGCACCGTCACAGCGCGTGTGTGCTGCAAAGTCCTCCCGTAAAAGATGCCCGTGTGCGCCTGATAATGAAGCGAGGGCGTTATCAGTAATTTCACGAGGCAATAAATTATTGCCATTTACATTTGTCACCAACCCGCTTTTAGACTGTGCTTTTCTGGATGTGTGCTTTGCTTATAATTGGGTCCTTTATATTCCCATTGATCTGGTCACTCGGTTTGGATTCCTTAATTGATTTCATAATCTAGATTAAGAAAATACTTACCATAGGGGTATGGTGGTCTTGACAAGGTCATGACAATGGGCAGGACAAGTAATATAGATCACATTAAACTTTTTCTAATAGATTCATAGTTTTCATTGAGACACTATCATTTACTCTCGGAGAAAAATAATGAGCAGCCTGTCCCCACCTTCTGTCCAAGGACAGGATTTCCTGACTAAGAAGAACTCACAACCAAAGTCATCCCAAGCAGTTAAGGTCCAATACACAGGGGTTTACCAAAGCTAATGGCAGATTTGGCAGTGTTCATTGCCTGCACAAACAGCACCTCAAATAAACATTAAACACAGTGATATGGGAACTCAAGTTCAGGGATATGTTTTATGCTGGAGCAGACAGGCCACTTACAGACAAAAAAGTAGGAATGGGTAGCAGAGCCAGGCTGTTACTGGAAGTAGGACTGAAAGCAGTGGCCCGAGTCGGTCAAAGATCCAACCTCTGAACAGGTGTTGGGAACTGTATATCAGCTCGGAATCTCAGAATGCTGACCGCAGTTGAAACAGAACATTTCAAAGTGGACCACATGGTTTGAGATAAGGCTTTGCAAATTAAATTCGGAAAGTGGAGTCTTCATTGTCAGAAGGTAAGTTTTCAGGAAAATTCACTGGAAATTGGGAAACCAACACAAAATCTCAGGGTCAGCACCAGAATGCATGATCTAGCAGCAATTCAACCCAGAGGATGACCCAGCACTGGAGGAGTCCTCCAGCCAAGGGTGGAGGGTGGCTGAAGAAGTTACCAGAGATGTTTAACCTGCTTTGGATCTGGGTGGGCCTTACACCTAAGGGGCGGAGCTGAGTGCGTAGGGATGCCAATTACGGACTGGCAACAGCTGGTGCAAAGGCAGAGGCTGGGGGGGGGGGTGAGAACGGGCATTATTCTAAATGGACCAGTGTTTAGTAGTGGTGATGTTGGGTATTGCATTTCGCTTATGCGTGTCTATTTCCAAATCAGTAATACACTGAAAATCAAGTCTCTTCTCTAACTGTAATTACAAAGTTCAAGTTCCTGGAACTTTTGTTTTTACCCACAGAGCTTTCTAAACACTCAGGTTGTTATGTCTCAATCCAAACCTAGGCTACTGTCCAGGGATCTGCAATTCTTAAGATGCTGGCATATTTCCAGGTTTGAAAGCTAATGTAAAGAATCACAATGGTATTTGATAAGGAAGAGTTCAGATAGAGAGATGAAAAGGCTGGAAATGTATCACTATTTGAGTAATAAGGAATGTATTCCTAGAAAATAAAACATCTGATTTCAGGAGGTGACCTTTACCAAGGGAAAGAAAAGGGAGAAAGAAAAAAATCAAGAGAGTTTTAAAACCAGAGTCCCATTTGACTTATATTCACCTAAGGAGATGGAAAGTGGTTTCGCTTTTTCAAGTAAGGGCAATCAGTCCGCATCTTCCAGGAACCCTGGTGATGGAAGATATTTAAGCTGTGTAATTACATAAGAAAGAATGAAAAATTATTGAAACATGAACAGGTAAAGGAGATAGCTTCTATGTAGTGTATATTCTACATGATATTGAATTATAATCAGACTTAATGAAAAGCAAAATGCGGAAGTGAAAAAATAAAGCTATTTCATATTTGGGTGTCCCTTTCAAGGTTCTGAGGTGTGGGGACAATGCTTGAGTGTAATGATAGTGAAGTCAAGTGCCTGTGCCAATGGGAAGTCTTCATTCAGTAACAATAAACAGTCAATTAGGTAGGTAATGACGTAAGACATTTACGGAAATGTGCGAATGAGTTAGAAGGGTCTAATTCTTGATTAATAACGTGGATCATATTCTGAAGGCACACAGAAAGTAGATTTTAGAGTTGAAGCAGAAGCTGTCATAGAATGGTCTTGTTTTGAGAACTGCTCTCAAGAGAGATATAGGACTTCCAGCAGGTGGTGTTTGCATGCACTTAATGGGATTCAGTTTAAGGGTCCCTTAAATCTGGCTGCTCGTCTAACAAAACCATTTCTACTTCTTCCAGTGTCTGAGTTGGCCTGAGGCGATGGGGTCCTGCTGAGTCTCTCAGAAAAGATGGCAACTCACTTTCTAGTTTCAAATTGGATTTCGGAAGTCCCCCAGGAGATTCCACCATTCTGTTTTCTACCACGTTCCCCATCGAGACACCAACTCAGCTGAAAAAGCAGAGCAACAAAACACTGTTCTTGACAGACACCATTTAGACGTGGCTAAAATGTCGTAACAGAATTAGCATCAGATACTCATCTGGGATATTCATTTATAAGGAGCTAAAAAACTCAAAAGTGAACATTTGGATGCTCTTTGGGAGAGTGACTAATGATTGAGAAAAACATATGACTAAGTATAAAGTTTTAAAGTAGTTTTATAATTAGGAATTGGCAAGGGTCACTCAGCCCAACAAAGGAATCTTGGAAGAGCGTCTGGAACTAAAAAGTTTGTGGAAGAAACTGGCAGGAGAAAGCAAGCTTTGCAAGCAAGGTTGGGTCCATCACAGTTAACTGCTCCTGCAGAGAGAAACATTGGAAAGAGCATTCAGGATGTCTTGGTGCCCTTCAGGTGTCTAACTGCCCTTAGTGTCTTGGTAGCCAGAAGTGTCCTTAGGGAGGTAACGGTGCTACAGAACACAGGCTTAGAGGAGGAGTGACAGCCTGGAGATCCAGCAACTGGAATCCAGCAATTCTAGGATGCGGTCACCGCTCATTTAGTAGAAGTGGAGAGGGAACGACAGATGAATCACAGGAAATGGTGTGGTTCTGCAATGTAAGGAAAAACAATTAGCTGTTACCTATGCCAAAGGTACAGGCATCGTGTCAGTGAATAAGATTAACGCATGTCTGCACCTACATGTTACAATAGTCTTTTGAGAATCACCTGGAGCTGGCGATTTAATTTCATATTCATTTATCATGAATATGTTCTCCTCCCACCCCATGTAGGCCCCCACAGGTAGGTTTCGGTAAAGATAATGACAGGTTTGCAAGCTGCCCTGTGAGGGAGGGATGTGACCTGTAGGACACCTAGGAGTGATGAGGGCAGCATGAAGCTCACACCTGTCCGCCCCAGTTCTGTGATGGGGACGTGTGCGGGCATGCATGGGGCTGGGGAGGTGGCTGTCTTCGGGGCTGGTGGACAGGGATTCGGAAACACCTTTTCCAGTGTGTGAAAACCCAGACACCCAGGAAAGAAAGATAATGATCACTTTTATCTGTGTCCTCTGGTAAAGAGTTAGATTAAACAAGGTGGGCAAAAGTAGGCTTACAGTTATGAATACATGAAATAGTGTATTCTTGGATTGTTACTTATTAATCATTGTGTTATTTTTCATACAAACAATGGTAAACCTACTTTTGGCCCACCCTGTAGTTCTTAAAATTTCCTACCATACTGTACAGTGGACCTTTCCTGAAGGACAAAAGGACATTTATTCTTTTCAAATAAGTTGCTCTTTCGCCACACACACACACTGTCTCTTTCTCCCAGGGGCTCAGCTCGCACTTTCCACAGCTCTGATTTCAAGGGGAAGTAAAGACGATATGACAGGAAATTAAGCACATTCAAGAAACATAATAACTGGACTTTTGCTCTCAGCCGCGGAGCTGGGGCAAATGACCTGCTTGAAAGGGAGAGGTCGTTTTCCTGCGGCGCTCCTTGGCGCAAAGGGCAGAGATGGTCACGAAGACAAGAGAAAATGTTGAGAAACATCCTTTCCATCATTTTCAAGACGGTGACTTAACTGCTAGTGCAAGAGCCCTTCTATGAATCTAAATGCGACTTTGATGAGAAATCACATTTTGGAATTTTTTAAGGGAACATGGTGTGAAGCTACAGCAACAGCTCTTTTTAAGCAGTTTTTGGTGGATTTGATTTAATTATATTACTCGTGCAATTATTCAAATTTATTATATAATCCTTAGGTTTCAAGTTTTGTTATGCCTATCACCAGCATTTCACTCTAAAATCAGTATATAATTTCTTCAGAAGGATTTTATGAGGCGTAGATCATGAACAGGTGTAGTATATAAAGTGAATCTCTGCAAGTTTACTTCTCACTTTCACTTCAGAGATCTGAAAAAAAAAACAAAAACTAAATAATCAGCAACCTTCTTATATTCTTTCAAGATCTCTATCTTATCTTATTATATCCTTTTTAGTAAATAAAAAGTCTGCTTTTGCTACATAAATTACCTTCTTTTATTAAATAAAAATGTCAATGCATTGAAAATTTATTTAAAGTTGTGAGAAAATAATAGTTTCTCTGTTTTTAGGTATGTTAGAAGACTCTGCACCTTACTTTAAGATCCACATCAGATTTATTTATTTTTTTAAGCTCAAATCTGGTGTTTGGATTTAAACCGTAATTATAATTATATTCTTTGAAATAATGCTTCTTATGTCCATTATTTCTACATAGGGGATTTTTCTGTCAGGCAGAGAGACAGCAAAAAAAGAAAAGTACTTGCAATGAGTAATTTCACTCAAAGACAAAGCACCGCAGGACAATTGAGGTTTCATACAGCCGTACTCAGTAAGAAAAAATACTGTTGAATCTGCGAAACACCAAATTCTATGAAATACATGGGAGCCCTGAAAAAGTGGTCTTTTACATTTGGAAATAGGAAGGAGACGCCAACAGATTATTATTGCCTATATTCTTTAGGACGTCTTTGTGGGCTGTGTTTTCTTCAAGGTTGCAATTGTTCTGTATATTCTTAAGTACACTTGAATGTTCATATTTTCCTCCATAATAAAGCATATACTTTCCATAATCCACTTAGAGCACTATTTTCTCTGAGTATATTAATATAAATTATTTAAATCAGATACATATTTGAACCTTGTAAAATCCTATTTTATTAACTTTAAAAAACTAATATGATTTTATTTATATTGTATCTGCTAATTACAGTTAAGCAATTTAAATAAAATTACTAATAAAGAGGATTGGATTAGATAACTCTTCAAAAATAAAATAAAGCTAAATGCATTCATGAATTCATAGAGGTTATCATGATTTAGCTTGGGGAACTAAAATAATCAGAATATTATATTATCTAGCAGATGGGTCCAGCACAAATAATGCCCCTTTTTTATTACAAAATCATAAGCATGTAATTCTGTAACACAACAACATCACACTCAAGCACACCATACGACATTCTAGGTGAAGTGTTCCAATTAAAACTATGAATTATGACACCCACATTCTTACCCTACCAACCACACTCCAGCAGGCGTTACTTCTGCCAGACCCTGCATAGATAATTTTTAGTATTTCTGAGGCACTGATATCAATTATGTATGTCATTCGCACCTGTCAGGATATATCATTATTAATGTTCAAAGTTACTAATAATTTATGCCTCCCCCATTAAAGAACCACGCTATGGTAAGTCCTATTGACCGTATTTAAACCAGCCAGTAGGACCAATCCCAGTTTCCAGGTCCTGATTTAGGACACTTGCCCCCAGCTCCTAGGCTTACCTATGCCCTGTGAGCACAAATATGCACGAATGCACACGCACCCTCGGGCATGCCCGGTATAGTGAGAACAAGCTGTTCTTCCCAGTGAAGGCCGATGCCTGAACACAAGGCCACTCCCTAAGGAGCTTGTCAGCAAATATCACAGACCAAGAACCAACAGCAGGACTGTGGTCCTCCTGGCCCCGTCACACCAGGGAAACACACAGCCTCTGACAGAGCAATTGGCCGAGTCCTGGAAGACGGCCGGAGCCTTGGGCTCGGCGCTTTGCGTTGTCAGGATTCCGCAGGAACGTGGTACGGCGGGACCTCGCTTACAGCAAATGCAGCGGCTTGGTTTCCACGGGCGAGGCTAAGCACGAGACCCTCCCTGGCTGTCCTCGGATGGCGGGGTTTGCAAGCCTTGTGGATGCAACCACGTGACATAAAAACATCAGGAGTCACAGAGGCATTCATAGTATGTAACGCACCCCTGGGTGTTAATGAGGCTTTGCTCAAAGACTACATTTGACCTAATTGATAATAAAACTCCAGTTTCCCTGGGACTCTGCGGAATTTAACTCCTTTTCTGGGGCTCCAGTCTACCTGAGATCTGTGATGGAAAAAGAACTCCAAAAAAACAATAACAACATACCTCTCGGGGTAATGAATACCTTATGGGAAGAAAATATCTGAGAGAATGTGTCTCCAGCAGAACCGCAAAGAAGGAGGAAAGAAACCTAGCGAGCGTTACTGGTAAAGAAGGGAAATTATTCTGGGTAGACGCTCAGACATGCTGAAGGGAATAAAGAAAAGTTAAACAGGGGAGAAAGGGCAAAGGCCGCAGTGGTGGGACCCGGGAGGCCGAGGCCAGCCCCAGAAGGGTGGGCTGTGTTTGTCTGTGCACCCTCCGAACTTGTCAAGTTTAATTTTCATATATAACACTTTATAATCTGGATGATTTTAAAAAGACCATTTATTTTAATATTAAGGTAACTATCAGAATTTTTCAGAACAAGTTACTTTGGTCTGTACAATTCATAAGCCTATTCAGACAACAGTTAAAAAAAAATGGATCAACAGAGCTGGGTCCACATTTTTTGCATTTTTCTCCTGTTTTGCTTCATTCTGCGTTTCTCCCAGCAGACTATTTTTACAACTATCCAGAAATAAACTAGTGAAATATGAAGATGTCACATATTTGCCAAGAGAGAGGGACCAGGGCGATTCTGCGGAAGAACGTGCAAAAAAACAGTTCCTTGCGACGAGCACAGGACTCCCTCCCAGAGGCAGTGGGAAGAGTTTATGATCCGGCGCCCGCCACCGCCGAAACACTAAGGACAGCAGCGAAGTCCCCTCCCCCAGGGCGATCCTGCGAAATGACGGGCTTTCCTCTGAGAAGATAAATCTCCTCTCTCACACCGGAGAGTTCATCAGTGGGTTGGGCGCTGCCACAGTGCACGTGGATTACAGAGGCACGGAGCTGTTACTGCAAATGACAGCGGCCCAGGGCAGTGGGCTCAGGGCTGGAGTGTGTGGTGGGCCTGGCGGAAGGAGACGGAGACAGAGATGGAGGAAGACAGACAGGCAGGCAGCCCGGGTGGGGGTCATGGTGACCCTGACCCTCTGCTGGTTTAAGTATGAAAAGCTAGAGAGCAACTCGTTGTAATAGAGTCGTTATTAAGCAACAACTGAAATCACATCAGCGTCCACGAAAATAATGCGTTTAAAAATGTAAAGATGCAAACAGGGGTATTTGGCTCAAGGAACGCCTAAGAAAGGGAAAATATCTAACAGCAAGTTGTGAATGTTTATAGAATTCCGTGGAATCAGAACTTTAAAACTAATGCAAGCCCGACTTAAGAAATGTGTACAGGAATGTTCTTAACCCCGGTATTGAAAAGAACCCCAAAGTCGGGGGGATCATCAAGTGATCATTGGACAGTGCCCATCAAGTGATGAATGGACAAATACCATGTGTGGTACCCAGGCAACTGAGCATTCTCAGCAGGAAAAAGAAATGAAGGACTGACTTACGTTAGAACATGGGTACTCATGAAATAATTTTGCCCAGCGCAAAGAGTCAGTCACAGAAGACCACAGATTGTGTGGTTTCATTTATAGTAAATATCCAGTTTAAGCAAATCTGCAGAGATAGCAAATGAATTCAGTGTAACCAGGGGCGGAGGGCAGAGGCGAATGAGGAGTGACAGTGAATGGAAATGGAGGTTTAAAAATTTGCGGGGAGTGATAAAAATATTCTCAAATGAAATTATGGTAACAGCCACTCAATTCTTCAAATATATTTAAACTATTGGATTATACTCTTCAAATGAGTGCATTTTATAGTGTGTGAATTATATCCCAATAAAGCTGTTATAAAAATAATGAAGGAAGGATTTAAAAGACACATGCCTTCTCTGTTAAATAGAAGATTCAGGACAATACAATTACATAATATGAATTGGCAATTACAACAACTCTAATGATGAACATCATTGGGAAAAATAAAGGCCCAGACTTCCATTTCTAGCAATGGCAAGGTAAGGATTTGGGATGAACCCTAAAATCTGAGGAAGGTGTTTGGAAATATCAGGTCCTTAAATCATTGAAGAATTTTCAAAATACTAAGAAACTATCAAGCTAAGAAATGAAACAAAAATATAACAAAGAATGAGAATCAAAATTGGTAAGTGAAGTACCAGAATTCTGAAACTGCTTTTGCCATGAGGGTAAAGGTCAATTCAGACAACCTTGAGTTTCACTTTTAGCTGTTCTCCAAAAAGAAGAGAAAATGGTTGTAAAAGAAAAAGTCTGATAATGTCACATGTTGGCCAGGATACAGAGCTATAAGACTATTCCTGATGGAGGTGAAAACTGGTAAAGTCACCCAGAAAAATACAGAGAAATTAAAGTGTGTTAGCTGTACGCTATAATGTTGATGAACCTAACAAACATAATTATTAGAAAAATAAACACATGAAAACTGCATTCCTGTATATATTTGTGTTATATACATAGTTGGTGAAACAAACGTACAACAGGAAAACCAAGCAAAGATTTAAACAGTTTAGGGTAGAACTGCCTGTGTGAAGATAAAATTCAGCGAGTTTCACTTTACGCGAGTATTTCACTGTGTGTGAGAAACAAACTGTCCCCAAGCAAAGGGATTCCCGAACCAGACGTGGTTAAGAAGCTTCGCTCTCAGCAGTTACTGCCGAGTTTCTAAGGCATAATGAGGAAAGACACTGTTTCGGGAATGGCTACCAGAAACCTTCCTGTTAGGGCAGCCAGCAGAATCTTACTGGTAGCTGATTGGCCGGGAAGCTGTAAGGTCCCGCTGACATGAGACAAATTTGAGTTTTGTTTAAGGTCAGAATCAGCGTTTCAGGGAAACTAGGACTGTTTCAGTTTCCATTATTATATGGCTGTGAGCATGTAGCCTGGAGGTCTACTCAAACCAGGGCATTTATTTTGGATGCTGTCTGACACTCCTACAATATAGAAAGTACAGATGAGCCACAATAAGAAAAAAATTGTTTGTGTTAAAAAGAAAACTACAGGCCCCAAATGGCTTCACTAGTGCTGAAGCCCACGATACCAAACCACCGGGATCTAATACACGATATAATTGCAGTTTCCACCGCCCCCAGAAGTGTAACCTTGATCAAGCAGTCTGGAATTTTATTTTTTCTTTATTCTTTATTTATTTATAAGAGAGAGAGGAGAAACAAAAATATCAATTTGTTGTTCCATTCATTCATGCATTCATTGGCTGCTTCTTGCACGTGCCCTGACCAGGAATCAAACTTGCAACCTCGGCATAACAGGATGACACTATAACCAACTGAGCCACCCGGCCAGGGCCTGGAGTTTTCTGATCAGGCATCAGTAAGCTGATCTGTCACAGGGACCCACTCTGTGGCCAAAGGAAGAAGAGGCCATCTGCATGATAAAGTCCCTGCTGTCCACTTCTGCCAAAAAGAAGAATCTGAAGTCCTAAAATAACCCTTTCTTTTCCTTTGCTGGTAGCTACCTTGCCCCAGCCTTCTCCTATGACTACCTTCCTCTCTGTGCAACCACGGGGGCACCCTTCTAGTTCCTAGATGGGAATTACGAACCTGATTTACAAACCACGTACCAAAACCAACTAATCTTCAAATTTACTTGGTTGAATTTTGGCTGTGAGAGCTGCAAGGTGGGATGTTGATATTCACTTCAATAATGCTTAATAATCTGTATAAAATTAGAAACACTTTTACATTTCTGCACTTCTCTCTCTATATAATTTATGTTAATAAAAAATCAATTCATCTCATTTTCTATTGGAGTACCTGTCGAGTTTCTAGAGTCTTCCACTGCTCTCCTTCCATCCAGGTGGGACCTCACACAGTTGACCCAGCTTTGCTCACTGCCCCAAGCTGATCTACCCAGATCTGCGCATTGTGAGTCCTGCTAACGTCAGATGCCTAATAGGGGAGGTGAGTTAACTCTGATCAGTAAAATGAGAGGCCCTCTCTTCCCTTCCCTTTCACCTTCACCTTGTTCAAGGTTTTCATCTCTTGGATTCTGTGAAGCATTTTAGTGTCCTCCTAATAAATTTCATATTTTTCACACGTGAAAATTTTAAATAAAAAAAACAATCTATTGACTCTCCTCCCAAAATCTTAAAAATCTGTATGCACTTTGTTGTTCAGACTTAGTTTAACTGATTTATCTGCCCAATTATAGTGGGCAATTATATCACTTTAAATGCTCCTCTTTTAGTAAAAGTAACCATTTAAATCCAATCGTGCATTGACATGAAAAGTACGCAAATGCGATGCAGACACTATATATCATGTCAGCCTTATTTGGCCAAAATTGAGTGTGCTATTTATTTTGGCAAAATCACCCTGAACATCAATAAATTGTTGATAGTAAAGTTAATGAGCATGTGGGTATTAAACCAAAATGTGCCTGATCTCTGTCTTATATCTGCACTATGCCCATCCTGTAGAGAGATTTAGCATATTAGTTAGAATGCTGTAGAACCTTCAGCTTTGGTACTCATGCTTACACAAATTATCAGTGAATTTACCTAATTTAATTTGGTAATTTGTTCCAACTAAACTTTATTAACCACTTTATTCTAAAGAGGAAATACTGAATTCGTAATATAGAAAATCATTGTAAGAGCATGCTGAATTATACAGGACTCGAGTCTGCTGATCCTGGGCCAAAAAGATTCAAGGGTAAATAACATGCTGAACCATAGGATTTAGTTGAATCATATAGTTAAGTTTTCAAAGTGTTGCATTATTCAAGAGAAGAATAGATTATGCTACAGAAAATTATGAGTGACATGGTAGCTTAAATTGTAATCACATAAATATTCCATCATGGCCAATACAAAGCAGTGTTCAGTGCTCATCAGCAAAATATTTTTTAAAATATCTGATTAGTGAGAAGTGATGACTTAATGAGTTGGAGTTGAGAGCAATTATTGTCTGTCCTGTTTTTGATGGATGGTCCAACGATCAAAGGTTATCCTAAAACTGCATTGTAAGAAAACACAGCAGGAAATTTCACTGTGCTTCCAGTGTATTCAAGTGACAAGAAAAATTATTTTACTCATAGATGATCTGGCCTAGGAGATAAGACTGTACTCTTAACACATTGCACAACATAATTAGATATATTAAAATAAAGGGTTATTCACTGGCATTAGAGACAGACTACTAATTAGTAATATAGTTACAAAGATTTCAATACTTTCTTATTTACATCAGCAAATTTAAACCTGCTTGTCTTTCTATGGGTTAACAGTAATAAGTTCTTGTCTAATCTTGATTAATACACTGTAATTAAATTCTAAGACATTTCTTTTAACTGTCATGCAACTCAATTTTAGAAAATTGCTTTTATATTTAATTGGAGTACATATTCTCACAATTTCAAATGTACTGATTCTGTTCGGTTCCACTGGCCTACGTGGACAAATCGCATTCATTCACATACCATGTTGTTTATTATCTCTTAAAATTATCTTCTCACGTACTACCCATCTCCAGTTAATTTACTAAGTTTCTTTTATACCTTGCTTTTTAATTCTGTTCAGCCTCATCATTCTTCACAAATGGACTTCAGTTTGCTGACATTGTTTATTATTACTGTCACTGAATGCCCATTCAACTGCCTGCTACGTGGAAAGTGAGTACTCGTGAGACAGGTGTTGGTGAAAAGGAAAGAGCGAGCCAGCCACCCGAGGACATGGTGGACTCCCACCCTAAAAACCGTCTTAACATCTCTGGTCAAGCTGGTGACTTTTATAAGAACGGGGAGGGGTGGGGACACGCAGGCCACATTCTAGCTTGTTTCCATAGATCTTGGCATCTGCTGAGCCCCCGCGTTGGTCAGCTCCCCTCTGGACATGGCTTGTTCCCGCAATGCACTAAAACAGAGGCTAAACTAGAGGCTGTTAGTAAAAACTCTGGCTTCTGTTCTTTGTTTCAACAAACTTCTTAGTTTGCCAGTACATTTAATTCTGGTTATATAATGTTGCATAACAGTTATATGCTTTTCATTATCCGTTACATTTTCATTAGTTATTCCTTGATATTTATTTTCTTCCCTATCTCTCTGTGCCATAGGAAGATTCAGAGAGCTTGGGTATTTGTGCAAACAACCCACAGGAAAGGCTAATTTTCCTAGGCTGCAGAAAACTTCTCTAAAACTAATCTTCCCTTCGCTTCTTTACCACCTTGACAGAATCATTCAACATTTCAAGCATGTCAGCTAATCATTTATTCCCAAAACAGCACTCCAGATTTTAAAGTCAAACAAAACCCACTTATCTAAAATATCTCAACTGACATTCTTTTTCTTGATTCCACAATCTCTAGTCCACCGTTTCTGTCTATTGATATTTTGGGGTCTTCTCTACATATTCATTTACCATCTAACCTTGCTTTTTGCCCTCATCTCTTAATATTTCTGTTTCCTTCCTGATCTCTAAGTAACATCCGCCTTCTCTTACTTTTTTCCCTAGATGGCACTGTCATAGTTGTACCTAATTTTCCTTTAGCACAATCTTTGTTTCCCTTTCTCAGGCTATTATCCTAAACACCAACCCAACAAAACCATAGCATTGGTTACAATATCGGGGAATGCCATCATTTCATTTCCTTCCTTTTAAACTCAGAGAAACTAGCAGGCATCACGTTCACCAAGAGCAATACGGTTTCAGCAACTCTATGTTCAGCTGGGTCCTCTGTATCGCTGACCGTCACATTAATTTGCCTCTGTCGGGGCCACCAGATTGCTGAGAGGACAGGGCGAACAAGCCTGATGTTACAGATCAGTGCGTCCAAGGAGGGATGGATACTTCAACACCTACTCGCAGGGGGATGAAGAGGAGTGAAAGGGAGGGCTTCCAATTAAGTCATTAGGAAGAATTCAAGTACTCCAAAAAATGGCAAAAAGCTGACTGTGGATAAGCACGAGTGTGTAGAACCTCAGGAAGCTTCAGGCGAGAGGGGTTTGCACCTGCTCTTAGACTCTCCTCCCTGGATCTTCACAGAATGTTCACAACAAAAAATCGGAGGAAGACTGCAACAAGCTCCCCTAAATGGTGAAACTCTAGGGAAGAGTAGACATCGTAGTGTGAAAAAAGTGTACATGTGTATCCCTTGTATTTTTCTTGCCTATGAACCAGAAGTTTTAATTTTCGGTGGGGGGGGGGGAGATAAACATACCTTCTCATCTGCAGGGCTAAATAATATAATAGGAACAATTGTCTCTGCATCTGGGTAGGGAAAGGACCCCATAGCGTGCATATATCATTGGAGATGGCCAACCACTAGGAGAGGGTCAAGTTTACTGAAAAAGTCTGTGCTCCAAGGCTCAGGATCCCACAAAGCCTGGTGCTGGGCCATGACTACAGAGAGCCTCTTTGCCCGACTCCACCAAATGAGAAAATTCTGAGAAACAAGCAACAACACGTTACCACCAGAGAGGGGGAATGGCTTTGAAGGAACCCTCTCTGACAGCGCGAAATGATGCCCTAGAGTGAAGGAGACGATAGGAAAAATCCTCTGATCGGTAGAATCCACCCTAAGAACAATGTAACACTAGAAGATTTGGAAGCCTGTAGTTCATTAGAGAAAACCATCATAACATAATTTAAATCCAGCTCAATTCTTGTTTAATTAGTCTCAAATCCTTATTCTCACTTTGATCAGAAGCAGAGCGGGGGCGGGGGGGGAGTACACATTGCATCCAGGAACAAATACATACTATCTGTGTTTCAAACAGCAAGTTTCAGAAAGGAACAAAAGCAAGGAGGAAAACAAAAAAGAAAACCTGTCCATAGACAAAATAATCGACAGGACTTGACTCAGATGCAACTCAGATGCTGGAGCTATTGGCCAGGGAATGTAATATAACTAGGACTAATGTGTTAACGGCACTGGTGGAAAAGATGGAAAACCTGTAAGAACATAAGGAGATTTTGCCAGCAAGATGGAAAGGGATCAAAGGAAGTGCGAGATTCAAAACAAATTGCTAAGAGAAGTGAAGAAGACCTTTGCCAGGCTCACCCATAGGCTCCAATTGGACTGAAAGATTTTAGGCCAATAACCAGTTTTCTTCATATTCCAGTCTAACGCTGTTAGCACAGAGCTGGGTGTGAACTATGTACTCAAAACAACGATGTGCTGAAGGGCAGAGAGCAAAGGGGGGTAATATGGGGACATCAGCAATACTGTCAACAATAAAAAACTCTCAAAGATTTATTAATTTTATTTTTATGTTTGTTGCAACATCTCAAGGGATCCTTTTAATAAACAGATTGATTGAGGAAAACCTGCATATCATAAAAGTCACCCATGTTATGTATACACTGAGCTTTCTTTTTTGTCAGTTTACTGAGGTGTGTGAAATCATCAAAATAAACTTTAGAGTATTTCTATTACCCTACAAAGATCCTTTACATCCCTTTTCAGTCACCCCCCCATCATCTCTCTATCTGTCAATTTCCCTATTTACTTACCTGGGCATCAATATATCTATGTTTTTGTAAACTATTTATTTTACTGTGTACATACTCTGTAAAGCCATTCAATGTCTCACTTGACTGCCTATGGATTTATTTTAATACAATCTCCCTGATTCTACCCCTGCCCTATGTGCAAATACACACCCACTTATTTTTTCTTAAATGCATTATAGATGGAATCAGATGGAGAGAGTTAAGTAATGATGTCTGCAGACCTAAGTGTGCAACAAAGTAAAGAGATTCGTGCAGAATAACTCAAATGACTGCTGTTTGCAGAGCTGAATCCATTTGAAGGCTTTTCTATAGATCAGAAACTTACATAAGCTACTTACCAAGGATGAAAAATTAAGCATAAACACACTAAATATTAAAACAACGAATTGTAAGCCTCCCCATTCAATTCACCTGGCTATTCCCAGTCAAGGACACATCTTTCCCCAAAAGATGAGCATTTGAATTTATTTTTAGGGGTGACAGATGGAGACACAGCTTCAGGATAAACAAAACACATTTGAGTTCATGTTAACATTGTAAACCAGCAACAGATGTGCTCGGCTGGGGTGTGCTATCTCCACCGAGGAGAGAACTTGTTGGCAGAGAAATTCTCATCCACGCCGCTTCCAACTGCTGTCCCACATCCATCCTTGCCCAGAAGTACACTCGCTGTGAGGGGCGAGAATATCAAGAGAGCTAGTCATCCCCTTGAATCTGTAATAACAGAAGCTGAAACAGGATCACAAAAATATTAGCCTCTACTTCGAAAAAAGAAGAGACATTCGCATAACCCAATATGGAAACATTTGCCCCTGCTTAAGAAGTTTCAATGTGGAGAAAATTGCTTTTCAGACTAGCCCACCCATCCAGGTTAATTGTCCAAACCGGCAATAAAAATTCACTTAATGCAGTCCTCGCATCTCAGCTCCAAGGAATAAGATCCTTATATCATTTCTAAGATGTGAAATAATCTAATTTAAAGCCATCCTCAATATCTACGAGGAAGGGTAGGATGAAATGTATGTGCTGCAGTTCAAAATAAATAAAAGAAACTGTGAAGCCCCAAAGAATCTGCAAAACACAAAAGGGGCAAAACTGCATTCAAGGGACAGCGCTTCTTTCTAAAAATATGCTTACTTCTGAGAAAATGATGAATTATATACAATATTTATGGAAGCACCAAAGTAAATGAAAAGTGATTTTTACATGATACATAATTCAAAATTGAGAAAAATGGAAAATAGTTGAAAGAAAAATGAAGCTATCCATTAAGAAATAATTTAAGAAAATTTAAAATCTGTGTCCAAATAACCATTTTTAGTAGCACAAGAGACATCTGACACCACGTAACTAAATCATGAGCACTTCATTTAGTAGAATATCACAATTTTTAAACAGAGTAAAATAAAATGAGAAAACAACCAAAATCCACCAAGTTTTGGAGAAAAACAAATATCATAAAATGAGGTGCAAATATTGGGTTGACCAAAAAGTTCATTTAGCTTTTTCCCTAGGAGTGCTTAGGCGTCTTTAATTTCATTCACAATTTTGGTAGATTGTATCATGACAGCAGTCATATCAGTGTGCATTCACAAGACTAATCAACATTGGTGAATTTTTGTGTAGCCATTTATTAGAAGATGGAAGAAGATATGCAACATTTTGGCATATTATGCTTTATTATTTCAGGAAAAGTAAAAATGCAACTGAAACGCAGAAGAAAGATTTGTGCAGTGTTTGGAGAAGGTGCTGTGATGGATCAAATGTGGCAAAATTGGTTTGAGAAGTTTCTTGGTACTACTGACATTTTGGCCAAATAGTTCTTTGCTGTGGGGCTGTCTTTCTCATTGGAAGATGTTTAGCAGCAGCCCTGGCCTCTACCCACTAGGAGCCAATAGCGGGAGACGGCTGACATACCCAAATATCCACATCAATAAAGTTATTGGTGAAAATGAAAAATGTGTCTTTTATAGAAAAAACCATATGGGCCTCTTGGCCAACCCAACAGTGACAACTGAGAGAACTAACTCCTGAAGAAACAGTTACTCCGAGCACACAGGTCACTGGTGGGTTCTTTGCAGCACAGCTCCCCAGAGCTGTCCAACGCCTGTAGGAATTGTATCTCAAATGTCACAGAAGGGCACGGAAGACAACGTAAACACCAAGAGAGGCGTGCCTGTTTCTGGATGGGAAGACTCCGTGTTGTCAAAAGGTCAATTCTCTCCACCTGAGTTAACCAAGATAAACCAGCCAAGGAGTTTTTACAGGTGACTCAGTAAGCCTAAGCCAAAATTCACAGGGAAGATACAATGGGCATCCATAACCGAAGACTTCACAAAACAAAATCAATGTGTATTTAAGGGAAAAAGCCAAGCCATCAACCTCAATACTCGTTTACAAAAGGTATTATGAAAGTATTTTTTACAGTTATAAAAATGCAGACAGAATGGGAACTAGAATCTCCCCACCTGAGAAATGGAAAAAACCCTTGGTTGGACAATTAGAACTTTACCTGGCAAGAGGCAAGGGAACCTTTGAAAAGAGAGAGTGAATCGCATCTACTGTGTGTAGGTGACTAAGCACTGCTTGAAACAATCTTGGAGACAATGGTTTATGTAATACTGCCATAAATTTTAAAAAATGATGGCATAATAAGTGCAGTCTTCTAGTGATGTCTATTTTATGTCTTAAGGCATAGAGAGCTCAGAGAGGTATTTCAGAAACATAATCAAATATCAGGCCAAAAGTTTGTGTTTGACCTTTCCGCCCTGAGACAAACAAGCTCCATTTCCCACATTTATTAAGGTCAGTGGCGTCTCCGTGTTCCAGGAAAGGGATGGAGCGTATTGTTAATGAATGAGTAAGTGAATGGATGCATGAATGAATGAATGAATGAATGAATATATTTTGCTTACAATTTCTACCTTCTTTTCAGATAGTTTTGTTTTTCTTTTAGCAATGCCACACTCGTTGGCTGCCCACAAATGTCACCTTCCACCCAGGTCATGAGGAATGATTTTGAGGTGTTCTACAAAAACAGACACACCTAGAATTTCATACTCGAAAGAAATTTTTAATTTGCAATTTCTCCCTCAATCCTGTTAGTCCACCAGCTACCTAACATGAAATCCAACTCAGTAAGTGAACTAGTTTCTTGAAAATCATCCTGAAGATCCCTATTCTGATTTAATTTCTTTTAAAGATTAAATGAATAGCCTAAGTGAAAATTGTAAGCTATGTGTGATAATAATAACATTTATTTGGTGTGATAGAGGTCCTCTGTACATTTGACCCTAAGATCTAATAATTTGGATGTGATGTGTTACCCAAATATTCAGATATTGTGGCCAGTGAATAAGATATTTAGAGTTAAGCAAAATTTCTTCTTGTCCCACAAATTACAACTCATGGGCAGTGAAAAAAAAAATCCACCTGTCAAGAGGGAAAGAAAAAAAAAAGAAGGGTAGAAGACCCCAAGGAAAGGAAATCGTTACTATTCCCACGATGTCCGGAATAATGCTATGTTTAATTGTCACTTGCCCTACATGAACTTACCCTGTGAACTTAATCAGAAAATTGAAAAACTTTGGGGCAATATATTCTATAAATGCTTGACAATGATTAAATTTTTTTTTGCATCAAGTTCATTCAGACGGTGAGTTTACTGTCAACTTGAACTTGTTCAAGTGTTTCACTTACAATTCCATTTTGAACTGTAATAAGGTGGCTGATATATGACAGCAGTTAACAGCTGCTGTTAAAACTACCAGGGGCAGAACTCTATAAAAGTGGAACAATTAGAATAACAAATGAGAGTAGCAGCGATATGCTATTATCTTTACATTATTCAGTTGATTTAGAGCAACATTTTAAGCATCCTATCTGAAAATACGTTCTACGTGTCTTCACTGGTTTGGGTCATCGTTTTGAACCAACTTTATATTGATTGCATTTCTAAAGCAGAATAATCAGATTTAATATCTTGAGGAGCAAAGATCAAATAAAGAGGAGAGCGACTTGGGAGGTACTGACTTTGCTATGTTAATATTATTACTTTAGATTTAAAAGGTAAACTATTGATTTCTTTAGGGGAGGGCCAAATTAAATAACATGACTGACAATGATTTTGCTTTCTTGTCTTCCAGCTTCCAAGTGTGTGAATTAGGAAAAGATCACTTAAGTGCTTAATTGCTTTATTTTTTCTTAAAACTACCTATTTTAATGTATACTTTATATTTACTGGAAAGTAAGGAAGTCAGTGTTTAAAATATCTCAGAACAATTCTCACATGCTTTGCTCATCCGGGGTACTAGCTGAAACATAAATATTTACAGTATCCTGACTATTTATAATTTAAAAAGAAAATGGTATTTAGTCAGTGGCAATGCATTCATTTTGTTCTAAAGTTTTCACTGAGAATTCATTTATAAATATGTATAACTCATTCAAAAACTATTCAGCATTCTTCACAAAGTTGTGCTCTCTGAGACTCAATCCGATTGAATCACTAACATGGTTTGAAAGACTGTGGTATTTTCTTCAGAGAAATTGCTCACACTTTAATATGCATCCACCGTGGGGAAGAATGACTTAAAATGTAGCCACTTTTGGGAGCCTCAGCCTTGAAACAGTGATAAAAGTTCAAGAAAGGATTCTGAAAATAAGACAGAACACTGGGTCAAATAACAGCTATTCAATGGCAAAAATCTCCTACATATTTATTTTGCTGATCAAATCCTTTTATGATACTTAAGTTTTAAAATAAGAGTTTAAAAGTTGTAAAAAATGTTGTATTTATAATGTAAGTTTCTTTAAAAAGTACATATGTATATGAATAATGTGTCATAAACAGTGAGATAACATACTAAATTCTTTTTAAGATGATTTGATACAAAAATTTGTTCTCAGAAAATGGAAGCAAATCTAGAAAAAATTTTAAGATTTAAAAAAAGTATCCAGTATCTTTTAATATCATGGAGAAATCTCCTGTTAGTTTCTGAAGCTAGAACAATGCTTAAAATTACTCAAAACTTAACAGTTATTTTGTGGAATGAGGTTATAAACCTTTATTTACTTTAAGTCATATTGTGGCTTTTAATGTTTTAAATAGCTCCTGAGCTTAGTTCTTTTGGACCTCAGCTTGTAAACCATCCATGAAATCTGAAAGCTTTATGGAACTTAAATTGGTTGAGATTTATCATCATGAGATAAAATCTAAAGAACCAATTAAACTGCATACAAATTCTTGCTCATCTATGTGGTTGTTTTGTTAATATTCTTTACATGTGCTATTCATGTAACTTCTAAACCCATGTAATAGCATTATCTATATATGTCATACTTCTGCTTATTCCATATGTTGACAACAAGAGAAGAGGAAAAAAACCCAAATTATTCCTAACTTAAAAGTGAGAAGCATCAGAATGTAGACAAAATAATGGAATAGTATGAAGACTACATAATAGCTAAAATTCAACAAATAATATTAAATAATAAATTGTTCATTCTAGTTTTATAAAAATCAAGAACAAAACTCACTGGAGATTTTTTATATTATCTTGAGTTCTAATTAATGCAATACGGTAAGAAAATTAAACATTTAGCTAAATAAATTTAGCTGCATTTTATGATGATAAATTTAGACAAGACTTTGCTACAAACACATCATGGCAAATTAGATACATTTAACGTGGTTAAAGACTAGATGCATAAGCAGAGATCAACAGTTTTAATACTGTAGAAAGAACCATTTGGAATTTCAAACGAGATGTCCCTGTCTGAGTCTTCATTTGGCATGAAGAACTGCACCGGATCTTTCAATAGCTTCCTCCTCGTAAACCATCATGCACTGCGGGCACTTGACCGCATCAGAGGATCAGCGGAGCCTGCCTTCTGAGCATCCCATGAACCACGCACATCTCAAAATTTACTATTTTCGCGGGTCTGGTCTTGGAGAGCTTTGGCCATTACCACCCTGGGGGTGCTTGAGCCAGGGCTCACGCTGAGTCCCCAAGGACACCGCTGCCCACTCATTGCCCACCTACTGTGCCAACAACAGGTGACTTCATTGAGTGAGTCATACTCTCAGCAGGGGAAGGATGGCCTTAACATCAGCAACATCGTTTATAGTGACAAACTTTCTGTCCGTTTCCACTGAGCTAACCACATGCCATTTAAAGAACTTTCTTTAGCCTTGGCTGGTATAGCTTAGTGGATTGAGTGCAAGCTGGGAACCAAAGAGTCACCGGTTTGATCCCCAGTCAGAGCACATGCCTGGATTGTGGGCCAGGTCCCCAGTAGTGGGCACGACCACACCTTGATATTTCTCTCCCTCTCTTTCTCTTTTCCTTCTACTCTCTCTAAACACAAATAAATAAAATCTTTAAAAAAAAAAAAAGAACTTTTTGTTTTTTAACCCTGACTGGTGTACTGGTGTAGCTCAGTGAATTGAGCGTGGGCCTGTGAACCAAAGGATCACGGTTCAATTCCCAGTCAGGGCACATGCCTGGGTTGCAGGACAGTTCCCAGCAAGGACACACGAGAGGCAACCATACATTGATATTTCTCTCCCTCTCTCTCTCCTTCCCTTCTCCTCTAAAGATAGATTAATAAAATGTTAAAAAATTCTAAAAATGAAGAACTTTTTCTAATTTTTATAATCATGCCTGGGTCTCCATCACATGAGTCAGGCCAAGGCAGGAAGATGATTTATTGATGGTTATCATGTTCTTCTATAAGAATTAGCCTACATTTAAAAAGTTATATTAGAATTTTATTTTACTATTTAATTGTATTGCTTATTAGAAACCAGTGGCTAGAGAATGTCGAGTATACTTGTCCATCATGATCACCCATACAACAAAAATAAGACTATATTTTATTATAAGATTTTCTTTTTTAGATTATGAAATAGCAACCACGCATCCCTCTGATGGTATCTAATTAGCTTCGAAATCTAAGAAATTTGGGGCTGTTCTCTAGGCCGGAAGTTCCTACGCAGGCTTCTTAGACGCTGGCTCTGCAAACTGCCCAACAGTTAGGTCATAAGTAAATTGGATCCAAAGAGCCCTGTCATTGACACCAGGATGCTCTAAAATATTGTCATTATTTCTGTGCACCAAGCCACTAAGTGGCCAAGAGTCTCTGCCCCACTCTCGATCACAGGACCTGTAACAAGACCACAGAGGAGCTGTTTGGAAAAAGATCATAGGTTGCTTTCTGTGGTGCGGTGATGTCTGTTTCTTTCAATGATGAAATTAGTTCTGCTGCGTTGTGACTTAATTTAATTAATAATATATCAGCAAAAATTAATGTTTTAATCATGCAAACCCACCCTATGATGATTAGAAGTCATTTCTAAGCCACTTAAGGTGACAACAACATGGAAGGATTATAGATATCCCCTAAATCATTGATTTTTCTCTTTGAAAAATAAAAATAAGCTGCCTTGAATAATTCAGTTACATTTAAATATTGTTACTGCTTCCCTCCATCTTTGCCATTATGCATATAAAGAGGAAGATATGCTTATGCCTTCAAAGGACTAATTGAATTAAGGAAAAAATACTCAAATGTAATTACATTACTTTGTGGCTGGGTAAACAAAAAAGTAGATATTAAAAGTGCAATATTCATTCAGTAAATCCTAAAGAGAGCTATCTCAAAAGTATATAAAATGTACTGATTGTAATTTGGCATCTTTGGGGGGGTAATTTAAATAGGTTTATTCTTTCAGTATGTACGACATGATTATAGAGGCTAATAAGAACTTCTCAGGATTACCTTTGGAGGTTGCCATCCACCAAACGCATTTTCTCTGCTTCGTGAGTGCATGGCTAGACCACAGCAGCCAGCTTTTCTTGCAGCTAAACATTGGCATCCATATAATCAGGTTTTCAACAGTGGGAATACCATTCATCTCAGACAGAACCCATACGATTTCTCAAACACTGTTGACCATGCTCTTTTCCCACTTTTCTCACTGAGACAACTCTGGAAGCCTTAGAAATAATGAGCTGTAAGTGACAGGGACACCACGGTGTGGGTCCCTGAAAGAGCAGTTGGAAAAGACCCTCCTTCGACCAGCAGCACCCTGCCTGGACTGGTGTAGGAGCAGGAAATAACCTTCTAATTTATTTGAGGTTTTGGATTTTTAGGTCTATTTATTGGTTGTTTAGACTACTAAATAATATAGATATCCACATAAACACCTGCTAGTTTAATCCAATTCTGTTCAATTATTCAAGTCTGAGCCCAGTAAAGCAGCTGCTTTTCAGGTTATCACCAGGTGGGGGGCAATCTCAAGTCTGGAATAGGATATTGGGAAGCGTTAACACTCAGAGCAAGACCCTACTCAGCTGGGATCAATCAAGTTGAATACTTTGAGTGCGCCTGCCTTTCTACAAGATGCTATCTGCAGGGGTTAAGGAGAGCGGGGCAAAATCTCAGCTTCTGGTGGTTCCTTCCCCACACAGTTACGGCCTCTCCACTTCGTCTTCTTCGGGGACATCAGGATACACTTTAATGATGTTCCCTCTCCATGGTCATTTCAGTTACCGAAAGAAACCCTGGTTGTCACCCCTTGCGACCCTGGTTGTATAGAATTATAATTCTATACATCGCTTTCTCTCAGAACCCATTTGCTCCACTGACCCCTTGAAAACCGTTCACTGCACGTCTAACCCTGCAGAGCTCTCGCTGGCCCGGTCCAGAACCTCCCAGAGGTCTGCCCATGCGCAGCAGGGTGCGGGCACCTCAGGTGTCTCCATAGGGGAGGATGGGGCGGGGTGAAGAGTTAGTGGGGCAGTCAGGCTGGAGAGTGGGCGGGAGGGTCATCAGTTAGCAACTTCACAAAGGACACATATTTAAAAGGATCACTCATATACATGACATTTAGCTAGAAAAATAATTAAGAGCTGTATAGGAATTATATGTCCAGGGAAAAAAATATTAAAGATTTATAAAGAGGTTGCAATTTTAATGAATTTAAGCTAAAAATAAAAGCAATTATTTTTATTATCTTCATAGAGAATTATACTTTAAAATGAATGCATAAGAAGCAGCAATTCAATATGTGCAATAAAAACAGAAAGAAAAAAGTTTTACACAGGTATATCTAATTATACATGTACATATTCAGAACTGGGTTATCTACTTTTATACATTTTCTTAATGTCATCTTTATTTTAAATATATACTCATTGTGTATCTAATTTTTAACTCCATATGTTGTATTATTTTTCTTAAAGGAAGCCCCTAATTTGTATGAGCTTCAGTCCCCAAAAATCTAGATTCATCTCTGGATTCACCATTTGTTTAGAATGCTGAAGTTTAACCATATGAATGCCTTGCTATTTTTCCTCTCTTTTCTTATTTCCAAATATAGACATTACTCCATGTCCATGTTGGAAGAGACCGGAAGCCCTGGTGAAAGAAAACAACCTGGAATTGCCACTTGAAAAATGAATCTTTTTCCTTCACTTCTTGAGTTTCAAAAGCAACAAGAAAAATATTTGCACCCAGCAGGTTTCGAACTTTGGATACAAAGCTATCAGGAGGTAAAGGGCATTCTGGTTTTCTTTGGGTAAACTTGCAAGATCTAAAATTACATATTTTACTCACGTTATCTACACTATATTTTATGGACACAGAAATAGTTTCCATAGTAAAAAAACAAAACAAACCAAAACAAAAACCATGGATCTTTTAAATCCTTTTTTTTTTTTTTTTGGTCTTATTCTTTTATTCCCCAGCTATCACTAGCTTGCTGTTTACATTTGCTCCCTCTGCGTGGCCCTGGAGGTGCGAGGTTGTATTTTCCAGATGGCTTTTTTCTTTTCTCTCTGAAGATTGAAAGCTGCCGTGCCCCCGCCCCCCACTGACTTTTTTCAGGATGTTCAAATCACCATGGCTATTGTTTGAAAAAAATGTTGAAAGTATTAACAATGCAATAGTTCTATCTTAGAAATGGGGCAACATGGAAGGAGTGAATATGGGGAAAAAATAAGAGAGCAATTGATCTGACTAGTGGCAGTCTGAAACTGATGCGAAACTGAAGGAGAAAAACGGGTCAGGAGAAGTTCATACAGCATCAGCACATTTCAGATGCAAGAGAAAAATAGCAATCCTTATGAATGCATCAAAAAAATAGAGTAGGATTAGATGTTCTGTGTGCTTAATTTTCCTCAGATACTTCAGTGTGTAAAAAAATGAGAGGCAAGAAAAAAGAGGAGAAAATCCTTTGTATATAAGCTGGTTTTTATCATCTCAGTATGTTTATAGCAAGTAAAAAAAGAAGAAAGTTTTCATACAGAGTAAGAATACGTCTAGTACAAGTTAAATTCCTGCCATCAGTCATAAAAATTATAGTCTGTTCACACCATCACACATAGAAACTACTTAAAACCAGTATGTTGTCGCAACATATAACATGCTTGATTTTAAAACAATTGTAAAAAGGTTCAACTTTTTTCAGCTACTGATCGAGGCACAAGGCTAAAAACCCTCCATGAGCTTTCTGGTTTGACTGGACTATCAAAGCTTGATTACAGTGTCTAGGACTCAAGTGAAATAAACAGAGTGACGCATTTCTGCTCCAAGTGGAGGGTGGAGCGCGGAACAGCATGGCGGCAATTGCGCTGGTACCTCAGGTCTATCCTGCCCCTGGCTCGTCTGTGCTCCCCCACATGACACTGATGACACTGGCTGACTTTTATTTTTATTTTTATTATTTTTGGTTCTACCCTAGAACAAGAGAAGAGGTCCAAGTTTGATAATGATGTTGGTGCTTTTATACATTGACATGAACTGGCATTTTATTTAGTTTGCTCATAATCAACAATTGTGTATCTCCTTAAGCCTGAAAATAATGTCTTCTTTCTTTTATTTAATATTTTGCAATGATGAACTATCCCCTCATATGACACCAGTATCTATTACTGGGTTGGAAGACATATATACTTTCTAATAGCTTTAAATACTTTAAAACTTAAATGAATTTGCAAGACTCATTTGTATACAGCTCTCAATTATTCTATGAATGGCATTAAAATACTGAATTGGTGAAATCATCAAAGCTCATTTAGCCGTTAATCTCAACCACTTCCTATACCTGAGCTTCACAAAAAACTTAAAAATTATGTATGCGTAATAATATTATTGAACATTAGAGCACCCCTCCTCCCTTTCCAACCTATTAGTAAACAGTAGCAGAAACTAAAGGTCAAAAACAGAGATAAACCGATAACAAACGAAAGACTGTTGATGAATCATGATGACAACTTTGAGTAATAAATTTTTTTCTTCAGATCGTATCAAACATAGAGACCATATAAGCCATGACTAGGAAGGAACACAATCTTTCAAGACAGACAAGATAAATTAGCACTGTCTTTTCAAATTAAATGCCTTGGGATACTGTTCATTTGTTTCAGGGGTCCTTCACCCAGAATCAGTGCGCCTCCTCATCCACTAGGCCAGAATCCGGGCATTTGCACGCACGGCCACCATCACTTCTCCATAGGAATGGGCCACTCAAAAAAATATTGAGAGCCATTGATTCAAAATGCATGAAAAGTTGTTGACTTTGGACATTATTCCAAAGCTAGTTTAAGAGCCACAAAACAAAGTGCTGCACTGTATTACGTTCAAACATCATCTTTGACAAAAATATAATTTTCACTTGCCCTGATTACTTTTTTCCATGAAATGCCACAGCATAACAGAAAGAGCATGAACTTTTGAGGCAGCTTGGGTTTCGAATCCCTGGTCTGCTTGATGAGTTGGAACATCTTATTTAAAATGAACTTTGGTTTCAGATCTGAGAAAAAAGTAAATAATATGTACATTAAAGGTCTGACATGGGGAACACATTAGACCTTCATGTAATGGGAATGTGCTGGGTATATAATGAGCACTTCATAAAAATTAGTTTTCCTTAATCTTGTCCAACAATGAAATCCACATTTAAATAGAAAAGCACTCCATCACTAAATGTATTAAGTGAACATGAGGAGATAATTAAGAAAAATATTTGATGAAATATCCTGAGGAATGGCAATATATCTTAAAATATATCTTAAAATACATTTACATAGCAACAGACCTAACCCCCACAAATTACCACATTTCAAAGAGGACATATTTTCTTGTGTACGTTTAGGTAGTTTAGAGATTGTCTGGTTTGAAGAACATTATGGAAAACCATAGCATCTGATTTCACAGGTATTCATGCTTTGGCTTACAAGGATGACCAGGAGGGAGTCTAGCTTCTCCCTCTGGGTCTAGAAGGATGCGAGGCTGCCCTCATTTCTCCTCACTGAGGCTTTTGAGCCCCACGAGAAAAGGATAGCTAGAGCTGCGAGTGCACTAGGATGTTGGTTGAGGACATTATATATTTTTATGAGAAGGCATTATTGTAATATTATGTCTTACAGCATTATTTGAAGAAGTATCTTATTCAATTTTAGGTACAAGCACTATAGAATAAGCTAATGAACTAAAACACTGTAGAAGAAAAACAAGATGAGACTTGATCAAACCCTGAGAAAGTTCCTGAACTTAAGTTTGACAACAGCGCGTTGTCGAATTTGGGAGGGAAAAGGAAAGGAAAGACTACACATAGGCAGGACCATTCTCAGATACAGTTCTGAGCTCTCGGGAAATGGAGTCTGGAACATACAGAAAGGAAGGAAACCGTGCTAAGGTGGCAGCCAAGGTAGCATTAAGGCCAGCTTCGAGAACATTTTCCGCACAGCTCTTCTCAAAGTCTACACTGTTGGCTGTAATTTTCAAGATGTTCTTTGAGGTTTTTCCCCGAAATTGTTTCACTTTGGTGAAAAAGAAATGTGGGAGAAAGAGTAAGTGGAATGAAAAACGAGAAACACCCCGCCATGCTCCCTGTGCTGCAATTTGTTCTGGGAATCCACTTTCTTTAGATGTGCTCCTTTTGTCAAGGATTCATTTATTCTTCTCAGCGAACTTGAAGTAATTTTCTGCATTTCACGGAGACAGATCTGAAAATGTAAGCATTCCTTCACACTGACCGCAACGTACACCTGCTGACTCAGGCTCCCCGCCACTGTTTCAGTCTCCTAATAATTGCAAGACATGTGAGGTAGCAAAGCAGCACGTTTGAAGCACAGGTTCACTCTACAGGACTACATTCCATTAAATTACTGGGGCTATTAAAATATCTATTGTTTTCAAGAGATATTATTTGATAAACTTCAAAGCTATTTTCTCATGATGTGGCCTAGGATTTTTAAACTTTGGAGATGGCTCAAGCTAAAAATGCATAGAAATAAGGAATAAAATATACTTTATGGTGTTTTACTGTCTTTGCGTATTCTTTTCATAGTGTGTGACCTCATATATATAAGGTTCAGCTTTTCTCTTAAAACTGAACCCCAGCTAAGAGTTAAAGAAAGATGAAACAGCTATTTGATTTTATTCTTTGATTTCCTGTGATTTGAAGCAAGCATCTAACCACCAGAGAGAAATGCCACAAGTCATAGATTCAATAAGTTGGCAGTGGTAACAGTGGCATCCTTTCAAATCATTGCAAACAAGTCCTTCCACAAATGTATATAGAGCAACTGGAACAATGATATGGGACCTAACCCACAGAGGATGAATCCCTCAAAATTACATTCCAGGCATGTTCACAGATGCCTAATGGGAGGTGTGTGCGTTTGGAGGATAGAGGTGGGTAGTGTCAAAGCACGAGGAGCACGAGACCGCACCCACAGCAACTCTGCTAAAGGAAACGGAGAATGACCACTGGATTCATGAACTGCAAAACCAAGAAAACAAAGAGAGTGAGCTCCCCAAATGGAGGAGACCTCAACTCAGCCCCAAAGCACAGCCAGGTATTCTGAGACAAGCAGGTAGAAGCAGGAGAGTGTCTCACTGCATGTTTTGCTGGGAGTAAAGAGGGTCTTGGGAAGTCTGAATGGCGGGGGCAACCTGAGCTCTTATCCACATGCAGGTGTTTGTGTTCGTTAATTTTCCTTGGTTATGCATTTTCCAACATTGAAATGTGGGGGCAGAGGGTGGGGAAGACAATGACTACAGACAAGAAACATTCTATTTTCACTGTAGATGCTGACACAACATGGCATCTCCATACCATCACTACTTTACAGTGTGATATAAATTTGGCACAGATACAAAAGCTCACTTCGTGTCAGTTTAAAACACAAAACAATTATCGAGAATTATGGCTACAGTGGCCACTGAGGAAATATTCAACACTAATTTGAAATTCTTAAGAAGGCATATGTTGACCCCTCTTGGCATCTTCCTATATCATTTAGACAACTAGCAATCAGGGAACGAGTAAAATCTGCAGATTTGCAGGATCCAAGGTAATTTGGATAGTTCTTGAGGCAGTAATCAGACACCATTGAACAAAATAAGCAAAGAATGTAACATCTTATTGGTCAACAAAAATAGTTCTTGCCTAGTTAGTTGACTTTAAAACTTCGAGTTGAGGCCACAGACTCTCACTCCTTGCTGTTTGGGCATGAATGATCATGACCTCATTTACACCCAGAAGGACTGTAAACTCAGGTGATAGCAGCGGGTCGCAGCAGAGGCTGAGTTGGGTGAGTGGCTCCCAAAACTGACTGTGTCAGGAACTTTTCACCAGTTTTCATAGATCTTTAAAATTTCCCAGCTCCTTTTAAGTTTCTGACTCAGAACATATGGAAGTGGAGCCCGGGACCAATAGCAATAGACGTTCTTCTATTGCACTTGCACAGTCGCCCCGGCAGGCAGACTTCTGTCTGTGTGTGTGCACGCACATGGGGTATGTCAGAGTCAGCAATGATGACTTTCCAAAGTGTGGTGGCAAACAATGATGATGAGGATGAGGGGGATGAATCCCTGGTCACATTTGGCTCCTTTTTAGCTCAAACAGCTGACTCTTGGAAATATTCAAAGTGTTTCTCAGCCACATTGCCCAGTGCCAGTTGATTGGAATCGTGAGTCACTGTCAAATGGACTACAATACCTACTCTTTGATGTTCAATGTTTTATTCATTATTTCACTGCCTCGCTGTATTTATAATTCCATTAGCATTGCTAAACTGAGAAATATAATGTGATGGCTGGAAAGCCAGTAATTCTTTTGAAATGACTTAAAGGGTTAGGGAAGGTTCAAATTCATTTAAGACTATGATTATAAAAAATTGCTCCTATCTGAAAAAAGATGGATATTATTTTAAATTTTTTAGCTCAAGGTTTGCAATTTATTCATGTCATTTTGATCCTAAAATTAATTTAAAAGGTATTTATTGAGTTGATAGGTACTCTTTGGATTTGATATGTGACAACATTAAAAGGCAAGGGTTGTCCCTACAAGACAAGGATGTTAAATTTTCAGACCCAAAACACCTGTCCCACTAAAGCGATGGCTAAGAGCCGCCTTAATTCTAACTAAACAGAAATGCTCGTCAATGACTGACAGTTCCGACATGAGTGAGTGCTCTGAATTTTATGTTCGAGTCCTGCCTCTGAGCTGGTTCGTAGCTAATCACATTCCTCTGGCATGAATTCACAAGGCGCTCAGCTTTCCAGAAGATGAACTGTCTATATATATTCAGGCAAGATCAAAAGGTAAGTAAGATTGAATCAAATTCTATTATCTCTGGAGAGACCCTAGGAACCAGTTATCCATGATTCAACAGAATTATAAAGTGCAGAGTTGATGCTTGCAGGAACCCAGTGAGTCCCCACGATTTTTAGAAACTACCACAGTTCATGTATCACTCTCAATCCGATGCCATCCCAATGCTCAGTGGGGACTCACACCCCGCATTACTGGGAATGCGGGGGTGGCCCAAGGTGCCTGTCTTCCTGTGTCATAGGTAGTTTTCCCTGAGTCTTTTAGGAGTGAGCGTACGTCTTTGATAGTCATTACTTAAATAGCCTGTAGTGTAGTTTGTGCCATCTTTGTTAGGTTTGTAATGCATAGACTTGTAACTTTATTCAACTGCAATTTTTTGGAAACTGTAGAATATTTTCCACTAAGATAAGAATGATCTGTTAATACTAAAAAAAAGTGTGAACTTGGGGGCCACTGAACCCTTTTTAGTTTTGGACAGTACTTTGGTATTTTTCCTTTTTATTCTCAAATGACTTATCTTTTCTGATACCTATTTGCGCTCATTTTAGACACTGTCATAGGAGATTCCGAAGTCACCAAAGCACTGCCTTCACAGAGCTCCTATGTATTCCTACAGACAGACAAATGCATATTTAAGGGAGTAGGGGAGAAGGTTAACTTTAAATAAGATGATCAGGGAAGGATCACCCACAAGGTGAATTTGGGCAGAGACCTGGTAGCAGCGGTTTCTTGCTGAATTACCTGTGCATCCGTTTTAGCTCCTTTCTATATTCATGGCTGGCCAGCTACAGGCCACCTTTTCTAATGACCCCATTTGCAGTAATCACTATGCAATAATCTAACCACCATACAATAATTTTTTTAGAAATTAACAACTTGTTTCTCCTTTCATCTGAATAGATGTTCTAGAAACTATAAAACAATGACATGACTAACACATATTGCATTTGCAAAATTGCAACATTGGTTTATTGGAAATAGAGCTGAATGTTTTATCTTTTCTTTAAGTCATAAAATACGTGTAGTTGCGACACCAAATTAATCATGAGTTGAAGGAACACATTCTCCAAGCTCTTTCTCATTACTGAGCTGCAAGAAAGAAACTTCTGGACAGGCTGATATTTCTCAACATCATTTTGCAATTCTGGAATGTTCTCACTCTGAGGTAGAAAGCAAAGCCCGACTCCGGGCTGTGGGTTTATGGGAACCATGGTTCTGCCACCTTCCCTGTGACCTGGATGCCCTTGGTTGCTCTCTCAGCACCGTTACGTGTCAACCCTTGGAAATGAATGAGGTTGGAAAAGGCAAGATTGCTAAATAACATTTTATCACTCATTTCATCCAGTTCTGTAATAAGACCAAACTCATGTTATTCAAGTGGGCTGAAATGTTCAATTTCCAAATAAACCCACAAGATGGTTTTTATTAAATGAAGTTCCTCTATTATATAAGGCTCTCCTGTTAAATTGTTAAACCATCAGTCTGCTCTGATTCCCACAGGTTTTTGTGCTCTGCTAACATCTGTGAAGTGAGAGGTATGCCTCTTCTTTAAGTTGTAAGGGGAGGCAGAGTTTGCCACCCCAAGATATGCCTTTTGGGGTTTTGATTATTTTGGACTGGTTATTTTTAAGCAACAAAAAACACAACAAAAAAATTTGTTTTATCCATCTTATTTTTCCTTCATAGGACTGATATGTTTTTCTCCTTTACTACCTTGAGTCCCATACTCACTTCATTCACTTGCAATTTCATGAGCAAAAGCTAAATGGATATGTCACACACATAGCTCTTTCATAGATTCGCACAAAAGCCACAGGGATATTTTCTGAGTCCTTATATGACATTTCTCAAGCCTTACTTGCCTCACGGTTCCGTATGTGTTTGCAGAACCGTTATCCCACACTAGAGTTCAAGTCTACTGAAGACCAACAAATCATCCTGCCCATGTCTGTGGCCTCGGACTCTGCCTAAGATATGGCTCCGAAAAGTTGCCGTGTGATGACATGTGAGCTAATTGCAAGAGGCAGAGGATTTTAAAAGCTACCACTCGTCTTCCTCTCCTCTCCTTTGCCTCCCTTCCCTAATGATGTCTTCTTGATAAAACAAAAAGCACAATTGAAGTTCCCAGTATTCGCTCTTCATCAGAAATTCTTACAGTGTCTTCGGTGATAGCCCATAAACAGGTGTGTTTCTAATCTTTACGTTGTGAAAAGCATCCACTGGTTTCAGGCTGCACCAGCAGTTTACAATTACCCCTGGCAGATGGCTGAGACTTTCATTGTTGTTGTTTGTTCACAGGAGGGATGTATGTTTGTTAAATTTTAATTGTAGGTGCTCGTGATGCCGTAAGACATAATGGGGGTGCTCTTGCCTTGCAGAATATCAAGGGAACATGAGCATGAACATGAGCATGAACACACTCTCCTTGCTTTCCCCATCACCGGGCTGCCAGCAGGGCATGGGGTTTCTGTAGCTCAGAAACCACTGCCTGACTTGGTGATAAGGCGCCTGCTGGTGAGGAGAGGGACATGGTGGGGAGCCTGCTCTAGCTAGGGCAATCTTGCCTGAGGCAGGGACAGCAATTGTCACAGAGGCACCGAGCTCCCCAAGCTGCCAGAGTGCACAGGGTCAGTCACCAGTACTGTGTCATTTGGTGACAGCAGCATCGAGACATGCTCTGTGCCATGATATGGGAGTTTCTCACCACTCTGTCCCCTCCGGGCTTAGACTCCTACCCTCCCGGGTTCTGTGAACTATCACAATCCTGACAACAAATCCCCTTTCTTCCCTCATTAGTGAGACGTGGCTTGTGATGCTGGCCATCAAGAGTCCTCACTAGCCCACCAGCTGAAGGAGGGGCCTTGCAGAGCGGGAGCTTCCTGAAAGCAACCTCTTCCCACCTGGACAGGTGATTCATTGCACTCTCTTCATCTTAACTTGTTTCAACAGTATGGACAAAGTATTCTTTTCTACATTTCAGTACCTATCCAAGCTACCCACTATTCTTGTCTCAGACCTCATTCTGCTAGGAGATTTATTATTATTAATTAAGCTTTCCGGTTATTCTTGTACAAAAAAGAGATACTCTGATACTCTGGGTATAGGCACTCAGGTGATTCTCTTTCCTATTCTCCAACCTCCTGTGCAGAAGTGTGTAAGTCAGTCCCCTGTGATGAATCAAGTCGAGGTCACTGTCAAGACTGAAGGACCCTGGGATCTCCCTGAAGTCTGAGAAGTAACCCTTCCAGACTCAGACTGTCAACGGTGGCCTTCCAAACCCTTACAGTGTGACTTCCTGTCCCTGATTGGCCTCATCACTCTGGTCTGTTCTACACAGATACCGAGAGTTTTCTGACTGCTCTGCTGCAACTAACAACGACTGGGATGCTGTGACTTCAAGTTATCGGCATGCTGGGCAACTGATGTACATGCGTCCACACTGAGCAGTGATGAACGATTCCTGCTCCCATTGCAACACACCAAGCCCACGGCTGCATGTCTGCTGGGATTGGGTATCTTCACCAGCAGATCCTCTAGGATTCAGCCCATCAAAAGTGGAACCATATCACGTGATACAACTTTAGAACTTGTGTGCAACAGAAGAGTTTTGCAGCCTTTCCCAGAAGAAAATATAAAAAGGATTAATTGCAAGTTTAAAGACTCAGAATGAACCCTATCTTCCAAATATTAACCCTAGAAGAGAGAAGGACAAATTATTTCCAGCCAGAATTCTGCAATAAGCCGATAAAGTTTGGAGCTGACACAGATGACTTGGGAGAGGTTTTTTATAAACAAGGAAATAAAGTATTTAATTGATGTGAACAAGTGAGGAGGAGATGTTCACAAGGGAAGGGACAATCATCTGTGAACAAGGAGGCAGACCCTCAGCAGACATCAAAGTTGCCAGTACCTTGACCTTCAACTTCCCTTGTCTCCAAAACTGCGAGAAATAAATGTTTGTAGTTGAAGCCACTGAGTCTATGGCACTTTTGTTTTAGCAGCCCCAATGGACTAAGACATATATATTCCATATGCTTTTTATTTATTTTTAACACTTTATTTATTTATCTTTAGAGGGGAAGGGAAGGAGAGAGGGAGAGAGGGATAGAAACATCAATGTGTGGCTGCATCTCGTGTGTCCCCTGCCGGGAACTGGCCCGCAACCCAGGCATGTACCCTGACTGGGAATCGAACCGTGATCCTTTGGTTCACAGGCCCGTGCTCAATCCACTGAGCTACACTAGCCAGGGCTGCTTTTTATTTTTTTATTTTTATATTTTATTATTTATTCAAAAATTCAGTGTTAAAAGTTGTGAGGTCAGTTTATTTCAATTTCAAAGACCATTAACACAGATGAAAATAAGTTGTGGTAACTACACTGTGTGATCAGAAACCATACATGACATGCAGAAATGTGTTCCTTTTAAAGCAAAGTATGAAATTGCTAAAATAATACTAAAAATATCTAGAAAGACCAATTCTATAATAAATTTGCATAACTTTCTGAAAATATATTTTAAAGTGACTTCAAGAACATATTCCTTTTAGAACAGTTTGCAATTATTTTAAATAGTACTGTAATGTGTAGTCACTAAAATATTCATCTAAGATCTTAGCATTAGAAGAAAGAATGCTAAAAGACATCAATTCTAACCCTCCTGTATATGTATATACGTATGTATATATGTGTACATATGTATAACTCATATATATGAGTTATGATAATTTGTTTGCAACACAAATATTAACCTGCATCACTTCTGCCTTAATCTGGTCATTGTCGATTTGCCAAATGATTCCACGCTCATTGAGCTTCACTGTGACCCTCAGTAAATGCCACCATTCACATATGTGTACCTAAGACTTCAGGTGGCATCAGTCAGAATCAATAGCAACTCACCCCTTTGGAAACCAGGGTTCTCATAAGGTCATGAATGACGGTTCAAATCACATTCAGGGGTGTGAAACTCATTTTCACCAGGGGCCACATCAGCTTTGTGGTTGCCTTCAAAGGGCCGAATGTAATCTTAGGACTGTATAAATGTAACTACTCCTTAGCAGTTAGGTGAGAGCTCGGTGCTGCCGCCGGGTAGAAACAAGGTGCTGGGCCAGATAAAACAAGGTGGAGGGTCGCGTTCAGCCCGAGGGCCATGTGTTTGCCACCTGTGACATACATGGACTAGTCAATAAAACAGTACTACCAAACTACCAAAATACTACCAGTACTGTGTCGGGGCCCTCCAATGCACACCGGACTCAAAGCCAAACTTCTGAGAGTTTGATAGTGCAGGCTCCATGAGACTAGAAGGATGCAGAGCAGTCTCAGCATTGAAAAGGGTGCGTTGCCATGCTCACCTGCGCCTACATCCTTTCTTCACGTGATGCTAATATTTCGTGCTTGAAATCATGAAGGACATTAGATTTGGGGTGATGGGCACACAGTGCAATATACAGATCATGTATAATAGAAATCTACACATAAAACCTATATAATCTTATTGACCAATGTCACCCCAATAAATTTAATTAAAAATAAGAAAAAATAAAATAAAATTTTATGATTGATGCATGCATTTGGTATGGGAGAGTTTTTGTTTCCAAAAGCTATTAAAGTTTCCATCATTATTTCTATAGTTTCCTGCCTTACTCACTATCCAGTCTCCTGGATAATGATTTTATACTTTCTCTTCTCTATTCAAATACCTAAAACCTCCTCCCCTAAGCTTATTCTTACACAGCTGTTTTGGACCTCACTAGGAAAGCAGAGCAATCAGAAGAGAACATCTCCAGGTCCTAGCATCACAGTACCCACCTACTAGGCTCTCCGCCCACGAATTCTGCCACAGGCCCTGCGATTCTAGAGTTTTTTCTGCCACTGTCTACAATTAAGCTTGTGCACTTCACACCATTCCCTCCCACGTTTCCAAGTATGTAACTCCAGAAATGTTGTTCGTTATCTCATTGTATCATCAGATTTTTCAATCCACTGAATCTTTACCTTCACCAGCAAGCACGTGACAACATCGCTGATGTATAAAAAACTCCTTGTGTCCCCACGTCTCCCTTCAGAAAGTTTTCCAGTTCTGCAGAAGTTCTAAGAAGGGTGATCAGGACTCACTGTCTTCAATTCCTCTCCTCTCACTTCCTCTTTAATCCACTTTAACTAAATTTTGCTCCATTCCATTAGAACTTTCTAGAAAAGATTTTGTGGCTTCCACCTTGCTAAACCAAAGCATATATTCTGATTCCTCATAACATTTGCCCTACAAGGAGCATTTGAAGCCACAGATCCCTCGGTCTTCTCAGAAACTTGCTTCAAAATGGCACGTGTCTCTGATGTTGCTCCTGTACCTCCGCTGGCCCTGCCAAGTCTTTGCTTGTTACTCCTCTCTCCTTACCCACTATATGCTGGAATGTCCCAGGTCTACTTACTTTCCATGTACACGTCCTCTGTTGGAGGATTACCTTTTCAACCATTTGCTTACACTGATATTCCAACAACTTCCAAATTTATACCTACTGCCTGGGTTTCATCCTCGAACCCTAGGCTCAAATATGCAAGAGGGTATTCAATGCCTCTACTTGGATGGTATAATAGGGACCTTAACAAATTTAAAATTGAATTAATCACCCCAGCTGTCTCTCCAGTTAGTAGCATCTCTATACCAGACGTTTATTTAGTTCAAAACCAAAGGTGATTGCATTCTCTATCACCCAATTCTAATCCTCTCCAGTGCTATCATCTGGGACTGATCTACAAACATTTCTTGTCTTATTTTATTCGTGCTCTAGCTAATATTTGCCTATTTATTTTAATCGTGCTCTAGGTAATATCCGGGCTTTCTTCTTTCCTTTCCTACAGTCTATTTTTAATACAGAAACTGGAGTGATCTTTCTAAAAACATGCCAGACTATGTTGCCTGTCTGCTCAAACCCTCCCATGGTTTTCATCTCATTAAGACTAAAAGTCAGGCCTCTGTGATGGCTCATAAAGCCCCACACGTTGAACCCTCATAATCTCTCCGACTCATCCACTCACCCCCTCTCACTGTGCTTCAGCTACACAGGCGTTTTTGTTCCTTTATACCGAGGTGTTTGTCTCTCAGATAATGGCCATTCCCGCTGCCTCACCTTCTTTAGGTCTTTGCCCACAAGCTATCATTTCCATAATATCTAATTTATCAACCTATCTACAATGGAAAAACACAGTCTCTTCCTGCTTCATATTTGTCAATTGAAGTTATCATGCCCGGAAATATATCCCAATTACTTACTCATTTTATTAGCAACTTTTCTGCCTCAATAGAACAGAAGCTCCATGAGGTCATGGAACATTTATCGAATGAATGGATGAGAAGCAGCCGCTAAAATGATGGTAACTTTCACAGTTGAGAGCACTTCAGAATGGAAGAAATATGGCATATCTTGCCTTTTAAATAAAGACATTAGAGATCACTTTTGAACATTTTAAAAACATAACTGCAAATAGTCACAGTACACTGAAAATGGGTCTTGTTACCCATAACTGCCTCCAATCTCAGCTCCAACTTCAATCGCTTTCAAAAATCCATCTTAGGACCTCAGCCTCGCCCCCATTATTTCCCCCAGAGCAGCTATTCTTAATTTTAGTCCTGTTAAACTTATATCGCCTAAATGGCCTCACTCTCAGCAGGTGATCTCGGCTTTTACTTCAGAAGGAAAACAGTCATTAAAAGTGAAAACACCCAGCAGGCAGAAGGTCTGTCTCATAAGGAAGCTGATTTGAGATGGGAGAGTCAACAAGGTGGGCGGGAACACGGACCAGAGACAGCCAGGGAGGGAATTGCTCGGTTTTCGTTTTCTTTGTGGTTATTCTCAAGGGAAGTATGGCGCCTGTCATCCCACAATTGCACCAGGGATGTCTTCCTTTGTAGAATCAGTCTGGATTCATGGATGTTTATTACGCACTGTCAGTTACAACCCAACTATACTTTACTTATCTTGTGTTCAAATTGCTCCAGCTTTGGATGTGACTCTTTCATTGTCTCCTGTGCCCCGCTGATAGTATTGCAAGGTTTTATTTTGGGAAGCACTGTCTTACTCCTTGATCCTACAGAGGTTTTCTTGTGTACTCATATTCCTCAACCCAGTCCTAGAACCAGTCCTATGTCCAAAGAGTCCAGACGCCTACTCTGGGAGAATAGTGTGACAAACCAAGATCTGGGTGATCTCAGTTGACAGACCAAGGAAATACGTGCACACATGTGTAAACTGACCTACATATTCACTAATCTCTAGAAATGGGTTCGTATGTAGCCATCTGCATGTGTATTAAGCTAAACATGAGCTAACACTTATGCATCCAACTCAGATCTGTAGCCATAGGGACCTTCCAGCCTCCTGCCCGGCTTATCAGCTGTCACCTCTTCCAACCCTAACAGATCTGGCTCCCACAACCCTCAATCCTTTCACATGATTGTTTAGTTTCAGAATATAGTGGTTTAAGAATTGATATCCATGCTTTGGTGGGAATTGACTTTATCAACTGGAGTTACTCAGTGACCCACAGAAATTTACTCTGGGCCTCGGTTTTCTGCTCTATAAAATAGAAGAACAACCATTTCTGCCTCAAACAATAATTGCAAGTATTAGAGGCTAAATTTATGTAAATTATTCAATATAGCACCGATCACATAGCAAGTGTCCGGTAGTTACTGGCATGTGCTGTTTTGTTACCATTTAAGTATTGTTAGGACATGCGTAGTCTGAATCATTAAAAATATTAGAAGTAAAAGTATCATTCTTGTTAATAATGTGGAGAATATAAAATGGCCTTTCAAAGTTAATGTAAAAGAAAGCAAGAGCTTATTTACATAATATTGTATATTCTACATATTAGTTATAAAGCTGTATATATGCACCTATTTATATATATCTATGGAACATTTTTAGTAACTTTGGTCATTGACAAAATTGCTATACTTCGGGGGTAATGAATTCAAAGGGGTTTTTTTTTAGAATATTTGCATTCATTTTAAATCAATGTTCAAACAACAAAACATGCAAGTGTAGTTATGGGTCAATGTTCCATTCCTTCCTTTATATTTATTTTATGCATGCTGTAGATATGTAATAGCATTAAAGGTGAGATATTTGGATACTTTGGGGAAGAATAATTTCCACCTCTCCCACATTTCTTTCTAGAGGGGAGATTTTCTTAAGTCTTTTCCAACTCATACCTCAGCCTTTATTCCTCTCATGGATATGCCACCTGATTGCTTGACCAGGGCAGCTAGTCCTCTTTCTTGAGTGGGTAGAGTTGATTTCTCTGTAGTCCTGAGCAGCCTGGGAAGGGTTGGGAATGGGGGAAGAATTGTTTGATCTGCGTATCCATCTCATTCCATAAGGATCAACATGTACCTGGGTAAGATGTAACTGTATTTTTAACTTTCTTCACAGGGCTTCACTTGACTTTTCTTGTGGGTGGGCTAGAGTGAGGCCATTCTGATGAACCCACACGGAGCTGAGGCTCAGCAGGCGGGCCTGGGATGGCCTTCAAGAGCTTCTGCGCTTTGATGCTATCAGTCTGGATGATCTAAGCCTTTCCCTTGCAGCAGTTAAAAATTCTGAATATCAACTCTGCCCGAAGTTACAGTCTACATCTCAGCCTTTGGAAGTTAGGAGTGATAATTTTCATTATCTATCTATTGACTATTTGGTTTGTTTGTTTCTTATTTAGCAATTAGTTCATAACTCAGACAGGGAAAAAAAAGAGCTGTTTATTGACTCCATCCAAAACCCCAGGGCTGCCATGCTGTGCTAACCCAGGGATTCCCATTCACACCGTCTCCGATGATAAATGTGCCCCCTGAGCACAAGTATGCAACATCCCAGCAAATGTGTCAAATGAAAAATTACCTGTCTTCAGTACAAATGAGCATATTGAATTGCTCTTTGGAGATTTAAGAATTATTTAATAAATTCACAATTCTGAACATTTATGTCAATTCTTTTTGTCTGTGATTTTGTCTTAGGAGAAATTATGTTAAATAGAAATAAACAACTCAAAGAACTAAGCACACACGCGCACTATATCTTCACATCACAGTTATTCACTTCAAGACAGCAGGTATTAAAGACACTGGGAGATGATAAATCAGGTCTATTGCTCTACCCTTTGAGTTCTGTGGGATCTTGAGTTGCTGGCATTTGAGGAAAGAAAGGAAATCATGATATCTGGATTTCGCTTTTCATTAAGCTTGATTCTGCTCTACAGCACAAATACCGTCGTCGGGACTGGCAAAGGCAAGGGGCCCGTGGACTTCACAGTAGGCCTCCTCCTAATCCCCTCCTCCCAGTTCTTCTTAACTGGTTTTGTTTATCTTCAAATCTGACTTTGACACCTGTTTTAGTTCACTATAATCTTTATAAAAATATCAGGAGTAGTGAAGTCAAAAGGTCACACAGTACAAATTTTCCGCACGTTCTACACACTACAGAGAAGGCTCTGGGTAAAGAAAGGGCGCACACACTTGTTCATGGCGTGGCCCGTCCTCGAGAAGTTCATCATCCCGTTGGAATCACGGAACACGTGAGCACAACATGGTGCTGTATCAGATAGAGGAAGTAGAAAAAGAATCAGGTACAATTCCCTTCAGAAGAATATCATCTACTATTGCTTTGCTATTCGTGCTGCATGTCAACTTTGCTGATCCGTGTGTCCAGAGGAAAGGGGAGAAGTTTGTACATTCAGCTGAAGGTTTAAAAGTAAATTGATTAATAACAGTGATTTAATGACCAATGTGTGATATTTAGGTAAGAAATACACACCCACGTGCACACACGTGTGTGTTCACGGTGGTGTATCCAAGCATTCAGCTCTTCCCAGGTTATTTCTCGCATCCCTACTTCATTGATGCCAGTAAATCAACTAATATATAGATAAATGAGACAAAACAAAACAAACAAGTCAAAAACCTGGAAGTGTTCACAGAAGGAAAATGCAGGGAAAGCTCCATCATTTCTTTCATTTGTGATATAAAGGATTGTAATTATACTCTAGCTAAGAGGCTATAAAAGAAAACTGGTCGGTAACTTGAATTATGCGGTAAATAATGACTGTTCTTAAGGTGGAGCAAAACCCTTCATCTGCCTGCGGTCAGCTGTGCAGAGCCTCACACCAGTGACCTGAGAATCAGATTACAGTTAGGACTCCAGCTCTGGTTACGTTTGCATTCTGCACGGAACAGAAGGGGGAGAATTAAAGAGGCATCTTACCTCCCAAGTGTAGTGCCAAGTTCTCCGCAGGTGGTACCTGGTTTCCCCTGAGTAGTGCTCTCCAATGGGAATGTGAATCATCCCCAGGTCTGGTTAAAATGCAGGCTTTCGATGACCTTTGTCTAGGAAAGGGTCCGATAACTTCATTCCAGCAAAATTCAAGATGTCAACGCCAGGTGTCCAAGGGAAAGTTTGAGTGGGAGCCTCTGGGAACTTCCGGTCCCAGGTGGGAGTAGTAGGTTTGAAATAGACAAACGGGCAGCGTGCCTTTGCAGCTGGAATCTTTGTAGGAGAACCCATCCAGGGCCGACCACGTCTACTCCAGGTGTATCCAAAGCAAGATAAAAAGTCTTCACTGAAGAGGCAACAAAATCTCAAAAGTGAAATCCAGTGTAAAACCGAAAGTTAAAATTTTCATTAACTTTGTACTTTTCTAGTTCAAAAAGAAAAACGTGGACCTCACACTTTTACAATGTCCCTTACGGTTCTCTCTTTGGATTCTTATTCTCTTCCTCTGCTCACTGTTTTTTTTTTTTTTTTTTTTTTTTTTTTTTTTTTTTTTTTTTTTTTTTTTTTTTTTTTTTTTTTTTTTTTTTTTTTTTTTTTTTTTGTCTACATTCTCTGACTGTGAAGTTCCTAGCTACTTAGTCCCTCTGAGTCGGAATTTCAAGTGCTTAGGTTATTCTTATTTTTTTGCATTTTTCAGTAAGATTGAAATTATTTTCAAAGAAATGTTTAAAAAGGTCTCATGCAAAATGATCAGAAAGAGCAAATTTATGTAATCTCAACCCTAAACCATTTTTCTTGACTCAAATTATTCATAATCTGATTTCATATTTCTTAAATACATACACTTAGGTTTACTTTTGGGGGTTAAAACAATTTTACATATCAAACTGATTGCTCTGTTTATTGTGGCAGTATTTTCTGCAGAAAACAACTGAGTTAGTTAAGATTTCAATCAGTATTGGTCTTAGAGAAATAGTTTTGCCCCAATTTTCATTTTCCCTGGAACATTTAGGAGTTATTAGTGCTGATGTCTTTGGAAATAGGTTAATTTCTCAGTCATGGTTTCTCATGTTTAAAAGATACCATTTTTCTGAAATACTATTATTTTGCCTATCTTTGATCTTTACAATGCTTATTTAATATTTTATAATGCAAATAAGATCAATCTCTTTAACTATTTCACTTTCTTTTTCTTATACTACTTTTAAAATAAAAATAAGCAACTGAAATTTGTGAAATGTCTAATCATCCATTGACAGTAATTTTATCTTCAATGCCATCTTACATTTAGTGATATGCTTTGGGGTTTGCAATTAAAACAGATTTTGGCTTAATAATCCAGTTCTTCTAAAATTCTTCAATTTAATAGCATTTAAAGTCATTTTGGTTCTAATTATTACAAAAGCCTAAGCTAGTGTTGATGTTTTGTTGGCAATAAACTTGAATGTAAAATATTTTTTCCAAAGGAAGCGTAAAAGTGAATGACTTTAGAGGGAGAAATTTGAAAGGATTGTTAATAGCTTTATAAACACCTCCAAAATGTGAAAAGAATCATGTGGAGTGTTTTTTAATAGTTGGGCTGGGAAAGAGGAAAACAGAAGGGATGTTACAACGCAGAAGGGAATTGTTAAATTTGTTCCCAATGACAGACAGTGCAAGTGCTTCTTGATACCCAGCGAATCAATCTACAGATACACTCCCTGTGCTGTGCCACAGAAATGGAGATAGATTGGAAACTGGAATCAATCGTCTGCAGGAGAAGCTTGCTGTTTTGTTCATTGATCTTGGATTTTTAAAAATAGGCACTTAAACTTTTCAGATCAGCTCTGTTATATACTTTAATTCCAGCCACCATTGCATTATTTGTTTAGTTGCTTGTTTGCTTACATGGCACTGATTGACAGCTCTAATCACTTGTTTTCAAGTGAATGAAAATTATAAATGACATTTGTTCTAAGAGATTCATGAAAACAAATTATTAAGTCACATGTTAGTAAAGTGAGTGATTTGAATTCTTCAGTTTTACATTAGCTTTTTAATTCATTCATCCCTTTTTTTTAAATCTTTTTTCAAAGGAATGTGAGTCCAAGTTGGAAATGAGTTTACATTGTAATTTTAGTTAATATGAATATTAAGTAGATTTATATTGATTTATAGTCATGGTACTAATTAAGGTGGTTTAAATGGTTTAGTTACATAGATTTTCAAAATTATATTAGACATTCTAGTTTAAATCCTGATTTTATGCAATAGATTATATAATGACCATATTAATTGATTTATAATGAGTTCTTATTGTGTGGGAGATATTTTTAGACATTATATCTAATCCTCTTAAGAACTATAAAAGGAGGGTATTTCTCTACATGCCAATATATTCCCATCTTTTTAAAAGTTCTGTACACAAACTAAACTGAATATTTTTCATCCTTCTTATACTTTGAATTTCCCACACTTGAATTCATCAGATTGAGACATTACCTCCTACTTAGACTTCTCATCTCCCAATTATCTTTCTTCATCCTTGAAGTTTCAGCTTTAATATACTTTTTTGTGTGGAAATATTTCCCTCCCTGAAAAGAACGAGGCCACTCGTGCCTGCCCTGAGCTCCCACATCACTTCCTAAGTTGCCTCGTGCTGTTTATGCGGTTGTCTGAATCTTTTCTAACCCTGATTCTGTGCAGGCAGAGGGTGTAACTCTTCTGCTCACGAACGTGCCCAGGCTGTAGTACGGTGTCTGTGGCACAGTTATGCCCCACTAAGAATGTGTGTGTGTGTTAATGGTAGACTTGCCATTAACTCTGAGAATAATCAAGTTCAAGGCACACAAGTGAGTGTGAGAAGTCCCAGTCGGTAAGGGACAGAACCAGCGTTCCAAGCAAGTTGCCTTTGTTTCAACCCTGCGTGTCTTCAACAATGCAGGTGCCCTCGATGTGGATCTATGGTTAGTATATGAACACATTAATAGAATTGGTCTCTGGTCTAATCTCTGGGAAGACATGATGCAGAAGAACGTCATTATCTAATGCATTCAAATGCTAAGTCCAGGGCTGGGCGCACCCTGTATACTAGCAATGTGGGAAAGGACAGGAGACTGAGAGTTCATTCGATGTTGGAATGGATGCGAACCTCTCGATAGGAACATTGGAGAATATAATTATGGTTTTCATTTGATAAGCAAAGTGCAAAAATACTCAACGAGAAATAAAGAATGAGACAATGTGTGTTAAACACACATATATTAAAATAATCTTGCCATATGTTAAAATACATTTTACTGGATTTGTACCCAGTAGGTAATATGTTCACTACCTTGTTACTTTTCCAAAGTGATCTCTGAAATTTACATTTAGACATAGACACTGCAAAACTTCCAGATTTTTACCTTTTGCAATGGAAAATTTTAAGCCAGACTTCAGTAATAAAATATGTATGGAATCACTTTTAAGTCTCAGCGAATTTATGCTTCCTGTGTCTTTAAGCAGATTTTGACTGATTGTAATACAGAGTCTGCAGTTACAGATTCAAAATGGTCATTAATGAAGCTAATTTAAAGGAAACTTTATAATCTTCCTGCATTAAGCTGCTTCACTAAATTAATAGCATCTGTGCCTGATAAACTTTGATTTTCCACACAGAATTTTAACTCAATGGAGTACAGAGGTTGAAGTGTCCTAGGGCTCTATTGCCCACTTGGATTTAACATGCTCTTGAATCCCAAAGACTCTGGGAAGCAGTCAGAAATTCAGTTACACTCATCATGTTCAGCCCTGTTGCATTCACGTAAGTACACCTACCATCAAAAACACCCCTTGTCACGCAGGGGTGTTTTAAGGGAGGGAAGGACAGAGCAGAGGAACACAGATCTTCGAGGTGAGGGGAACAGGAGAGCTGAAAACTCCCCAAAGTCAGCTTCTCTTCACCGAGGAGGTGATACATGGGTGTTGATGACTGGCGAGCCCCATCCCATCCCGGAATAAAAAGTTCTGTTATTTTTGTTAATGCAGTATAGTTTAATAACAGTCAACATACGTATGATCTTAACATAGCAACCATGTCTTCTTCATCGCATGAAATTTTATAGGTTTTGTAGTGGTTAACAGTTCTTGGGCAAAACAAATTGATAAACTTTTTTTTTAGAAAAATATCAAAATATTGAAATCTTCTGTCTTCTATTTTCTATGCCTGAATTCAAGTTCTAAAATAGAGTGGGGTCAAAGTAGCAAATTTTTTTTCTCAACTCATTGCAAATGCATAACTTTTACTGCTTCAAGGAAAATAATTCAGGACAAGGGTAATACAAGGTCATGTATCTTTCTAGAATTGAATTTGTTTATCTCATTTTTCCCTTCCTGGAACATATCTAGTAATAGTGACACAGCATTTCCAGGAAAAAGCATTGACATGTTTTAGATAGCAGCATTTTAGGCATGCTTAACATGAGATTTTAAAACATTTTTTTCTATGTTTTAATTAATTGCCTCAATAATCCATCTCAATTACTTAAGGGTAATGTAGATATTTTTTGTTAGCAATATTATTTTTCCTTCTGCTTATTGATAGATGTATAATTCTAAATATGGTTTCTTTATTTTTAGTTTATGAATAAAGCTTTAAAGCCACATACTGACTCATTATGTTCTTTCATGTTTCAGTAGTTCTATCAAAAAGTCTAAATACCCTGCTCTATTGCACTGAGATATATCTAAGTAAATTGTACATCACATAATTAATGCCGAAAATAAATCACTCATTAACAAAAAAAAAAAAACCACTAAATTACAATTATTTTGAGGTTAAAATAATCATATAGCCCAATTCTGCAATCTTTGTGAGAAAACCGGTGTAAACCAGAAAAGGCTACTGAGTTGATCTTTGTAAACCGGGAGCTCCAGTTCAGCCTTTGCATGTCCAAATAGAGTTTCTAGCAGTAATTTAGACAAAACAATTAAACTTAACGGAAATTCTAATTTCTCCTTCTATCTGGTGAGATAATTACATATGGTTTTGTTGGTCTTCCTATTTTAGAAGTTATGTGTGACAGCAGGACCGATAAAATGGCCTTGGTGCAGTCAGGATAGCGAACAGTGTACAAAACAAAGTGGGGTCACTCACGTCAACCAGATGGCTGCCAGGCAGCCACGACACTTTGGTTCAAGAAGGAAACTACCTAAGTCACACCAGACCCATCTGGCAAGGAGACACACCTAAGATATCTGCACACGTGATCGGAACAGCTGTGTCTATAGAGCAGGACCGCCCAGAGACAGGCTCCTGGGGAAAGTCCCCACTTGGCATCAGGGGTGACAAGACACTTACCAAAAAACCCAGAAGACTCTCAAGGTATAACTGAGGCAGGCCCCAGACCACTGCTGAGACCGCCGAGCTCCACACACCACAGGGCTGCTCCACGCCACCCTGATGTCCCCGGGCATCGGCCGCCAGAGGCTCTGCCCTGTGGACTGAGGGCTCCGCCTGCCCTGCTGCCCCCCTGGCTCCAGAGATCCTTCCTTGCAAGACTCTGACCACTCTCTTGCCCGCTGTGCTGTCTCTTGGACCTGCAGACTGAGACTCTGGGACTCGGGTTCATTATCCCCCATTGATTGCTGTGTGTGTGTGTGTGTATGTGTGTGTGTGTGTGTGTGTGTTATATTCTCTTAGATTGTTGGAGTGTGAGTAGGATATTAATGTACGTTGATGCTCTACTCTGAGTGAGCCTGCATTCAACAAAAGCTGAGCGAACAGCATAGTTACTGTGCGTGACTCTTGTCTCTTCTTTGGTGCCAGGCTTCTCAGCCGGCAGCTAGCCCAGCAGTTGCCCGGCTGACTTATAGGAAAGAGTATATCGTGAAACATACACTCGCGACATTGTGTTCCTCATATTTCTTTGCGAGAACAAACTGATTCAAGTAACTATGGTGCAGCCTAAAAATAATTCAATATATTATCATTCATCCTGCAGATGGTAGAAAGTATAATAACATATACACAAAAAATTCTCTCATCTTTCTTACCCAAACACCGTAGCCAGAAATTCCTTCTGATCTTAAACGCCTGATCTTTGCTCCTATGTGCCTTCGTATGTGACATGCATGCCAACTGCGGTAGCTGCCAACAGTCATACTCCATTCTCCTTCACTGTCTGAAGATGATTTGAGAGACACTGCTATTAGGCTATCTCCTGAACAGCCTGTCACAGTGAGGTGATCTGTCAATCTTCCTAGCGGAGCCCGCTTCCGGGTACGATGGTTTATCTCAAAGAAACAAAAGACTTTGTTTTGATCGCTGAAAGGAGGAGATCTCAGCGGCCTTTATTCTAACTTTATCACTGCACCTGGCAAATCCAGATATTACAGAGAATTATTGTTCAGCAAAGCAGAGGAAGAAAAAGTAACGTGATTTGGTCTTTCCAAATTTTTTTCTGAGACCCAGTCAAGTTGAAGGCTGGGATTCAGAAGAATGTGTTAATTTGCTATGCAATGAGTATTCTTTTTTTCTCAGAGAGTTTAACTTCCTTGACTATCAAGGACTCACATTTTTTCCCAACAACTGTGCTCACGTGCAAGCACCATATATTTACGCAACCAGAAGTTGGTTTTACAGATCCGATTTTTTAGCCCAAACCAGCACAGCAGTAAAAGTAGTGTGTTAGCAATGGAGGGCCTGGGTAATCGAATTGTTGTGACTCTGCCATTAATTGCCGGGCAACCTTGAACAAGTCGTTTTTGCCTCTGGATCTCCCTTTCCTCATTTTGTGAGATGAGAAGGGGCTGGAAAACTCATCCTGCGTGGATGGTTTCCCACTGTGACTCAGCAGAATCACCTGGGGCTCTTGCTAACAATGCAGGCTCGAAGGCCAACCCCAACCGGAAGGTTTCTGCTTTAGTGACTTTGAAGTGAGCTGAGAGGATGTTCCCGCTGAGTGTGCTTCAGGCTCCACAAGTACATGGACTAGCCTTTGAGAGCCACCAGGGTGGTGGTCCCTGCGACTCCTTCAGGTTATGGGGGAAACTCCTCCCTCAGGTACATGGTGCTGCTCTTTAGAGCTACCCAGCACACTTTTAAAAGATCTAGGCACTGAAGAGTCACCCATTCTTAGGTGTTATGTTTCAATTGGTCTGGGCAGAGCTTGGTAAACGTGTGCTCATAAAGCTCTCCCAGGTGACTCTGAAGCACAGACCCAGTGAAACAGTGGGTCTCCAATGGGTCCCCAATATACTGAAGCCCTTTTCATGCCCTCTGTCTACCACCTTGGCCACGCTGTGTTACCTCCATTGCACACACGAGGAAACTGAGGCTTACAGTGCTTGAGCCACTTGCCAAAGGTCAAACAGGCGATGTTCGGAAGGAGGAGATTTGTGGCCATGACCGCCTGCCCCACCCTTTGTTCCAGCACACCCCACTGTCTTTCATTGGCTTACTGGCTTGTTACAATGCACTGGCATCAGAATTGGACTAACTAAGCAAATTTGGCCAGATTCCCACTTTTACTAATTTCTAGAATGATCAAAAGAATTTCCTTAAAGAAATGAAGTCTACTACACTCCATCAGGAAACTCATTTTCACAAGCTATCTTGGGTCAAATTCAACCAATGTAATTATGGAAAAAAATGTCAGCACATGCATACAGAGTCCCCTTGTCATGGCCCGTAGCTGAACTTAGTACATCCTTGGGCTTGAAATCAATCTCTTGAGTCCCATAGCAAGTAAGAAATTGCCAGAATTTGTTTCGGAATAAATCATGCTGATTCAGTTTTAGGAAGCACCTTAGATGTTCTCATTAACTCCAACTGTAGGTTAATAAGGTACTTGTGAAAAAAAAACAACAACATTTAGGTTCTCAAGAAAATTGATAATTTTCTCTTTTTGGAATAAATGTTTCTAATTCAACGTGTTATGCTGTGACCCAATGGTAAAGCCATAATGTCCCTGAAGCATTTCTTCTCCTCAGTGAGTTATTTCACAAGGGAGGTAAAATGTCCACATGTAGATAATCAGAAGTATTGCTTAGGACTTGTGACATAGTCACTGACAATATTCTCAGGTATTTGTTAAACACACCTCTCAGGATACTTGTTCTGGGGCATTCAGTGTACTTGTTCAGTTTATGATCAGCGTCAGAAACCGGGTTGTGAACCTTGTACCTTGAAGACAGACACTGACCCTAATGCAGTCCACGTGTCAGCAGGACATTATTTGCAAGTCCTTGACTGAATTTAAGGATCGGTTTACTACCTTGTTTGTTTTTTGTACTTGTTTATTCTTTAAAATTTATACATATTTGCTCCCATCTTTATTTTGTGTCTCCTTGCTCATGTTCAGTTGGTTCCCGTGTGCTAAATCTCTAAGCTCAACCTACTTCTGGCTACTCCTTCACACCAGGTTCTGGTAATGCCCTGATGGCTTATGCAGCGTCCGGCTCAGGGTGTTTTCAGCTGTTCGAACTCCACAGAGCTGCTAAAAGAACCCTATTCAACATTGTTTGTAAGAACCAGGACGATGGCGCATGTCCGAGTTACCCAGAATAGATGGGTTCATACTTTCATCAATCAGTTCGCCGCCAATGATACCTACAGACGCTTCCCAAGCCATCTGAAAAACAGGCTTTTGTGAGCCTTGGTAGAATTGTCTCTGACTTGTGACTATATGACTATACTAATTTCAATCTTCATTTCATGATTTCCTTGTGACACTTTCCTTTCACCCCTATTTCACTGTGTTTTTATCTGGCATAGCCCCGTGATTTTTACTGCAGCCTGGCTGATGGTTCCCTTGCTTCAAACAGGTGATTTGCTGCCCAGAAAATGAATGCAGAATGTTGAGTGTCAGCCTACTGTGCATCCTAAATTGTACTCAAGGAACTAGGGTTTTATCTGGAGTGTAAGTTCAGCAATATGATCTTGTTTATTGACTGGACCGAGTATAAATAGAATAAAACAAATTTGGAGTCATTTCGTTTGTCAAAGTGGATTGTCCTTTTAAAAACAGATAATGTGGTTTTCAGTATCTTGGAAGTTAATTAGCACTTTTTCGTGTGTTTTGCTGATCTAATGGGGCACAGGAAAAAAGTTCTATTATGAATGGATTTCTGTTCAGAGTAGTAGCTAGATCCAACAGAAAAATAATTTCTAAAGGTTTATTCTCAAGCCTAAGGAATAAAAAAACGCAGTGGCTATCAGAGTGTTTTGCTTGATTATAAGAAATCTACACATTACGTTACACGTTATACTACATGGTCCAATAAAGGCCCAGTTGGACATCTCTAGTTGATTAGTTCTAAGGATTTATGATGTAGCCTTAAAGGCAGTTTCTCTGGAATGACACATTGTCTGAGTGAAAAACAAACAAAACACATAATTGGTTTGACTCTTGTAGCTATTGATTGAGTTGACACTTTTTTAAATTTTATTTTTTACATCATCATTTATCCCCCGTATACCTTCTTCCACCTCCACCCATCCCCACTCTCCCCAGCAATAACCACAGTATTATGGTATACTACTTGGCCATAAAAAAAAAGAAAATTATACCCTTTGGGACAGCATGATGGGCCTGGAGAACATTATGCTGAGTGAAATAAGGCAGTCAGAGAAGACAAATACCATATGATTTCATTCACATGTGGGATCTAATAAACAAACTGAACTAACAAGCAAAATAAAAACAGACTCAGAGACAGAGAGCAGGCTGACAGCCCTGGGTTGGGGGGGGCGATGTTAAGAGGAGGGTGAAGCAATTGAGCAAAAAGGAAAAAAAAAAGAAGAAAAAAGATTGATACTTTTCATTCAGCTGTTCAAATTGTTAAAACAGTGAGTCTTGGGGCTTATGTAATGATGCAGCATACCCAGCAGTATATAAAATTCAGGGAAAACATGTTGCTTATGTATTCCTCTTCCCACTTATAGGATGAAAATCTGCAACAATTATCGATCGCTGCCCACTTTACTCACTTTAGCGTCGCTGAATGAGTCTTTAATTTGGGATTTAATGAAGAAACCCAAAGGATCATTGGAATCATACTTTACATTAATATATACAACTATATGTGAACCACATATGTTCTATTAATTAACTTACAAAAATGTTTTACATGTGATACATATATATACACGTATACATACATAGGTATAAATGGTACAGTTACTTGTGTTTTACAAAAACTACACTTGGAGAAGCAGGCTCTTGCCAGATGCCTTGGATCTTGGACTTCCAGCCTCCAGAAAAGTGAGGAATAAATTTATGTTGTTTAGAAGCCACCCAGTCTGTGGTGTTCAGCAAGAGCAGCCAGAGCAGACTAGGCCACCATACAAACAAAGGTGGATGGCACACATGCCAGCTCAGCTAGGCAGTGTTCATGGGTAGAAACTCCCAGAGTGTCGCATCACGCAGTGGGCTAGGGTGCCTGCCTCTGTCCTGGGGTCTGAGCCGCTCCCTGGAGAACGCTGCAGCAGGCCAGCTGTGTGCCGGGAACCCCGGCTGCAGGGGCTCCGCCCAGACCAGGCTCATCCTTACCTTTCACTGCTTAAATCTCATTTTCCCTTGAAGTCATCTCAGGAACATAAGGAGGCAGGTGCTGTCCTTACAGTTATGCTTACAGATGTGTCAGTGGACATGGGAGGAGCTGAAAGAGTTTTATAGGCTATTTCAGATATTGACAATCAAATCTGGATTTTGAACCCAGTTCTCTGATACTATGGCCCGAGCACTAAGCTTCTCAGGTCAATTATAATTTGGTAGAGATGGCATTTCTCTTTTATTAAACACCCAGTAAACAAAAGTCTTTGAACCATTTATAATTGGCTTCACTGGCTGGAGACTTTGTTGGTGTAAGTATAACTCAGTCTTCTCTGCCACCTTCTCTTTTATAATATGGTACATAACTACAGGCGTAACAACAATGATGCAGATATAAAGACACAGGTCATATACACCAAAATACACATAAAATACATTTGTTCCTGGGAGAGAGATATAAACATGAACATGGTGAAATAGCCCCCACCCTAAATGAATAGTTTCTAGGGTAAAAATAACTCCAGGCACAGAGATTTTATAACAGAGTTTGCTGCTGGCCTCTTATAATCTCCATCAGTTTGCCATCCTCTGAGATACTTAGTGTCACACTGAGATATTTCTTCGCAATGCAAACAAATTATGTCATTGTTTCAAGGACAAACATTTTCTCTCTCTCTGTCTGCCTCTGTCTAGATAAAATTGTGAACCACAGGGAGAGAGTCTGATGGGGAGGAGTCACAGTGCATTGGACAGCACCTCCTACTTTCCCGCTGGAATCTTAAGTGAGAAGAACTCCCCTGGCTGAGGGCCAACAAATAGTTCCATTAGTTCCATGCAAAAAACTCTTTCTCTGCTAATTAATTCATGATGTTGGTGATATCTTATTGCTGCATCCACCCTCAGCTGTGGCATGAATTTTACACACCCGCAGGAAAGATTTTAATCGTACTGAATGAGGTTTGCCTTGTTTCCTCACGTCTTCAGAGAGTGTCTGTTCCATCAACTCCTAGTGGCAGTTTCCGCAAGGTCAGCTTGGTTGACATCAAAAGAAAGAAGCTGCGGCTTGATTACACACCAACTCCACACCTGCCGCCATGACCAAGAGAGGTAGAAAAATTCTGTTACGCATTTTCTTTCTGCACGCTGCTGGGTTATACTGACACTTTCCCAAGAGTATAGTTAGCAAAGATTGGCTCAAACAACCAAGAAAAACACAGTGGAAAATTCTAGTCCTCCTGCTAATTGTTGGTGAGATGAAAAAACTCGGCTGCCCACCTATCCATTCACCCACACCCACTATCCAAGTCACCCAGTCTTTCAAGGTAAGTAGACAACTCTTCCCCACCTTCTTCCTCCTCATAGTCGGAAACTTCCAGGGACATTTGCGCATCATTCTGAGTTCACGTTGTCACAAAATCCCTCCTCCCCTCAATGCAGAGCACTCCCATCTCCGAGGCTGAGAACCTACAACATCTGCTTGCTTAGCCCTTTCGTACCCACATAATTAATATGGTAATCCTCATTATAGATTAAAGTGGTCTCAGACTCCCTTAACTTCTTAACCTCTTGACTGCGTACAGGATCACACACGTAATCTGAGTGAAGTTCTTTCCTTTTGCAGATGAAGACCCTGCGTGACAGCCATGCGGAGCTCTCCGAAGGCAAGTGCCTGACTGCAGCAGCAGAGCCCCACTCCTTTGCACTTTCTATGCGCCACACTGAGCATTAATCTGGCTCCTTGAAATTGACTTCTCGGAAACCTGCATTTTCAGCGTGACCGTATTTAGTGTTGCTGAGGGGAAGTCAGTTACACAGGCGTGCTTTGTTCCATGCATTTGGATTTATTTTAAAGGACTTGCGTTCTCTTTTCACACTGGTACAGTTTTGTTTTCTCAAAAAAAAAAAAAAAAAGACTCAGGATGTTGCGATTTCTCCTATTAATACTATGTCTGTGCAAACTACATCATCTTTCAGCCAAAATCAGCTTTTGACAGTGCTTTCCCAAACTGACTGTCACTATGACTTAGCTGGGTTATTCCAAACCAGAGTCCTTATCTATTTGTTCAGGTTTTCCTTCCTTCTTATCAGGCTTGTCAGAAAAATGAGACTTTTTTTTTTTGCATGAATCTCTGTCCTGTTTCACCTGATTGCAATGCATACTTTACATCTGAGTCCTGTCAGCTTTCCCTTCGGTGTGTCCTTTCCTGTCGACAGTGGGACTATGACTATGTATCACCAGAACCATAATTGTGCATTTTGTCAGGCTTTCTATTTTGTTCTGGAGATTACCGCAATATTTCCTCCTTTTAAAAAATGGTGCATGGCACTGCTGATTTTTTTCATATAAAATGTTTAATAGCACAAGTGCTATTTATGTTATCGAATGTCATACACTATGACAAATACAATGAGTTGTTCAGTCTCCCTTCCTAAACCTCTTATGTTTATATAATGGTAACTTTTTTCAAAGGATATTCATGTGCATTATTTTATTTGCCCATCACTGCACCCCATGAGTTAAGCAGACAGTGGATGGTATTAGAATAACTCTCTGACTCAGAGGGGTTATAAGTGAAAGTCACATATTTAGCCAACAAAAGTCAAAAAGGTGGTACAAGCAACAAGTATGAAAGACACATGGACAAAAGCTGGGGGGGGTGGAAATGGGAGGGAGCTGGGGAGGGCTGGGGCGGTGGGCTGGGATGGGAGTAGAAGACAGAAAACTGTATAAGAACAACAATTAAAATAAAATTAAAAAAATAAAAACATAAAAAAGATGGTACATATTTTTACTAGCAAAATGGTTTTTCCAACGTACATACTCCATACATATCAGGCTCATGATATATCTTGAATTTAATTTTTAAAAATCAGATTTATCTCTGCAGTCATGCTTTTTTTTTTTTTTTTCAACAAATACAGACTCAGTGTCTACCACGTGTTCAGGTTCTGGTGGCATGTGGGTGAACAGAACACACCAAGACTCTATGGTCAGTGCCTGGCAAACAATAGGATGGATATCTAATTACCAATTTCTTAGCAAATCAGTGGTGATGAGGAAGATTGCTATAAAAACACATACTACTCACAAAAATTTACAATGGAAACAACAAATCAAATCATATGGCAGACGCATATTTCTCAATAAATACTGTAGCTTTAGGCAACTTAAACAGTAGGAAAATGTTTATCAATATTGATCATTCTTAGAAAATTAATCAATAATCATTTCTGTTTTAAAATTTGTGGAAATGTATGATTTATTTTAGAAATCTTTCTATCCACAATGATTAAAATAAGAAAAGGTTAAGGCAAAAAGGAGGGACTCTCTAGTGAGCCAGAAAGCTTAGCTTAATGGAATAAATTATTTCCCAAAGGTTTTGAAAAGCAGAGCTTTTATTCAATGGAAAGAAATCTGAATAACAATAAAATAACAATGTGCCACAAGGTAAAACATAATTAAACCTTTGAGTGAAATATGTTAAAAAAAATTGCTCCAGAAGCTCAGAAAATCATCTGTGTGAAGGGAAATGGACACTTAGGAAAGTTTCCAACCAGGAATTGAAGGGCAGAAGAGACTTGGACAAAGACAAAAAAGGAACTTTGACAGTTGGGTAAGATGGGCAGATACTTTACCAAGAATTGTAACAAATGAGTTGCATATTCAGGAGGGAAGGAGTCAGGGGAAGAAGTGGCTTCGAAGGGTATTCCTGTGTGGGAAGCATGAAATACAAGAACAGCGGGGGAGTGTGTTTGAAATGCAAGGTTGATATCCTTTGTATTTCAACACTTGGGATTAACAAGTTATTAAATATTTGTTTAATGGGGAACTCACACAATAATAGTAGTACTGGAAGAGTTGCATGTGGAACCACTATTTGGGATAGAGAGAAATGTCATCAGAATAAGGGTAAAGGAAGAAGAATTTCAAAGAAAATCTATTCAATAAGGACACGAATAACAATCCAGACGCGATGTTGATAGTTCCAATGGAAATGAAGGCCAGGGACCACTTTCACCCAGAGGGTGTCCAGCGGTGTCCCTGCTGAATTCCCAGAAGCAGGCAGACAAGGAACTTGTCCAAGGTCACACCCCTCCAGTTAATGCTGAAACCAGAACCAGAGTCCTGGTTCTCAGCCCAAAGATATTTTTTTTTTATTATAACACTTACATAAATTAAGTTTCTTCATTTTTTTTTTTTTTTCCAAAAGGCATGAGGCTTCTGGAACTGGGCGGGAAGCCAAGAATTTGAGATTTCATTTCCTGATCTACCCAGAACTGTTTTGGGGATGTCACTTAACCTGACTGTCTTTCGTGCCTTTTTTCCTACACCTCTCAAATTAAGATTCTGAGAGCATTTCTGCCAGATCATTGTTGTTGGAGAGACACGCCATTCTGCCAGGAACGAGGCCATAAATGCACTTGCAAATGTAGCCTGTTGTAAAATACACAGAAGTCAGCCAATCTTTTTCATGTTGTGATGAATTTTGGCAGGAATATCAGGAACGGAGATGTGTACTACTTACAAAAATGTGTTTTTCCTATATATAATTTCCACTGAGCCAGCAATACATTTTTCACTAAAAAATTAGAAGAGAAATATATATATATATATAAAATTTAAAAAAAATGGGACTTTCTAGAAACCATTTCCAAACTTTCATCATCTAGAAATCCTTTCCATTGTCTCCCGTTCTGGGCTTCTCTGCACATTGAATGCGGTACTGAATTAGCAATGACCTTTAAAAACAAGATTTTATTTATGTATTTTGAGGGAGGGAGAAAAAGAGGGAGAGAAACATCAATGTGAGAGAGAAACATCAGTTGGTTGCCTCTTGTACTCACCCGGACTGGGGACTAAACCACAACCCAGGCATGTGGCCTGACTGGGAATGGAACCGGCGACCTTTCACTTTGCAGGTCGATACCAACCCACTGAGCCACACCGGTCAGGGCAGCGATGGCCTTTTCATGAAAGCCTAGTTGAGCCTGTTTTCTTCCCCCAGTTAACATATCCTGCACCTGCCATTTGACAATACCAACACATTTTATTCTATTTAGTGATTCGTTCAGTTTTTTTTTTTAAACTGGGTTTAGCATACCATTCTTCCTGAGGCCCTGTTTTTTTCACCCTCCAATTTAGCCTCAATTCTTTCCAAGCTCCTTCCCCAGGTCTCGCTGTTGGATCGTATCTCATTTCACGTGTGCGTGCTCGGTTGGTGATACCGTTAGGTTTTATGGCCGACCCCCCGCCCGCCGGCCCCCCACACCAGCGTGCAAAGTGAACACTTCTTCTGTATCCTCAGGACAGTCCTTGGATGAGTCCAGTGCCAATGCTCTCAAAGGGGTCAGCAAGATGGACGCCGATGGCCTTCTGATCTTGAGAGCCGCGGTTTTCCCTCAGGTGCTGTGTTCCTTTAATGGAGTTTTCAGTTTACTTTATGCTTCTGTCTTTTGTGAGGTAGAAACAGAGTACAAAACAGACAAAAGCAGAGATTCCTGTAAGAGCAAGACTCTGAGACACTACTGTTACTGACCTCTGCTAAGGTTTTCTGTTCTAACCTTTATTATTTTTGCCATATTTGTGGGCGTAGTGCTTCATTATCTTGAAAAGTTTAATACAAGGGGTGAGGAAGCTTGACAGGTAGATGGAGCAGAGAAATGGAGACTCTCGGAGCAGGTGGACTGAGAGAGACAAGCCAGCAAGCAAATGGTGTGGCTGGGGCAGCTGTCAGCAGATAACTGGGCCCTGGGCACCTGTGATGGAGAACAGACAGGACCCTTAGTCCTGCAGAAAAGACCATGAATACACACCTGTAGATACGCACCCAGTAATGAATCAAAGATATGAACAAACAAAACTAGACAAGAATCCAGTCACCAGAAGGAGAACATAAGGCAGACTAAGCCTGATGAACCCGAGGGTCTCCTGGGTGTGGACCTTGGGTCCCCTGTTTTCGATGATTCTTGGCCACGGGAACTTGACAGTGAAGTCCTGCAGGCAATGCTGTTCGTCATTTCCTCTCTCCCCAAGGTCAGGAGTGGGCTAGGGTCTGGAGCCAGCCTAAGCCTTCAGGTTGGCAGGAAAGTGCCAAATGTAGTCGGGAAAGCACAGCGAACTGACTGCCTGGGCATAGCTTGAGAAAGTATTCGGTTTAAACACAAAATAGACATTGACAAACTATGATGTTAATAGCCTCCATTCCTAGCTGATACACTGAGAAGGGTATAATGTGCCCATGAGGGTTAAATGAGATGAAACAAGGAAAGTGTTTGGAGCAAATTAGACGCAGAACCAAGTGTGGGTCTCTTTTCTCTAAGTCAGAATCAAATGAAATATCTTCAAGGATGAAGTATCTGTGCTCTCCCTCCAAATGTCAAGTGTGAATGCTTTTGAACTTGTGAAGTGGCCTGGAAAATCCCAAATAGTAACACTGCTTGGCCTGACACTAAATGGCACTCCCTCTAAAACCCCACGGATAGCCACGCTATTTGGTACATCTTACCACTAACAGGCCTTCCTCATTGTTTTGTCAATGACAGGCTCTTTCAGGTGACGGTAGCTGATCCTGGCAATAGACCCAATTATTTGCAGAAGCTGTGGCCTTCCCAGTGACCACATGTTGGTGGGAGTATTCTCTTTTTGTGGCAGTCTCCACTCATGTATTCACAACTTCGAAATGTTGAGAGATTACCAATAGCCTGGCCCTGCATTAAACTCTGAGGGAATAAAGGTAATAAAACAAGCAGACGGAGTTTGAACTCTTCAAGGTCAAGTGAGGAGGACTGACAGTATCCGCCTATAGAGACACAACTCAATTGAGTGTCACCCAATTATTTTACGTGACAGTCAAGGAGAAAGCAGAATCGGCCTCTACATCCACCCATCTTGCCATTAACATCACAGATCACTCTGTCCTCTGTCTATGTCACCCTCACCCCATGGTTTCTATCCTAATTTTCTTAAGATGCCTCATCCATCTTCAGTTTTACTTCTACATTTCAGGTGGGAAGAAAAGAAAAGAAAAAAAGAGAAAGAAAGCTAAGGAGGAATGCAATACTGAAAAATGCCCAGCACACAGGTTGATTTCTCATTGGTCAAAAGGTATCACATGGCCAAGAGGCCTCAAAGGAAGCTGGGAAGAGCGTTGTAGCTGGGCACATGGTTAACCCAGAGCAAACTCGGTTTTCTTAATGTCAGAATAGATAGTGACTAAGCAAGTAGCAGTTTCTGCCTCACCATGCATCACCCGAGTGGAAATAAAGACTTACTAAAAACAGTTGACCCAACACAATTCGACCACTCACTGCGTCAACTAACTCCTAACAGAGGGCAGATTCTGGAACCTGACTCATTGGTTCAATTCCTAGCTCTGACACTTGCTAGCCCGGTGACTTAGGACAGATATTTAACCAGACTCCACCTTAACTTCCTCATTGTCAGGGACAATGATGATCTCTATATCATAGCATGAATGTGGGGATTGGCTAGATGAACATAGGTTGAGCGTTAAAACACGGAATGGCACTAGCAAGCACTTACTATTTCAGCTGTATTTTATGTAAATCAAGCCATCTTTTTTTCTCGCTTTAGTTTCCCATGTATACTGCCCTCCCGGACAAAAAGGAACGGATCGTTGATATGATTAATTCCAGTTGGCTTGGCAGCCATGTCTTCATTGTGCTTTAATGCATTACTCCGGCATATGTCTGTTTTGTGTGAATGGAGTAACAGGCATTTGAGAAAACCAAATCAATCTGCGCTGCATAAAATTTCAACCCTGCAGAGCTGAAATGCAAGATCCCCTCATCGGGAAGAGGGAGCCTGTAAGTTGTGGTCTCTTGGTGCAAGGGTAATAATGTGCTTGCTGCTTCTCCCTGTTCACATTCTTTTCATTTCCCAGTTATTAGGAACCGTTATGAAGTCTTAGTTAAAACTCCCTTCCAAAGGCTTCTTAAGATCAAAGGCACACGATAAGTAAGAGGGGGAGCCAGTTCTGCAATTCTGAGTCTGGTTCTACCACTGACCCTCTTTGGCAAAATACAGTCCCTTCTGGGGGCATTAACTTTCCTGAGAGCACAGAATACCCCAGAGGAACACTTGGCTGCCGGGGATTTTGCTCTGATCAAACTCATAGCAATGTCTTTATTGCATTGTAGTTGCAAAACACTGAACCTAGGTGTCTTCTTAAACCCACATTATTACTGGCAAGTGAGTTAGTACCTTGGAAGAACAAAGAAATATGTGTGATTTTTTCTCTCCTCAGAGGCTGGCCTGAACTGTTAGATACTTCAGTTAAGTCTTTTGTTTTGAAAAGTCTCAGTAATGAATTCCTAAACAAAGATCGCTATGTGCAAACTGTAAATCATGTACCTTATGGAATTCCTGTGTGAACTACTGATTACCAGGGAGACACTGTATTCCTCCTTATCCTTCTTTCATAGATGGCAGACAACGTCTCTCCTGGGTGTTACTGGTGCATGGCTGGGGTGATGCTTCGTCATTTGGAATACTTCGTCCCCATCCATGAAGAACCAGGTGCCCCTGTATCAGCAGCTATTGTTGCAAAATAAACCATTACCAAGTGCAAGTCGAGGACGATAACAAATATTCATTCTCAGGCATTTGAAGGATGGTGCCTGCATGTTGGCTCATCTCACAAGGGCCTGCTCATCTTTCTGAGGGTCCCAGAGGGTCTCACCTGGGGCAGTTCTGCCGCACGTAAATCTCCCCCTCTTCCTGGAACCAGAGGGCTACACAAGGCAAGGCCTTCTTTTGAAAGAGGCAGAAGTACTAAAGTCATAAAAACACAAATTCTTCAAGTCCAGGCTGGTGGCACTGGCCCTTCCAAAGGTCTGCCTCATGGTATGGGCCAAAGCAAGTTATATTCTTTTTTTTTTTTTTTAAGGTTTATTTATTTGTTTGTTTCTAGAGAGAGGGAGAAGGGAGGGAAAGAAACACTGATGTGAGAGAGAAACATCAGTTGGTTGCCTCTCATATGTGTCCCATCTGGGGCCTGAACCCCCAACACAGGCATGTGCCCTGATCAGGAATCAAACCGGCGATCTTTCGCTTTCAGGACGATGCCCAGCCAGCTGAGCCTCACTGGTCAGGGCAGCGAGCTACAGTCCTCAGTCCAAATTCCAGGGATGGGAACTAGATCTGACCTTTCTAGGAAAATTTAAATGTCAAAAGCTTTTGTGTCCAGTTCCTTTGGCTGCTGTAACAAATTGGCATGCATTTAGGCATAAACATAATTCACACTTAACAGCAGGAAACACCTCCCTAATTTGCAGATGCAGAAACTGAAACCCCTCAAGACTGAAGATACACTGTTACTCATTGGGAGGGAGACTGTTCTAGGCTAATACTCTGCCATCCTGCCCTGTGGTCCCCCCAAGAAAAAAAAATTCTGGGTAATTCAATGGAGTGAATAGAGACTCTTTTCTTTTAATCAGGACATTCCAAATTAAGCTTGCAATCAAATTAATCTAATTATAATTAAGAAAAACATTTTCAAAAGTGTAATTTAAAAAGGTTTCTTTGGTAGGTAGAGCCACCATTTTCCCAAGTTTGATTCTGGGGACATAGAATTGATGTTAATTGAATATTAAACCCTTCCTGTGAGTTTACCTGGTGTTCAAGCCTCCTAGTTGTTGTTAGTTTGTTACAGCAGCCCCGGGAAGCTAACACACCAGAGAACATCAACCAGAAATACATAAAAGTTTCTCAGGGAAATCAGTAGATCAGCGCATTCTGTAGGATCATGTTCAGCTTATACTGGGACATTTTCTGCTACTGTTCCCCGAAAAAAAGTGTGATCTAATTTCACCTATTTTGTACAAATCAGCTGTGTGGCAACACACCCCTATTGCAACACTGTTGTTAAACTGAACACTTAAGAAAAAAGGTAGCACAAGGAACTTCTCAGTTACATGTCACAAAATATCCAGACACAAGCTTATTAAGACTCATAGAAGAGTCTGAAAGGGACACCAGTATTCGCTCTCATATTAAACACAATGTAAGAGGTTCTGGTTAAGCGGTTTCCGACGTAACCGACCTGTGTGACGTCACACGGAAATCCGGGAGGCGGACAGACAGACACAGGAGGCGTGCGGCCATCCCCGCCACGCAACGGCGTTCGCATCATCACGTTCGTTTCCAAACGCAGAAACCCTAAACCGTCAGGCCGAGGCGCTGTAGCGATACAGGGCCGCCGGTGGTGACAGCTGTGCTCCGAGTCCTGGGGCGCGCTCATAACTGACGCCCAGGAGGAGCACCCGAGATTACTAGGGTCATTAACAAGGTGCATAATTATGTTTTGTGTGCTGCTTAGGAGAGTAGAAAAACGTGTAACATATTTTTACAATGACAGCATTCAAAATATTAACATAAATGTTTTTATTAAAGCAATCAGCTCTCAACCCTCAAAAATATATGCTCTATTTAGAATGATTCATTTTCAAACATTTATCATTTATTCACGGTTATATTTTATATGTAAAACATATGAAGTAAAACATATATTCTAAGAAACAAAAAAGCAACAATGTATATATATTACAAATCATAAGTTAGCATTAAAATAAAATCACGTGCCAAGTTTTAAAAGCACTGATACTTGAAATTTTAAATATAGTGGCTGATAAAAGTAGAGCTAGAATACACTACAGATAAAAATTCGGAAGTGCCACATTCTGAAGGAGCGGGAAAAAAAATGGTCTTCGAAAGCATAGACTCGACTAATAACATATCCTCTATTTATAATTTTAAAAGATGGAAATAGTGCTAAAGAAACAAATCCAGCAATATCTCACTTGGAAGGCATTTTAGGTGAGCCACATAATTCAAACTCCCCAACACGCATCCAGGACCTCACTTTAAAAACAGCCCCCCCGCAAGCCCACACCTATGCGACTTTGGGGGGAGACCGCACAGGGACAGACCTCACACAGCCAAGCTCCCTAAACGAGCAGAGAAGACCAGGATTCCTCAGCAAAGAATGAAAAAACACAGGGTCCGGAAGACATGCCCGTGATCATCTTCTGCTCATGCCATCTAGGAAAAGATGCCGACGTTCAAGGGCCGATCTGGGGTCGCAGGCAGTTAGACGTGCGGGGTGGGGGTGGGGCGGCTGAAGTTAAGCTGTTCAGAGTGGAAAGACCGGGAGAAAGAACGAGCAGCTCTTTAAGAGCGAGGCCTGATGTCGGAGAACAGAACAGGGTGGGGCTTGGAGTCGGGCCAGTTAGTCAGGGACATGGGGTCCCCTGTGGGTTGGCCCGCGTGGAGCAGGGGGCAAGAGGAGGCGCCGAAAGATCAGCTTCACTCAGCTGAAAATTCAGTCTAGGTCTAGGGATTTTTTCCTCAACATGAAAGTATAACTTTACCTTCTCCTGTGCCTTTTTGTATATTGCTATTCCCTACAGCTTACATATCCTATATAAATTATATAATACATGTTCAGTTTATATTATATATAGATATATCTATATAATATACACACACAGTATATATTTCTGATTCTGGGGTTTTGGATTAAGGAGAGCTGATATCCATAATCCTGAAATAGTTAATAATAAATCAGAAAGACAAAACAATAAAAGTCGCAGAAGTTTTTCATTAATTTCCATGAAAACATGGAACACTGAAGTAATAATTTAGCCCTAACCCAAGATGCCTTCAACTCTTTAAATGGGCAAAGGAGAACTAAAAACTGTGAGCTTCCATTTAGGCTCACAAATTCACTGTAGCACGGAACAGACTGGTAGAACCGCCCCCAGCACGGAAGTACAAGCGTGCACGGAAACCGGGTGTGAACTGTCACCCGGGCACCAGCCTGTGGGACCAATGGGTCCACCCCGGCCAGCGGACCACTTTCTCCCTCCGTCTTAGGGAGAAGGACTTAGTAACCGAAAGTGACTTCCAGCAACTGTTTTAATGCACGTGTGGCAAAGCACACTTACAACAGAGGAAATGAGGCCCCGTAGCTTGCTTTCATCTTCAACTTTAGCCTATTTTTGATCAGAGAAACAAAAAGTTCTTGGTAAACCTAAGATTTTTAATCTTAGCTCGTTAAACTATTAATTTTGATTTACTGTTGGTGGAAATTTGATCGAATACAATTGGGGGAGAGAGAGACGACGATGAGTCAAATTTCAATTAAGGATCTGTGAACTGGATCGATGTGGAGATCAGAGGTGCGTGTGTAGAAAATGCAAATCAGATGTTTTCGCCCTCCGACTTGGATTCATTTAGTGACCCCTGCCTCATCCCCCTTGCCCCTCACTGCTGATAGGATAGGTCTTTCTTTGTCCTCACTATAGCATGAAACTCAGGATGAGCTGCTCCGGGCACCTTCACAGCCCTTCTGAGCACAAGTCACAACGAGCCCCCTTTCAATTGTTTAAAGTCCCCGTGGCCTCTGCTGGACCTCTCACTGCTGGAATCCATTTGCGTCTGTCCTCGTCTAGTTAGTTCCAGGACACCATCCTTCACGGCTGATCTCAAACACCACTTCTTCAAGACCTCGAGGTGCTTCCTGAACTTCCTGTCAGAGGTCCTTACGCCATCTTCCTTCCTCGTGGTGGTAATTTGGAATTGAATTTGAGTTGAATAATGCCTCGTGTAAGTTTGTTTAATGCCATCCTCACCCAGCAAGAATGCATTTTCTTGCTCACTGCCAGGCTCCTGTGATCCCAGCTCACTCAGTGAAGACAATCAATAAGTGTGTGTCACCTTAACAAGTGAATCAATGGGACTCAGACCAGCAAGCAACAAATTACAGGTAATAAGGGTGCATCTGATATAAAAATCAACCACCCTAATCCAGGAGAGGGAATGCTATCTTCACAGAAGGAACTGTGACAGTGTCCAGGGGCTTGAGAAAATGAGAATTCGTTGCCCGTCTGGAGAAATTGCTATGCCAGCAACAACCAAGCTCATGGTTTTCCAAACGCACCTGGAACCAGAGAGTTGCCTGGGAGGAAAAATTTCCCCTTCTCCCCTTCTAGGCTGTTTGTCTCTTTTAATCGTTAGATTGACATAAAACAGATTAACAGGAGAAAAACTAACGTCATGGGGATGTGACCCCATAAAATATGAGACTCCAAGGCCATCAGGCAAGGCCATCCTGAGCTAAGGACAAGGCGGTGGGGGTCCACGGCTTCAGATGGCGCAAGACAGCGCACGGGAAGAAGAGCCAATGTTTGGTGAGCAAATGTTTGCCAGGCCATGCAGGTAAGTCTTTCTGGTCAAAAGCCATCTGTGGTACCAGCTCTTCCTGGTACAGGCAGAGATGAATACTCTTCCTGAGTCTGCTAGGTCTGCATGGTCTTCAGCTCAAAACTCTCAACGAGCCAAAGTGGCGCTTTCTGCTCCCCCCAGATACTGCATCCTGAACCCCAGAATTAAGGAAAACATTAAAGTACTGAACGTAAGCAGAAGGTGGTGATGTATTTCACAGAATGACAGCCAGAGACTTTGGTTGGTGTCTGAACGGTTACCCAAATATCTAAACAGCTACCAGGATAAGGGGAATTTGATTGATTTTTTTCTTGCTAAAAAAGAAAAATAGGGTAAAATTTTGGTTCAAAAGGAGAAGAATATTAAAAAAATAATCAGAATTGTCAATTATCTGCGAGGGTATTGTGGTCCTGTGTCAAGGCTGAAAGCGCAGGCCCACCCTGGCCAGGTGGGCAGCTCAGCTGGTTGGAGCATTGTCCCAATACACCGAGGTTGTGGGTGCCACTCAGGGCACATACGAGAATCAACCAGTGAGTGCATGAATAAGTAGAACAACAAATCAATCTCTCATTGTCTTTCTCAAATCAATAAATAAAATTTCTTTAAAAAAGCTATTTAAAAAAAAGGACAATCTCAGGTCCAGGATCAAAGGTCAAAAGGATCTTGGAGGAAATGAGCTCTAATTTTCTTTTCCTGACAGACATTATAATTTAGCTTGAGAAATGGCACTAGTTCTTAAAATCCTAAGATGACAACAGAGGACTGAGCAGCACGCTGAATCACTGGGCATGTACATTCTTTACACACCCCTCCCTGCCATGTGCTATTATAAAGAAAAATTTATATTCTAAACAAAGATCAATATTAAAATTAGGTTGCAGAGATAAAGTATTTGTATACCATCACAGGGCTTACACTATATTTTAATTGATGTCATTTCAAATTTGACATTAAAAAGCAGAAACTTATGGACATTTTAGCATTATAGGAACTCTATTTTGAACTTAGACATCCTTACAAATGAAGATTTCCCTTATAAATATAAATGTCTCTTACAAAAAGGTAACTTCTACTCAGTTTTCAGAGCTTATCCAATGCCTGCTCTTTCTTAAAATAACCAGCTCAAAAAAAAAAAAAACAAAAACCTGTTGCCAAAGGTTTTCTGTTCCTTTCACTATTTTCTGCCTGTGGTTTACAGTTAACTTAGAGGGGTGCCTAGTTATTTTTTTTCCTGGCATATCTAGCTTTAGACAGCTAGTAAACACTTTGACTTAAAATGTCAGAATTTTAAGGGACCAGAAATGGGAAAATATCAACAAAAATGAGGATACACTTCTGAAGTACAACTTACAGAAAGTATGCTCAGGGATCAGGCACATATCGAATTAGTTGCTTTGGAGTGTGTTTATAAAAGGGACTTGTCCTCCCTCTTAAGTGACACCTGACACTTGAGAAGGGCTTCCCGTAGCAGGTGTAAGGCTCTCACACTCAAAAGCAAAGGGCCAAAGACTACCGACTTGCAGGACCCCAAAGGCACAGACTCCTGAAGACCATCTGATATCCTCACAATCTTGGTGTGGCTTCAAAAGAATACTGGCTCTTCCATCACGTGAGAAAGAAGACCGGCTTGGAACCCTGGCTTGGAACCCTGGCTTGGAACTGGTGTTCTAACAAGCCCTGAGATTTCAAATTTACATATCAACGTTTCTGATGAAGATGCTTGTCGTAGAGCAGCTCAGCTTTCACGCGCTTCTTAGACAAGGAGTTAATACAGGATTTAATCAGGGAAGAAATCTAGCTCTTCTATGTTTGAAAACTGTGGCTTTAGAATCAACTCTCCTACAGACTTTAAAAAATACATAATCTGGCTTTGATTTATCATCATGATATGCTTGAAAACAGGTATATTTTGTTTTCATTTATTCCTCTCTGTTGTAAGAGTATTCTGTTTAGTTAATTTTGCTTTAACATTAAATTAGTTGATGCTTAATGTATACTTAAATTCATTCAAGGTCTTAAAAACTTCTTGCTGTTGTTGTTGTTAGGGCATGTGGAATCTGCAGATTCAAATAAAACATTTCAAGAGTGCGCATCGATAAGATTTTATATGGACATAGGAGGCAGGTGATAACTCCTGATTTAAAAGTTTTATATATTAATATTATTGTTGCTGAGGGTTGGCATGCTGCCCCCAAAATGTGCCAGTTTGGCATAAGGATGACTCTGAACTAAAGATGCTTAAAAACAGTAGATGACAGAAGGTCCTTCTAACCTCCCTTTTTCTCCTGAAACGGGAGCTAAAATCTCCCGTGTGAAGATGCCCTCCTATATATACTAAGGGGAGGGGGGACCTGTTAGTGCAATTTTTATCTTCCTTTAGCCTCCCTGTATATTTATATTAAATACCTCTCCAGATAGACACAAAAATGGTCTTTCCCACAACTGTCTCTCTTTGTTCAACCTAGTATAAACTTTTAGGGTTTGTCCCTTCTTTAGGTCTTCATTTCCACTGATGGCTCCGGTGTCAGATAAAACAGACACAATTTTGTATGTTCTTGTCCTGTTGATCTGGCTTATGTTCTTTTAATTCTCAGGCATAACCAGAATACAATCTAAGAAGGTAGAGGTAAAAATTTGCCTGCCCTGCATTGCCATACTTTTTGGTGAAGATACTTAAGAACTTGATATTTACTTTTTTCATGTGTTCATGTGAAGCCAGTATTATTTTCTGAAAAAAATATTGATCCCAGCTGCAGTCATACTCTTCCTGACCTTTGTCCAGAGGTACTGGAGACCTGGATTGTAGCAAAAGGTTTATTTCAGTCCCTTTCCATAAGAGGATATCAACTTTCCCTTCTACCTGGTGGACTCCCTTAGTCTTCCCTTATCAACCAGTTGGCATACCTTGTCTCTTGCTACAGAATTAAATCTCTACTCTGCTACACACCTTCAAAAATCCTGGTTGGAATGAAAGTAAAATTAAGTAGGATCAGTGGGTGAGAAATATGCAAATTTTTATCTTGGCCCAGACTACGCAAATGGATTAAAGATGAAATAAAAGATGAAACATCAAGAGCTGAAATGACTATTCACTGTCTCCCCTTCTGTCCACCCTGGATAAATTTAACATGGAGTAGAAGTGAAGAGAGTAAATGAGAAGACATGAGGGTAAGACCTGTGTGTATATGGGCTGAGGGCAGGAGTTGGTGATTCTTGAGCAATTTATCTGGAATGCTGTCTTTAGCTGTTAGCGTCAACATGGTGTTAGAGCTATTGGTTTCCTGCTGGTATTGATGTCCAATAAATAATGCATTGATTGCATTGAATATTGTATTATGTACGTTAATACTTCATCTTTTTGTGTAACTACTGCTGCAGGTCATAATTGTACAGGATAGAGCCCCATCATCTCTGCGTATGCTGATGGAATTGCCATCAGTTTGAAATAGAAGGAGCTCAGGAAATGTAGTAACACACAGTAATAGGTACGCTCCAGTGTCTGACATTGAACTGTCTCTTAGCAATGGGCAGACAGTGAAAACAGTAGGAGTATGGGTGATGGATGTAATGTTAATGATGAAGATTCAGCCAAGTTGGCAAGGCATGTTTGCAAGAACTATAGTGATTTTCTGTTAGTTTCAGACAAATCTCCTTTCGGGTTAAACTATTAATTTATTCCAACTGATCTTGCAACATAAAAATAAAAATAAAAAATAGACTCAGACGGAACAACGCTCCCAAGCCCTGGATGTCTGGTTTCTGAGAGACCAATTAATGATAAGCATGACTCTTGAAGGATGTGTTCATTTAGCAATTATTGGATGAGCACCTATAATTATCAGGCACTTTTCCAAATGCTTGGGATACTGCAGAGAACAAATCAACAAAAAATCCTTTCAAACGGAAATTTATATTCTAGTGGGAAGAAACAGAAAATTAACAAAATCAATACCTGAAACACATTGTATGTTAGGGGGTGGAAGGGAAGCAGAACAGACCACCCCAAAATATGCCCCTTTGGCATGAGGATTACTGTGAGATGGTTATTTTTAAGAAAGACCAGGCAGAGGAGAAGCTCCAACCACTGAGTAGAAGTTACCATTCTACGCATTCACAAGAGTAGACTTTCTTGACATTTATTCACATTTACACTTATTAGAGACATTCTAAGAGATATTCACATTTATTGGAGAAATTTCCATTTGTGAGGCTGCCTCTTTCTCTACTCCAGGGAGAGCGGGGACAACACCCAGAACCTGGGATCAATGGAGAAGGCAGAGACTCAGATCGGCCGAGCAACCTCACCTGGTTTACTGGGCTTTTTCTGATCACCTCCCGTAAATGTCTCCCTCCACCAACAATAACTTTTATTTTTGTCTTTACCTGGAGATAATGTTTAGGCTGGTGGTTGGGGCCATATAGGGCATTTTCTCAATTTTCCTGGTTATATCCCATGTATGCGGAAGGTATACATGTTATTAAATTCCTGATGGTTTTTTTTGTTGATCTATCTTTATTACCAGGGGGGGGGCGGGGTTAGCCAGGACCCGCAAGAGTAGAGGGAAAATTATTTTTTTCTCTCTGCCCCGGTAATTATTTGATGAAAAGAAAATCAGCAAAAGAGGACAGGAAGTTCAGGACTACAGTTGATGTTTCATACAATGCTATCAGAAAATGCATCTCCGAGAAACAAAGTTTAATAAAGACATTCAAGAACTGAGAGAGTAAGCACGTGGGTTTTTGGGGAAAAGTGTTCCAGACAGAGAAGAGCCGATGCAAAGGTACTGAGGTGGAAGCAAGTCAGAATTATTTGTCTTATAGCAAGGAGTTCACTGGGGATGAAGCAAAGTGAGCAATTGGAATCAAAATTGTCCCCATTTTACAGATAAAAAATGAGAAACAGTGGATTTAATTCATTTGCCCAGTTCAGTATCAGATATAGGTAGGACTCCAACCTTGGATTTATCGCACTGAAATTCAATTTCTGCAGTGCTTCGCTCTGCTATTTCCACGTAATTCAAGAACTGGAGTCTTCACTGTCATCTCCGCATGGCAAATAAAATATCAGAGAATTCTACCAACATAGGCTTCTTTTTAAATAATGCCTTCTCTTAGATGAGTCATATGACATATTTCAGATTGAAAAAGAACAATAACTTCACCGGGTTTGTGATCCTTGTGGGAAGCTGGAGGTTGGCGATTGCTCTGCATTTTGTCTCACCCGTTTTCCTTACCCGAGCACATCATTTCCTAGATGAATTAAAACTTCATTTCGTATGAAGGAGGGACTGTGTGCACACAGTTTCTCTCTGGGAGATTGCCAGCACTGCTACTATTCTGAAGTGATACCTCGTGCAATTTGGGAACACAGAACTCGTTTTCTTTTTCATTCGACCTTCACGTTTAGGATGCCAAAAGGTATGTTACTGGGAAGTAGAGGCGCTGAATTCTACCTGACTACCTATCAGTGTGCATCGCTTGAATTCCATCTGCTGCAGAGAATCTGGAGAATCTACTGACTGTTGACCGGATGGCCACTGTGTTTCTTCCCTCAGGGGGACGAAACTATAGGTAATCCTAAATCCAGGCATTTACTTTTCGCAAAGATTGTAAATTCTTTCTCTGTCCTTAACTATTTTTAATGGCCTTGACCCTTGTAAAACCTAGGAATGCCTTTCTCAAGGACCCGGGAATTATTCCGTTAAATGTCATCATCAAGGGCCGGAGAGCCTCTTCCCTCGTCCCTGGGGGCGGGTGGGACCTGAGTCACGGGCACCCACCAGCAAACACAGATGGCTTGATCCCGCAGAAAAACCTCCGTAAACTCAGGGATACTTTTATGTGCTTGACACGACCCCTCGCTCGACCGCTCTGCTGCTCGTGTGGCCTCCTCTCAACCACACTGTTGCCTCTGCTTCCGCTTTTGAGGATTCATGATAAAACTGGACCTGCAGCGATAATCCAGCACCAGGCTCCCCTCTCAGAGTCAATTATGAGACGTCTTAATTTCATCCTTGACCTTCACGTTCTTTGGCCATGCTACATATCATTTTCATGGATTCTGGGGATTAGAATGTGGACATCTTGCTGGGGGGAATGCTTTCTATAGAGTTTCCACCAGCACATTCTAGAGTTTCTTCTCTTCACTTTGACTAGTTTTAGATCAGTTATAAAAGCCAAAACTTAATAACATACACTTGTTTTTCAAATGAGGAGTGTGCAGTCAAGTGGCAGCCTGAGTTCAGGTTTACAGTCAAGTATTTTCCCAGGTGGAGAGAACTACCTGCCTCCCAGCAAGTTAACATGGAAATAGTTTCTGTTCGGTTTCCATGAACATCAAACCTTTTGACATAAGCGCAATTTTTACAAAATAGACAACGTTGTTTTGATTAAAATTTGGCTTACCAAAAGCTCCCACTTCATTTACATGTTACCAAATAAATTTTTTTAAAATCCTCATCCAAGGATATGTGTATTGATTTGAGTGAATGGGAAAGGGAAATAGAGAAAGAAACATTGATGAGAGAGAGAGAGAGAGAGAGAGAGAGAGAGAGAGAGAAGCATCGATATGAAAAACATCAACTTGTTGCCTCCCGTACGCTCCCTGACCGGTGGGTGATAGAACACGCAACCGAAGTAAGTGCTCTGACTGGGAATAGAACTTGCAGCCTTTTGGTGTATGAGACAATGCTCCAACCAACTGAGCTACTTGGCTAGGGCCCAATTAAATTTTTAAAAATATAATATAAAGCAGCATTAAAATATAATGGTGTATTTTTCTATTGATAATTATGCACATTTTACATTAAAATATTGATAATGCTACTACAATTATCCCATCATCAAGGGTACCTACTGTTAATAGTTTGATGTATTTTCCTCCAGATGTTTTTCTTTGTAGATAGTAAAAAAGAAAACAATATAAAATCATGTTAACATCGCAGCTCTCTGAATTTATACCAATTTTCTTCTGCCTAGCAAGCCTTCCTTTCCAGAACATGGTTATGAAAATGTGTTCCATTATTCATCTTTCATTAACACTCCCTTACCATGAGGTCCCTTACAATCTTATTATATTCTCATTCTTTCTCTCACCAGGAACACATTTCAACTCAGAGTTTCTCCATGATCCTATTCCGCTGGTGATGCTCTATTTTCATGTGTTTCTTTAATGTGGCAAAGGTCTTAAACTGCTTTGTTTTTAGCAGAGAATCTAGAACATAGGCACTTGATAAATGTTTGTTGAGTTAAATGTGGAAAGCAAAATCAAAATGGCTTTTCATTTATCTCGGATTTTATTAATCTGAGTGTAGAATTGCTATTATTGAGAAGATTAAGGAATTCCCTACTTTTTCAACTCCTCAGTCATGATTCTAAAGTATTTCATGTCCTTTTTACTTTGTTTCTCACCTAGAAAAGGCCAACCAAAATTACAAATCTAAAGACAAATGCTTAAAATTTTAGTTTAAACCTTCTGGACTTCAGTACATTACAAGACTAATGGGAGAAAAATAAATAAATACTTAACTGATTTGATAGGCAGGCTTGAGACTCCAAAAGTAAATTCTACCAGAGTCAGAATGGACTTTGAAAGATTTTCTGTAACTGGAGTTGTAATTAGCATTTTGTTACAAGGAATGAACCTTGGATTTGCGCACAATTAAAAACATGAAGATTTGCTCTGGCTGAGTGGACTGTAAATCGGTTTGGGAGAACTGACAATCCCCGGTCGGGGGCAGACATCCCAGTGATACAGTAGCAATTAAATGGAGTGGAATTAGCAGATCAATTGAGGGAAGAATAAAAGTTTAACCATAACATTTTATCAAAACTTATTTGAGTATTAACAACTGTCTTCCACATAATACAAAAATAACTTGGCAAGTCCAAGTTCATACTTAGAGACCAAAGAATTGTTTTCAAAAGAGTCACAAACAGAATAAGAAATTTAAGACTTCATCAAAACAATCCGACAAAAAAGCTGTAAAGGACAATGTAATAGTCTTACAAGTGTAACTCCCTTAGGATTTCCATGCTTATTACTTTCTCGGATTGACCCCTTGACCACTGTCAGGCGTCTGTGCATTTACTCGCACATTGTGATGTCTTTTTTGGTATCGATAACTTGTATGAAAGGACCTGGGAAGAAGTGACAGGGAGAGAAGGATGGGGAGATGATGAGAGAATATGAGCGAGGTTTCTAGAGTTGCAGCACTCCAGCCGCGCGTGAGTCATTTGGATTCCTTGCAAACTGTGCTGCATCCAACAAAAGCAAAGACTGCATGGCTCAGAGGCATTTTCCCTGCTCCATTTTGTCTGGAATATTAAAAGCGCAAGGTTATGTATCTATCCGAAGTGTTGCCTTATGACAAAATGGATTAAATACCAGGCAAGACAAGGTGATTAAAAGCTAAAATAAAATTGAAGGCAGAAGTCTTTAGTCATTACATTTTGAGTTCTTCAATCTTGAAAGGAAAAAAAATAGCAAAATTATCTCACTTGGCGTTACTCTTAAGTTGGCTGCCAGTCTACAAAATATTCATTTCTGACAGATTTTTTCTTACCACTTTTCCAAGTTTCTGGGGATAGTTAGCAGGCAGACATGTAGAAGCTCCATTTTCTACTAGAAACATAACTATTAAGGCACTTTAAGATTCCAGGGGGAGTTTTCTCTCCAATAAATCAATATGAAATGTGCTTCATAATTAAAGAAAAATGTGCACCATTTCAGAATGGCAAACAATCATAATTAAAGGGAATCTACATTTTGATCCTTATATTACATAATGGGTAGTAATATAATAATGCTATCGATGGTGGTTTTGATTATTTGATTACTTTCAAAATAAAAGCTTTATCTCAATAATGTAAAAAAAATTTCAGTTTTAACTTCTGGGGATCCAAACATTTTCCCAAAGAAAGATCAGCTGCCCCCAAACTAAATGACTGTGCCCTTTGCTATATAAGTCAAGGCACTCTAAAATCCCTCCTGGGGAAAACAATTTTGTGAATGCTCCCCGAGAAATACACTCCGAACCACGTATTGATACGTATTTGTCTTTCACCGCACCTCTGGCTGGCTCTTTGGGGATGGCTCCTGTAGCAACCTGCTATTACATTCCGCCTGGCCCCCAGCCACCGATTTATCTAAAAGTTCTTTACTATCACCTCTAATTATCGAGGAACACACACACACACACACACACACACACACACACACACACACCCACCCCTGGCCTATAATTTTCTAGTGAATACTCTAAGTGGTAATAATCAGAAACACTGAGTGAAATGAGGTGCCAAAGCAAGACACTCAAGTCACTCCCTTTCTTTGATAAGTTATCCTTCCTCCTCCCACCCCCAAATGCATCAAAGTGAATAATTACACTAAGGAATTATTAAGAAATGCATTTACTTTTCTTGGGAAGTATTACTCATCAAGAATTGTTTATAGAACAGCTTTGGAAGTCATGTGAGTATGGTTTAATGCTGGGGAATTCACCAGAGGCTTCCAAAAAAATCTTAGAATTTTCAAAAATCTCAGAGGTATATGGTTTAGCCACCTTTACAGAAGTATTTTATGAAGGAAAGGGATAATTTTAAAATTTACTAAGGTTGAAAAGACTTTTTGTTACCATTTTTGAAAATTTTGACTGCCCCTCCTTTCTTTACTAGAGGGAAAAAAAACAAGGGAAACTAGTTTTGATGACTTTTCCAGAATTTAGAGTAGTTTCTTCCATCACTGAGATCACTCCCTAGTTGTATTTCCATTCAGAAAAACCACAGACATGTTAATGTCTTTCTCCACATGTGATTTTTAATGAAAAACAGTGTCAAAGAAAAGGAAGGCCATAGTAAGCTGCTTTGAGATTGCCATGAGCTAAATTTCATGTTGTTTGGAGTCTTCGAAACGGCTCTTTGAACTTGCACTAAACGGCCCTATCATGCAATTAATTAGCAATAACATTTAAGGAGAGGAGTGTAGAAATACGTCCCTTCTCCACCAAGGAAGTCACGACCACCATGCCTCGCACAGCCGCACAGCCCGCCTAACGCCCATCTCTGGTCCTTGAATCAGGAGGTAGGTCACTTGTGTTGTGGAGCGGGCAGAGGCAGGGAGAGGGGGAGTTTGTGCTCCTGTCATACCCTAGTGCCATTCTCTTCCACCCCAGCACTGTCACTGACACAAAAATAACACTGTGACGGTCATGGCCATGTCCCAACTGTGCCACTCTGTTCTAAGGTTTTCCAAATCCCAAGTGATTGCAATCGACCTTCCGATATGTATCACTGCAGATGTGGTTGGTCTGGTGGCTAAAGATATATATATATTTAGCCTAAATGTGTAAAAACCCACAGTCAAAACCATTTCTGTATTATATGCTTACTACTGATTTTGACATATTTTTATGCCTTGTCATAAAAACCTTTTTATGTGGAAATGCAAAAATAATACATTTTGTGCATTCCTGAGCAAGTTAATGGAAGCTCAGCAGTTAACACCATGGTGAGATAGAACCAAGACTGATGTAGAAGCTGGTTAACACTCCCCAGCCCCCCAAGCCTCTCATTTCATAAAAATATGTGGCTGTGATGGTACCATGTAATTTTGATTATCACTTTATGACATCATTCATTTTTCAGTATCAATAAGGAATTAGGTGTATTATTCTTTATAAATGTTATACATTCTGGCACGTTCCAGCACCCAGGGGCTTTTTTTCACCCCAAAGTGTTCAGAAAGTAACATCCATTCTCTCCACATCAAAATGTAGCTGGGACCAGGCTCCACGGGGTGGGGCCGCTGAGAACATCTGAACGGTGCTCCCAGATGAAAGGGCCCAGGGAGGTTTCCTTATCGGCCAGAGAGACTGAGAGTAGATGCAACTGTGGGCTCTGGGGGTCAGGGGTGGCTTTGCAGCCGGGGTTGAAACTGAGCTGAATATGGAGATAAACATAGGTCAAGTGCACATTCCATCACAGATTCATAAATGAGAAGCCGCCGAGGCGCCGTGAGCTCAAGAGGAAGGCTTAGCTGCTGAAATCCGACTTTCACTAAATACTCAGAATAAAATGGGGCAAATTTCACAAAGAAAGTTTAAGAGGCAGACCAGTAAAAGTTTGGCATTCTGCTACCTTTCTACTGGAGGGGAGCTGAAAATATGTTTTATGTATATCTTGCGCAAAGATGTTCAATGTCAAAGCCATAAATTATAAGACAGCAGAGTTTCTAATGATAGACTAATCCAGGTGTTAGATTTCAATAAAAGAAGGAAGGTTCTCTTTATCAGAAAATCTTGGTATTTCAGAGCTGAGCTGAAGTCACAGGCTTATCCAGCCTAACTCTGTTATTCTACATGCAAGGAAGCAGAGGTCAAGAAGGTGAACCACTTGCTTTATAAAGCAGAGAGAGAAGTGTGAGACCCAAACTTAGAACCTAGGGTATTAACTTTTATGCTGATCCATCTGTCTTTGAGGTCACCAATGGCCCTAATATACTACAAAAGGTAACTTTCAACGTATTAAGGGTTTAAGGGTTCTTCGGTAAATTTGGACTGAAGAGGCAATGGAAGTGTTAGGCATTGAATTTTTCCTCCAAAATTCATATGTTGAAGCGTTAACCCTCAATGTGACTGTATTCGGAGTCGAGGCCTTTGGGAGGTAATTAGGGTGAGATGAAGTCATGTGGGTGCAGCTCTCATGGTGGCATCAGTGCCCTTGTAAGATGAGGAAGAGGCACCAGGGCTCCCTCTGTCTGCTGAGTGAGGAGACAGCAAGAAGACAGCCACCTGCAAGCCTTCACTAAGAACCCGACTGCCCTGGTACCCTGATCTGGGACTCCGAGCTTTCAGAACCAGGAAATAGGCCCCTTTTGTTTAAGCCACTTCATCTGTGGTATTTTGTTGTCACGGGCCAAGAAGACTAAGGCAAGCAGTGCTGCAGGAAGAGCCCATGGTAGACTAAAAGCAGCACGGGAGAGTGTCCTGTAGGTGTTTGCTCAGGAGCACTCTCTGCTTCTGTCCTCCGAGTTGAGGTCCCCGCCTTGCCTGGTACTCTAGGTGCAGGCCATGCATCTGAAGATACTGACTGACCGAACCAAAGCAGCGGCTTTCAACCGGTGTGCTGCAAGAGGTTTTAAAACCTGTAATACCTGGCTGTTTAGTCAGGGGCTCTGACTTCTTTTTCCTTAGATTGTCAAACAACAACAACAACAACAGCCATCCAATGTGAATGCCCTGTCTTGAACCTTAAGTGTATCAGTCACAGAACAGCTTTGCATCTTATTGGTCACATTGCAAAATAAGGTTGCATCTGATGGGCTCGTTCTTGGTAACAAAAATCCTTATATCCAAGTATAGGCATCTGAGTTTTTAAAAAGTCACTTTGGAGCAAAAAGGATAGGTTGTAACTATTATTTTTTGTACACTAATCAAAATTATACCATTTTTGGTCAGATTGGCAAAAATATATTGTTTGATGTGCTACAGAATTTTAGTAAGTAGTTCACGTGTGTGTGCCACAAGATGAGAAAAGTTGAAAATCTCTTCCATCCAGCATCTGAGCTGGGTGGGGCACCTCTTCCGGGTGCTACTGCAGAGCTTCAAGCACCAATGAACTTCTGTCCTGAGAAGTGGCAAATCATACCACAGGGCCCCATCTATTTTGGGCCCTTTCAATAGGAAAATACTTGCAAAATAATTTTGTGGACCCAAGTACCTACATTTAAATAAAAAACAAATCTAGGTCCCTTTTTTGTAACTTGGATTTGAAAATACTATTCTTTTTAAATTAATTGTGGGAAACATATTCTCCTGACATGAAAATGTATGACTATTCGAGCTTTATGCAACATAACCTGTAATTTAGTATCATTGAAACTTGAAAAAAAAAGAGCTTTGAATAGGTGTTGGTTAAATCTGGAACATGCCAGAAACAATTTTAAAGGTGTCTTTTATTGGCCTTCTTATCTCAGATCTTGATGTATTTACATGTCACAGATGTTTTTAGAGATTTTTTTTAATGAAACACTGCAGTTGGCAAAGTGGGAGATTTAAAATAAAGGTGAAGACAATTAAACTTAATAATAGATCTGTGCAATCTAATGCAGAGACGAGCACATATATAAATGATTCTAATTCAAAGGATGCTGTCACATATGTTACATAATGGATGCAAAATTGTTACTGTGGGAATAAAGGAGAAGATGAGGCTATTTCTAAAAAAATGCTTGGTTAGAGGAAACGTAAAGAAATGTGGAGACATTGTCTGACACCAAGAAAAAAATGGAGGAAAGTCATTATACAGAAACAAACAAACAAACATGAGCAAAAGCCTGAAAAAGAACAGATATGTTTGTGGACAATTGTGTAAAAATGTGTGTGTGCTGAATATAGAAACAGAGATGAGACCGGAAAATTAAATAGGTACTTACATATTTAAAAAGTTCTTCTTTTTCCTGGCTAAAGAGTTTGTACTTTATTCTTAGCTGCTAGTAGAAGGGAAATTTGATCAGATTGTTGATTTAAGTTAATTTATTATATGAGAAAAAGGATAAATTAAGTTTTAGGAAGAATAATGATGGAGAATGATTTAATTCACCCATCTACTCACTTTTAACAATTATTTATTGTTAACTACATGTCAGGGAGTGTTCTAGACCCTGGGAATAGAGGGATGAACAAAGCAATAGAGTGAGTATGAAAAACATCCTCAGAGATCTCACATATTGGTGGGGTGGGATAGTTAGAAAAATAATCTTAAAAGAGATTAAGTATACAATAGTAACTAATATAATAAAAACTTATAATAATATATAATATGTACTGGTAAGTATAACAAATAATAAAATAATGATAAAAAGAGATACATTAGAATGTTATAAGTACAATGGTTAAGAAGTAAATTAAGGAAAAAAATTGAGTGCAGGGATGGAGTGGGCAAATATAAGGCATATAAAAAAGAGTGACATCACAGACAAATGCATGATTTGGCCTGAGTGATTGGAAGGATGGAATAGTTAGGAACTGAAAATGAGAAGTCTACAGTGAGAGCAGATTTGGGGGCCAAAGATCAGAAATTAGTTCGGGCCGTATTATGGTTTATATGTCAAGTTGAGATGCTGGGCAAGCAGTTTGATTAAACAGTCTGAACTTCAGAAAAGAAGGATAAGCTGGATGTTTAAATTCAGGAATAATTGCCTTGCCAGGTGGCTCAGTTGGTTAGAGCATCGTCTCGATACACCAAGGTAGGGGGTTCGATCTCTGGTCAGGGCAAATACAAGAAGGGACTAATGAAGGCATAAGTAAGTAGAGCAACAAGTCTCTCTCTCTCTCTCTCTCTGAAATGAGTTAAAAAATAAATTTGTGATTAATGAACTTCATTGTGTCATTGAAAGCCATTGGACCGGAAGAGATCACCAGGGGAGCAAAAGGAGACAGAAATGAGGGAAGGTTCAGAGACTGCGCCTCAGTGTGCTCTGAGATGAAAAGTGACCAGGGAGACAAAGAGCAGCCAGAGAGTAAGGGAACGGCCCTCCAGCAAGGAGGGAAACCTAGTGAGCTGGGCTCCTGGGGGCAAAGAGAAGAAAATGTTTCTTGGAGAAAAGAGTGTGCCGAATGCTGCTGAAGGTCCAGTAAGAAGGCAACTGAGAATGAATCATTGTACTTAGCACAGTGAGGTTTCCGGGGACTTGGACAAGAGCTGTTGGGGGAGTGATGGGGGTTTAGCATCACTAGAGTGGATTTTAAAAGTGATTCAGTTTGTATTGTATCATTTGCATGAGACAGTCCAGGTATACATGAAACTGCAGTAATTTTTAATAGCGTTTCCTTTTATTTGATTCTCACGTCTATAATGACTACCCAATGAATCAAATCATCACCTTAAATAAAGACTGGAAGGAAATAAATTGGAGACAGCAAACATAGACAACTTTTTGATGTTTTGAGGAGGAGAGTAGGGAAATGGTGAGGGAGGGCTTGGGTGAAAAGGGGGTCTTCCATTTGTTTTCTTTAGGAGGTAGAATTTACTGAAGGGTTTTATGTTGATGGAAAATCTGATTGCATGGTAGAAATGAGAGAGGATTCTGTAGCAGTGCTTTTTGGCAGAAAAAGGATCTGGTGCACAAATGGAGGGCCAGCCCTCCCCAGGAGCACTCTTGACCTTTAGCAAAGGTGGAAGGGACAGAGACAATTTATGAACTGAGACAGGAAACCCACTCAGGACCTAAAAGTGAGGATGGGGTACATGTTCTGAGGGTGTGAGAAGAGAGGAGTGATTAAATATCCACGTGATTGTAAAAGTGAAAGGCATAGGGAAATAGAGGAGCCTGGGAGGGCCGTTTTGGTCCAGGCTATAAATTATATGGAGCATTGCCATCATAGCTGAGGCAAAATAACAAAGAATGAGGCCAAACAGTTAAAAACATAGCAAGGAATCTAATCACTTTTACATTTTGAAGGTGATGGAGAATGGGAAGCAAAGATCCCTCTAGGTCTGTCTGTGGAAAGAGAACAGTAGAACATTTACTTAAAATTAATGGAAGAAAAGTCCTGGTGAGAATACAAATTAAGTTTGAATAAAACTTACCTTGTAGTACCCTTCACACTTGCAGAAGGTTGTGTTAATTCTTAGAAATAGAGATTTGGAAATTTGATCAAGATTAAGATGAAGACTATATGTTTAAGAGTTAGGCTCATAAAAATGATTTCTAAAAGCTTGAGCAATGATTTTTTTTTTTTTGACAAAAAAGAAGTTACAATATCAGGTAAAATAAAAACACCCTGAGAAAGTTCTATATTTTAGTTATACCCGACATCTCCTATAAAGTTTGGCACACAATGTATGTTGATCAAATCAGACAAACAAATGAATACATCCATATGGTGAGAACATAACAGAAGGAGGAGGTTTGTAGAGTCTTGCTTTTCAAGATATTTGCTGGACAAATGAGGTAAAGAAATAAGGAACTATGATTATAACAGAATAAAGACATTTTTATGAGTGTGTTTTTAGAAAGATGGGAAATATATATAATTTAATATAAATCTAAAACCACCCCAACTGTATACACTTTTATCCTTATATCATACATCTAGCAAATGTAGAAGGGAGAGATTGTCTTCTCTTTCTGTTGCAGAAGAAATCATTATTATAATTTAATTTTTTTAGTTATTTCCAGATTCTATTTTGAGCAGTGATATTTTTAATAACGTTGGTTATCTACCTTTTCCTTGATTCCATTCAGTCCCGTATCTTTGGAGACTGTTATAAGATATAAGCATAGCTTTATGAATAAAATAATTCAAAATGTAGAAAAACATGGAGAATTGTTCTAAATAAATGTATCATTCAATGTGATTTTAAACATTCTCAGTAATAGAGAGATTATGCTATGAACCTTGTAAATGGAACACTGGACACTGTTGTTTATAAGCCATGTACGCAATCACAATAAATTAGATTGCGAAGGGATATGACTCTCCTATATTTACCCAACACATTGATATTTATAATTATTTTCAAAATGTGTGCTTGTTATTTGAAAACCTGAGCTGATTGTTAGATCAGAAGTGATCAATCATCGTTTTTCATTATGGTAGCTTCTCACAAGTCTTTAAAATGGATTTAATCCTTCACACATTGTAGCCAGTTCCTACACTCCCTCCCTACAGCATTCGTTTCTCCGTTCCACTAGAAGCCCAGCTACGGCTCACACCAGTTATAGAAGGAGCTTTAATTATACCCTCCCAGCCTGAGTGGCTCTGTAACCACAGCTCCAGGAAAATAAATTCTCCCATCCCAGGAAGACTTGCTTAAGACCTTCCAGAGACCGATGAGGCTTTTGTGTAATGAGTTGCAGTAGGCAAATTTTTCTTTTATTTATAGGCAAGAGTCTTTGATTCACTATACCTCACACCTTTCCACTTGTATTGTCCCTATGCTAATAAATACAGTAACTGGAATTTAGTCTCCACGGTGTTTTCCTAAGACTACCTAAGAACATTAACAGGCTCCAGAAAAGACATAGTGTAAAAACCTTCGCGAAGTAATTTTTGGCTTCAGCAACTGGAGGATTAGCTTCAGGAGCTCCCAGAAGAGAAGGGAAGGTGCTCCTACTGTCCTATCCGGGCTCCCCTGAGGATCTAAATCTCATCACTGAAATGCCATCTGAGCACCCACCAGAGAGATGGAAGAATCAGCTACTTCTCCTGAACTGTACTCAACGTGTTGGGAACTGCACTGTTTTCCAACGCCAGTCCCCCCCTTATCCCGTATGATATGTGAATTTTAACATCATACCAGCACAGCCAATGGGAGGGTACTCTAATATGTCTGACTAGGAAGGATCAAAAGGCAAAACAGTAACAGAAAATACTTCTTTGATATATTTTTAATATTTCTGAAGGCAGAAAAAAAGAAGAGTGAAGGTAAATTAGATTACTTACTCTTCAGTCCTAACCTCTGACAGGCAGTCTTTTTCATTAAAACTCGAGGAAGAAGTTAAAACAAAGACCAAAGACGGGGTACGGAGAGCGTGGCAATGGTTTGCAGGGGGAAGCCGGAAGACCTAACTAACCTGCACGCAACACCTGTTGGGTGGCAGTATTTCTAACAGGCCTTGAAACAATAAAAAACATCAAAGCATAAATGGGTTCTAAGGAGACTGTTTTCAAAATTTTCAACAAATATAAAATGTTATCACTGAAATGCAGTTTTCAGAAAGCCTTATAAAGCCTATCTATGCATTATTATGGCTTTTCAAAAGTGGAAGCAAGCAAAGGGTTTGAACTGAGGCGACGTTGAAAAGCAGCTCTTCATGTGTGTTCCATTAGGGCCAGTCAGGAAGAACTCATTAAACGGGCGTATTTATTCAAACTCTGCTGCTTGGTTTACTTTAGAGATAAATTATCCAATTCCCAAAATCACCTGGCTTCAGAAATGAATAAATTTCAAGTGAACAGGAGTCAGAAAAAAAAAAAAAGAAAAGAAAAAACAACTCCCAAATAAAATAACGTGAAATAAAAATTTTCTTATTTCCAGAAAAATTTTCTTATTTCCAGTGATCCAGAGGCAACAGGCCACTAGACTAGTCAGGAGCCAGAAAGCTAGAAGTGGGTCAAGAGACAGAACCCTCAACCACTACATTTCTTGGAATCGCTTTACTCAAAAGCAGCACTGGCAACTGAGTTTGGGGTTGTATCTCTTTCCCTTTCCTTGGTTTCCTCTGGGAAGGAGTTAATAAGCTGGCAGAGGGAATCCAGGCAGAGGAAGTGATAATTGTCTGTGAAAGAGCCATGTGTGGGCAAAGTCTAACATGAAAGGTGAAAAGATTAATTCACAAGCTAACTAAATGTTCCTAAATAGTGAGGAATTTACTTAATTGCATAATGCACCTCGAGATGTTAACACTGCGATGAAGAGAGAATTATGATAATCGAATTTTTATGGTAGACTATCTGGCCATTTCAAGACAGGAAAAAATGCCAATTCAATGTCCTCGCCGATAATTAAGTGTTGCAACAACAGCTCTTATTATTATTATAATTGCTCGTGCTTACCATGAGCCAGGCACTGTGCTAAAGACATTTCAAGCGTTGTTTCATTTGAGTATCAGAACAGCTTTGAAATTAGGTACGTTTAGAATCCCCATTTTATAGACCTAATTTTATAGAGCTGTCAGATAAGAATCTAAAGAACAAAACAAACAAACAGACAAAATTGATGCAGACTCACAGATACAGAGAGAGCACTGGTGAATGCCAGAGCGGGGCGGGGTTGGGGCAGTGAGGTAAAGGGACTAAGAAGCACAAATTGGTGGTTACAAAATAGTCACGGGGAAGTAAGCAAAGCATAGGAAATAAAATCGATAATATTGTGATAACTCTGTATGGTGCCAGTTGGGGTACTGGAAATACCGAGGGGAGCGCTAGGTAAAGTATACGGTTGTTTAACCACTAAGCTGCACACCAAAAACCAATACAGAATAAATACAAAGAAATAAAAGGGTTTCAAGTGAAGTAGCAGAATCAAGCTTTAAATTTGCGCCCAAGTCAAATGGGTAGAGAACACTCTCTTCAAGGCCACTGACCGCCATAGAGGCCACAGGTCAAGGGCTGGGTCCAAATTTAATTCCACTAAAACCCACCGGCTGGAGGGCTTTAAGAGCTGGGACGAGGAAAGTCTCTCAGGCCAGTGTGTTTGCTAACGGGCTTTTCCCAAAGAGAAAGTAAACTTTAAAAAATAATATTTTCATGACAAGAGATCCTTTCACAACCTGGAGCAAGAAGCCTGGTCAGGCTCTTCAAAGAGATGGCTCCCAGGTTCTGGAGAAAGACATTTCTGAATCGAAAACCGGCAGGAGGCTTTTCGACAAATTTACATCTCTAAGGGACTGAGAAAGAATTCACAACGATAAGTTTTCTCAAGTAAATGCTCCAGGACAGGCAGGCCAGAGGCCAGCAGTTAGAAAGCCATCTGCATTCACTTCAGTCCAGCTGAGGGGCAGGTTAGTCAAATGACCCTGTCCGCTGGACCCCCTAGCCCCAAGTATTTGAGCATACACAGGAAAAAAAAGCAACCAATAAAGAAAAATTATTTTTAAACTCCCTATTTATTTCTTTGCCTCATAAAGTTTCAATTTCTCCATTCTTAAAGTGTGACTTTTCTAGATCTGTAGATTGTAAGTGGCCCCTCTAGGCACCCCGGGAAGAGGCGGGAAAGGTGGGTGGGTAAGGAGCTTGAAGCTGCCAAAGTTTGGTGGGAAAGAGGACCCTAGTTTTGCTTCAGGAAGGACAGTTCTCTTATCAGTTTCACGAAATGAACTTCTGCTTAAGGCTTCGTTTGAGAAATAAAAACATGGAGGAGGATTTTCTTACAAGATAAAATGTGATAACCACTAGATAAGATATTTTACATGCCTTCTGTGTAGAACCCATTAGAACGCTCCAGACCACCATAGATTTCAGAACATGCAAAGATCAAAAAGATCAAAGAACCGATGAGAGAATTAGCGCATCCTTCTACCGCGCAGGGACTGCGCTGTATGAGCGCGCTGGGCCACACGCAGCCCGTGAATGCATAGTCCATTTCCAACTGTATATGGAAGATGAAAGTAGTGCGGACATAACACCTGCCTGTCCCCAACCTGGGCACACACAAATGCGCGTGCCCACGTACACCAGGGTGTGCCAGCCATTAATCTAAAAATAAGGCCCAGATCCAGAGGAGGGGCCGTTTGTCTACGTGGTGTTTGAAACACATTTTTTCCCCAACACATTAAATGCAGCATAACATTCTGCATTGTGGCAGCAGCCGAGTGATGCTACAGAAACATCGTTTTTCAGCATCCTGACAGAATACAACTCTTACTCATACAGTATGCAGAAGGGGGGGTGCAATCCATAAAGTCTTCAACTTTAATTTCTACAGCGAAGTTGTATTTGTCGAGGCTTTTTGACAGTACACAGGGTGGGGCAAAAGTAGGTTTACAGTTGTTTGTATGGAAAATAATACAACGATTAATAAATAACAATTCAAGAATGAACCCTGTCTTTTGCATATACAACCCTGTAAAACACCCTCTAGAATAATTAACTTAGTTTTACTCAGCACCCTCTCTTCCTTTCGATGTTTCCCAAAACTAATGATCTGTGGAACGAATGCCCTGATGGATGTTCTAGGTATTTTTTCCACAGGGTCCTAGAAGTCTCTGATATTTTCATCTCCTAATTGTCAGATTTGATGTGGACACCTTTTCTCATGAGCGGCAATATCACAGCTGATTAAACTCTGGAGGAGACCACTGGCGCCCGCGCTGGAGCACATCTTTAAGGCCGCCAAAGAAATCCCAATTATTGTGGCTCTTTGAAGCGCTTCAGCATGGGGAAACGAAAGGGATGAAGTTGCCGAAGAAAGGACCAATTCGGGGGAGGCTGAACTCTAGGAGTGCGTACCAACGTCGGGCTGGCAGGAGTGAGGTCTCCTCCATAGCCCCTCTCAAGGCTCCTCACTTGGTTCTCCCTCACGGCCCGGGGGAAACTTGCCAGCTGGCAACCACTGCTCTCCAAAGACCTTCCGCTCTCCTGCTGTGGAAGGGAACAGCTTCATCTGTCTCCTCGCTTACAGCTGGTAACAACAGCAACTAGTTATAAAGAAGTATTTTCGAAACCTTGCGTCTCTCTGGTGCTTTTTCAACGAATAGACTATCGTGCAGTCTGCCTCCTCCAAGAAGGGGGAGTCCTTTCCAGCGAGACAATTCATGGGCAGATCATAATATCAGTTTATCCATTAATTGTGAGCTGGACAACTCACTGTTGTAGAGGAAAAACAAACACGAAACTCAGACTGATAGCATTTGATGATTTCCATACTTTGGATGGTTTTATCAATGTGATGTCACCAGACACAGAATGTGCTAGAAACCCATACTAACATCTGATTGGTGTTAATTATCTCTAAACAATGGCAATCCAAATTTATTTCTCTTTGGCAATGCAGTTCAAGACCATGTCCCTTCGAGAGAAAAATGGTTAGTACGTGGGAATTTAATCTTTGGGCTTTCACTACTCCTCAGAATTTGATAGGAGATGGTGTTTATGTTCAAATATGAGACATTTTTATGTGGCTGGCTTTTTCTGCCAGAAACGCCTTTAATACTTTGACGATATTGGCCATATGGCTGGGTATGGTTTGGAAACAGAATAGGGAGTGAAATTTCAGCCTGAAGATAAAGTGGTCTTGGACTTAATGTGCATTTCGTGTATTTAAAGTGCTCTCCTGACCCATTTCAGAGCCTTCTGTGAGCAAAATCTAATCATTCACCCATATCTTAGAGAGATTGGTTTTGATGGATCTGCCTCATGAAAGGCAGAGGCAGGGCTGCTTTGACTCACCATCCATTTCCGACCATGAGGGACAAAGTCATCTTCTGCAAGATGTCAGATCAAAGTTAAACCCGATGATTTAGAGCTAATGTAACCGAACAAAACTGTAATCGAACAAAAACTGCCTGCAGCCACAAAAGCCAAACTCATGAGGCAGATGCTGCTGCAGACGGAAGAGGTTTTATTCGGGGGCTACGTGGTCTGGGAGAATGGCAGAGGCCTGTCTCAAAGACCATCCCCTCTTTCGCTAACTATCCTTAGCAAGGCCAAGACAAGAGCAAGTGTCCAGAGCTCCTGCTGCATTTTAAAGTCCTTCGGAACCCACAGGCAGCTGCCAAGTGGCCTGTGTCCCTGTGCAGGTAGCTTAGCTTGTTCCCGGCTGTTGTCTATTTCAGCCCCACCCCCCCTGGAGCCTTCGAGTGGAACTCACATAGCCATTGGCCATGAGGTTGCTGGAGCCACGTGGCTCATGTTCCCAGGTGACAGAGTGTGCAAATGCACTGGCGATGCATCACCAGCAGGCAAGAGCAAGTGAGACTCTCCCTCCTGGAGGTCATGGGCCCTGTAGCTGCGAAGGCCGTGTAGCCCATGGAGAGAACAGGCGAGTGTACCGTGCGAGCGCAGGCCATGAGAGAGCTGCTTTGTTGCCCTGGGGTTACATTAGCTTGGGTGTGGGATGGAGCAGGTGCTTTCTCAAGATGACCGCTCACTCCCCAAACTTCTGTGTGCTATGGGTTGGTCCAATCCCTTCTTTCCCCTGGCTAGACTGGCAAGCCTCTTTGGTCCATCATCTCGCCCTGCATCATTTTGACTTCTAAGGCCCATGTGCCTGACCTCTCCTAACCCCACCTCCAACCTATCCACTTGTCTTCCTAGCTTTTCACACGCTCGGGCCCTATCTGTTGATATTCCTAGCTTTCCACACTCGGTGTTAGAGCCTCCCCTGCCGGAATCTTGGCTGATAGGGAGACCCCCTGTCACCCTGACTGTTTTAGAGCAACACCAAGACAACAGACTGCTGGGGTCAGTGTTTCCTCAGGGGGTCCTTCCTGTTACAGCCACAACACTGTTCCCCTGAGGACGACCTCACTTTTCCCCTCAGAAGAGGATGTGAGTTATCCGATGGCAGTGTGGCTCAGCTCCTTCTTGTTGCCACACTTCCTGCCTGTGGTCTAGGGGACACGGTGAGTGACCCGGAGCTGGGTCTGCCCTCTGCGTCAACCTGCAGTCAGGGCCCATTTCTACTGAAGGAGACTGAGCAAGCTCTTTTAACTGCATTCCCAAAGCTCTCCTCCAACGTCGCTTTTGTTTCCTTTTCTTTTTTTCCCCTTAAGGAGGCTGATCCCCAACCTGTACCTGTCTCTCAAGATTCTGAAGTGCAGTTAGAAGAGAGAGCTTTAATTGATACTTCAAAATCCAAACTTTCAACTTCTTCATTTCCCTTGCTTTATGGGATTGTGTCTCTGTGGTTCAAGTATTTGTTTCAGTGGATTTGGGTGGAGGAAGGAAACATAATAGCTTGTGTTTAACCTTCCTTGTTTAACCTGCTCATCTTGTCAATGAGAATTTAAATACTTATGGAATAAACGCATTAAACAAAACGAGACTTGGATTAAGCATTGATGAATAACAGCAAATTAAGTTGTAGGTGTACGCAACTGCTGCTTTGAACTTTTTAAAACCTTACTCTATTAACTGCATGACCCAAATTGGGGTGCAGAAATGGCTTCATTGTAATTAGTTTAGGTGTTTCTGAGAAAGGTTCTTATTTCTAGAGACAAGCCGGGAATAATTACTTTTACTCAAGTGGTCTAGGTGATTTTTGAGTAACACAAATTTTAACAGGAAAAAAAATAGACCATTAAATGACAGGATGATAAAAATACACTAGGGGGAATCCTGTAAAAATATATACATATGTGAAATCCTTATGTTGTATACTTTCAATATCTTACAATTTTATTTGTTAATTACATCACAGTAAAGCTGAACAAATAGAAGAAACAAGATGTGGCTGGGAAATGAATAATTACACGGTAAAGGCAGGGAGTAATTTTATGAAAATTCCTGACAACAAAATAGAGTTCTGGCTCAGGGGACACAGACGGCCGCTGGATTCTTCCCCTCCCTCCCATCCCAGTCCAGTGGTTCCCAGACAGTGGGCGCGTCCAAACCACAGGGAGCGCCGGCCCCAGCCAGCTTCGCTGACAGCTTCTTGGGGGTGACATGCAGGGTTCTGGAGGTGTGCTCCCCGAAACTCGGCTCTGGAACTGCCACCCAAATCTTAGCTTTCATTGGTCCAAGGACATGAGAGTCAGGGATTTGGAGGAAGGAGAGACCACGAAGGTGAGGAGAAAGACGTTTCAGTTAGCAGCTGCTGGCCGTCCAGCAGGAACGCCCTGCTTCCGTTCACACGTCCATCAAACACGTTCCACACATTGTGGTAAAAACAAGCTCGGCTCCAGTGCCGTTATTTATGCTGTGCCTGTAGATGTAGATATCTACATCGACATCTCTCTCTCTATGCATCTGCCTATCTGGTCCCTGGACTCAGCCAGGCCGGGTTGGAGCAACCAGAACGGTGGCGAAGGGACTGCACGACCAGCGTGGGCCTCTGTGTTGTCGTGTCTGTTCATCGTAGAGCTTATGTGATACATTTTCCTCCTCGATTCATAAGACAGGTCTTAGCGAGGCAATAACTGAGGAGTTAATTCTTTTCGTTCTCTGCTTACATCTTTTAATTCTCGGTTCTATCATTTTTCTTGCGCGTGTCATTGAAAAGTCAGTTATTTAAAAAATATTTTTTCACTTGTATTTTTAAACTACAGTTTACTTTCAGTATTATTTTGTATTAATTTCAGGTGTATAGCGTAGTAGTTAGACAATAGATACAGGGTCCAGCAGAAGTAAGGCCTGCTGGAGTGTAGTTGGTAGGGTAATAATATGGGTGTAATAATTTATACTTTTAATTTGAACATTTCACCTAAAATGTCATATGGTGTGCTTGAGTGTGATATTGATATGTTACAGAATTACATGCTTATGATTTTGTAATAAAATATTTTGTATTTAAAAAGGGGTGTTATTTGTGCCAGGTCCTGTATTTTACAAAGTGCTCTCCTGATATTTCTAGTACCCACCTGGCACCATATATAGTTATTGCAATGCTATTGACTAAATTAGGGGATTAATTCTTGTTTTAAAGACTTTATTTATTTTTAGAGAGAGGGTAAGGGAAGGAGAAAGACAGGGAGAGAAACGTCAATGTGTGGTTGCCTCTCACACACCCCCTACTGGAGACCTGAGATGCAACCCAGGCATGGGCCCTGGCTGGGAATTGAACCGGTGACCCTTTGGTTCGCAGTCTGCACTCAATCCCCTGAGCTACACCAGCCCGGGCTGGGGAATTAATTTTTGATAAAAGAAGAACATTTGGAGTTTCCATTTAGATCCGCACAAGAAGAAGCATGGAAGAACTAATTTACCTCCAGTGTGAAAGACTTGAGTTACATACTCACTTTGATGATGTCCATCTTGGGGCAAAAGAATGGCTTTGAAACCCGGTTTGACTGTTATCTCAGCAGGGGCAGTCTGGCCACTCAGGGTGACAATTCCCGAAGCTCACTGAGAAAGAGAAGGGACTGCCATGGGGCATGTCGGGCATCAGGGGTGTGGGATATAAAATTATTCTAACATGTGCTAATTTGTCTCATGGAATTGATACCAGTCCGACATGTCCCATCCCTGGATGTAAACGCTTTGTTTCTGCCAGTAGCTTGTTTATTCCTTATGGAGTTCACTTGTAAACACTTTTCTGTTTTCATGTAAATGATTTTGACAGAAGAGCCTGCCGAAGGTTTTTAATCCTCTGAGCACTTCCCCACCCCCTTCAGCTGGGCACTTTTGTATATAATCAAAGTAATTACAGCTGTCATTGTTAGTGTCACGTGAATGAGGAAAACAATTCTCTGGGATGATTTTTAATAGTGCAGATTCCAGCCTTCCACCCCTCGATAGATATTCATGATATTCATTCCGCAGGCCTGTGGTAAGGGCCAGTCATTTGCATTTTTAACAAGCATTTTGATGATTGTGATGTAGAACAGGGCCCTCAGGTCCAGCTCCCTGGAGAACAAACTCTGCCTCAAAGATTTGCTTGCACAAGATTTTCTGGGAAGCACTCTCGGGATCGATTTCCTGGGAGAAGGGGTGAGCGGGCTGACAGAGAAGGTGCGCCAAGGCCTCAGTCATCCTGTGAGGTTCTGGAGCTGTGATCAACTCTTAGAGATGCTGCAACTGGAATAAGAGGCTGGGACCTTTCTCCCGCACCCCGCACAAGCATTGGTTGTATGCAGGCCAGATGCTGAGCAAGGCTAGGTGGCTCTTTTCCTGGGAGCAAGGCAAATGAGACGCGGGGCTGCACAGATCCAACATTGGGGCTGTCAGAGTGCTCAGCCAGGAGCAGGTGCGGTCACGTGGCAAGTGCCGGCCAATGGCCGGTGGTCAGAAGTCCAGCATTCACGTCTACGCTGTGCAGCCGAAGAGCAGGCGTAGGATCCTTTTGCCATTCCTCTGACCCCCAAATAAGGAGGCCGCATATGGCAAACAGGTCTTCACCATGCTGAGTTCCTGAGTGCCCACACAGAACTGATCCCCGGAGCCAACCCGCCGTAGAAATGGAACACGACCTCTAAGAAACTCAGCGGTTTTCAGCCACTAGGATTTCAGCATTAGTTTTATACTGCAGTGTGATCTAGACTAACCTTCCTAACACAACGGCCGGATTTCAGTTATACGGTGAATTGCTTTGGACCAGTATCATCCGGCGATATTCACAATTAGACTGAAACCGCACCTTCAGGCTCTTACCAAGTTCGGAGTTGGTAGAAATAATATCTTGGGAAAGCAGATAACAGTTCCCAGGAGGTCAGGGGGAATTTGTCACCTGTCTTATCTGATTGGAAACCACTTTAATTGTGTGCCCTCCTCTGCCATCTACTATACAAAAGACAAAGCGTTCCTGTCTATGATACTTAAGACATGGGAAAAAGAACTCATATTATCGTTCACCCTATACAAAGGTGAGTACAATTTTAAAATATAGAATTTCCCCTGGTGACAAAGGGGAAAGAGAATTTCCAGCCTTCCATTTGCTTGGATTTTCTTTAGAAAATGTACAATTGTAAATTCTTTCTCTATCCCTTCAAGGTGCATGTAACCCTTTTCAAAAAGCGAAATAAGCCTCTTGCTTGTTTTATAACCCGCGAGTGTTTTGTCTTAAGGGTCTTGGAGCCACCTCTTTGAAATGTAAACATCAAGGAACATATCACCCCATTCTGCCTGTCTCTTGGAGGGGGGTGGGGGTGGGGTTAACCTAGGCACCTGGTTCCAAGTCCTAACAACCTGCTTTCCATGAGAGAGGAGACATTTTGTTTTTCCTTCCGGTAAAGACAGTTAGGTCAGACAGGTGGCCACCTCCTTGCCAGAATGAACTATGTGTACCTGGTGGTGCTGCCCACTTGTCACACTTGATGACATGAGAGCGTGTACCTGATGGGTGGCACCTATCTGGCAAGGACAGAAAAGGAGGAGATTGCTTTCTGTCTCCGCAGTCCCTTTATCAGATTTCCTGTTGTGTGTGTGTTCCAGTCCCCTTTCATGGTTATTTGATAATAAAATGGTTTCATTCTTTTTAACCTTTGTAGAGAAGATTCACTGGGTTGGCAGATTTCTTTTATTTATGTCACTCAACCCCTCTAACGCAAATTGCTATAGGAAAAGAAAATGGCTCCTGATCAGTTATTCCAAGATGAATTAGTCCTGGTTTCCTACATCCTCCGCTATTCCGCTGGCGCAGCCAGCCGCGCAGTAAATCAGGCGGTCCCTTTCAACCCGACAGCCGGAAGGCACGCCCAGGCTGCCTTCAGGGAGTTCTCACACTATCTGACTGGCTCCAACTCAAACAGTCAATGAGTCCTTCAAGGAGATGATTTTTATGGTTGTGACAGATAATTAATATCAACTACATTGCATTTCTTCAGATGGAGCATCTCGCATTTACGTGTCACAGTATAGAAATGTGGGACTTTGAACGTCCGCTCTGTCCCGGGACTGCCCAGGCCTGGGAACAGTCCCACAGGTATGCCAGCGGAGGGACAAGTCTTAGGAGGACCTGTGAGCCTGTGCCTCCCTTCCTTACACAAGTGAGGTGGTTCTCTACTCAGGCTTAGGTTTTCAAAGATTGTTAGAGGCTTACCTATCAGTCTGTTTTGATCATATTCATTCCATCAGTGAAGGAGTGATCTGCAACCCTGGATTCCACAAAACAGCCAAACATATGACACTGGTCACTGGACAGATGGCCCTGCTGATGGCTTATTCATCACACATCCTCGCATCCCACATAGGGAGGACACCACCTCATGTGCAGGGCCATGTGGGTTTATACTTAGGAGCAGAATCACTGGACAGTCGGGCTTTGTAGTAACAAGAAGAGGCAGTGACCTCTGGTTTCCTCTGGAGGATACAATTGGTTGGCTTACATTAATTTGTGAGCAAGCGGGGAAGTGAAACCCATTTGGTTGAGGACCAAGTGGGATGTGGGTCGTCTGGCTGCTGGGGAACGGGCTGAGTGGACAGACCTTCCTGTTGAGTGGGGGGCACTTGGCTGAGTCTTTCAGGCTTCAAGAGGCTCAGAGATGTTAAAGCAACACCTAGAATTTTAGAATTTGCAGTACACAGTCTAAGTAGAAAGTTTGGATTTGTTCTTAATAAGGAATGAAATTATTTACATATCTGATGTATCTCAAAAAACATAATTGAAATCATGGTTATGATACATACTATTAACCAGGGATTTTTAAAAATGTTTTGTTGCTTATCATACGCATTAGTTAAAAAAGTAAGTTAAGTAGATGCATATACTCAGATGTGTGTATGTATGTACCTATATATGTATGTACAAAAATGAATACATTTTTAAACATCCCAGTCATGTGGCTTTAGTGGCATTTAATTTCAATTTGGGAATTAAAACAAATTGTGAATTCTATGATTCTTAGTCAAAGACTTTTGAAAAGTTAGCTGGGCCAATCAAATCTTGATTTTTCTCTAATTAGTTGCAAACTTTCAGTACTATTGCAAAATGATTATGGCAAAAATACAGGGTGGGACAAAAGTAGGTTTCCAGTTGTGAGTACACGGAACACAGTTTATTCTTGTATTGTTTTTTATTAATTTTTATATTATTTTCCACCTGAACAATTGTAAATCCACTTTTGCCCAACCCTGTATACTGGAGAAAGCTAATCAGAGAGGTTAATGTGGGTGAAGCACATTTCAAATTTAACTGATTTTAAGGCCACACACATATCTATAATTATATATAAAAAAGGGTTTGTGTTAAGAAAAATCACTATTTTGGTTTTGATGGCATTTTTTAGTGTAATAATTAATAAAATCATTATTATGCCAAGGGAAACATTTGTTCAGATATAAAATTTATTGTAAAAATACATATAATTAAAAAATTAATGTACGGTAATAGCATAATTCCAATTGGTAACTTAGAAAACCCAAATGTAATGAGTTTTTTGTCTTCAAATATTTTGGCAACTTTTTAGAGTGAGAGATAAGTAAATATATGTTGGGTTTAATGAAACATAATTTTGCTAAGATTCTACTAAAATATGAGAACAAATTAAATAATTTCCCTGTTTGATAAAGATTTTCTTCTCTGACCAGTAGTCAGGGGAACACCTGTCCTATAATATACACAATATAAATTGAATTAGTCAAGCAGATGCCTATTTGGAAAATAGTATGTTAAAATGTATAAAAAACCTTAAGCTCAATTAGAGGAAGAATTAAATTCCTTTTTCTGACAATTAAAAACAAACTAAGTGCACTAGTTAAGAAAAAATACAAGAGCGAATACGACACCATAAAAGGAGATTGTTACACAAGGAGAGGAAAAGGCTCGGCCGAAGCAGGGGAATTCCAGTGTGATGATGCACCCACTTTGGCAAATCCTAGCATGACTCGGTTACATATGTTAGGTTCGCAGTCTCCTTGCTTAAATTTCCAAGAGCCAGGAAAGGATGTGGAATTGAAACACATTGAATTAGGAAATCCAGTGTAATTGGTTTTTTAGAAGAATAACACAAAGCTTAAACAAAATATAGGCACATATATTAATATAAATATGATAAAAACATTTGTCATTGTAAAATGTCATAAAAGAAATCAAACTGTGTATGGTTAATGCCGTGATAGCCTTGGATGAACAGTAGATTCTCTCCGTGTGAGGTCATTTTACTTCATACACATCCCAGCTTGTGAGAAGCCTGCGGTGACAATGAAGAAGGACCTATTCGTGTGGTCTAATCATTGCTAACAATAAGGAGGTGACAAAAGATGCAGGCAGGATAGTCCCAAGTCCCTGTGATGTGACATGTGGACCCTGGGAGTCCCGTGTGTGTGTGTGTTAGAAATACTTTACTCCACCGGCAACACTTGAATATGACTGAGAACTGTGACAGATGTGAGACATTATGGAACAAGAGGAATGTTAATCTGACTCTTGTCATCAGAGAACCAGAAAGAGGGTTAAGTTAGAATACGAAAAAAGAAAACATTGACTTATGTGAGCTTAAATGTTGTCACATATGAAATCAAGCTTTTTTAAAAAATTAGAAAAACTGTCAAAAGAAGCGAGGCTGTTCAGGAAGTCCTACTCATCATAGCATAAAAATTCTTTGAACTTACTGTGTCAGCACCTGCCTATTTTTGAAAATTAAAATGCAGGATTCTAACATACATTTTAATGGTGTATTCCCTCCCAGGATCCTCTGTAATTGGAAGTAGAGTTAGGGGATTTCTATTATCAACGGCAATGTTATGGGAAAACCCCCAGAAACTAGGCTCTTATCATTGCAGTGAAGAATTACGGATCGGTGAGTCTATTCGCGTGCCAGCAGGGTTTACTGGTGACCCTCCGTGCTGGTGGAAGAGACCAGGCCTACCCAAGCTGGTGGGGGCAGGTGGAAGACATAGGCTGGGGCAACGCAGGATGACTGCGACCGAAGGCGGGGCAGCCAGAGAGCCCAGAGTGCCGAGGCCAAGAGTCTTTTGCTCTGAGGACTTAGATGATTGGCGGGACAGGTGAAGAGTCACATATTCGTTGACAGGTGAAGGTGGTGCCAGCTTTCGGTGGCACAGGTGGTGGCATGAATGCCCAAGGGTGTTAATGGGCTACTTCCGTTGGGTTCTTTGGGCCCTTTCCGGCCTCTCCTCTCAGGCCTTGGGATGAAAGCACAGTTTCAAAGGCTTTGTTTCCCAGAGAGTGGAAACGATCCGTAGAATTTCAAGGGCTACCCTCCCCCGTGTTAGCCTGGTGTTCCCTGTGCTGTTGGAACACTTGGCAATACTATCGGCCGGGGCTCAGGACTGCTGAGTCAGCAGGTGAGACGTGACGTGTCTCCCGCCTCCTCCCTGCCTTGGTTTGTTATCCATCCTATCTAACAGCAACTCGACTTGTTACAGGAGAAAACACTTATCACCATGATAGGCTCTTAAAGACATGGATTTTAAAATGCAGTTTACCATAAGAATGTTAATTGCAAATGCAGTTCTTAGCTGATGGTATTATTTACCCAGATCTGCTACTTAGCTTGTATACTCGCACACACACACACACACATTACATATATACCTGAAACTGCATGTACATATAGAAGTATGTGACTCCACACCTATGTAGTTACAGAGATTTTTAATATGCATATGTATCCCAAATATCATATATGCAAATATCATATATGTGTATATACATCCCAGGTGATCTTGATGTGACCTCAGCTGGAGAGGAACCGTGGGCTCTCACGTTCTCCTATTGTTCTCACTTGCTAAATAAGCTCAAGTCCCTTGGGATTGTTTCTTAGACAACACCTTCATCTGAGATGCCAGCAGCCTAATTGTAACTTGTTTTTACCAGGTAATTAGCTGGGAGTTTATTTTTCCCTTCCAGGCTGTAATTTTTTTTTTAATCCGAGGGTGTCTCTTTTATTTTTGGTACCATGTGAACAGCAAAGTCCTGGGTACATTTGAAGGGAACACAAATTTTAACTGATAGAAAGAAGGGAGGCAGAGAGAAAGGAAGGACAAGACAGAGGCAGGACAGAAGCCTGCAGGGGATCTGTTGCTATGGTCCAAGGTCTCCAAGATATACATGCCCGCTAGTCTCTGGACTAGGGCAAAATCCAACCTTGAGGAAGAGTAACAATACCTGGGAAGTTTCCAATAATTCCAGAATCTTGTTCAGTCTCTCATGACACAGATAGGAGGATAGACAAAATATAAGACCAAGGACAATAAACTCCCCCATTGACTGAAAAAGGAATCTAAGCTATTTAGGGAAAAAATAATCTACAAAGATCCACCCCAATACTGTATCTCCACCTCCCCATGGCACAGACTAAGCTTCCCACCCTCCTTGCCCCTTTACCGGTCTTTGTACACACGCCTCTGCTCCCCAGGACTTTAGGTGTGGAGAGCTGAGGGTGCCAATGTGTAACACAAACTCCAAAGCAAATTCCCACCAAGTTTTCTAGTTCCAAATGAGGGAAAATGTCCTTTTGGAATGTGTTAATATCTGCCTTGCTGAGTACTAATCACTTATCTTCCTATTAAAAAAACAAAAGCAAAACCAGAAAACAGGCCTGCAGTTTCCAAATTGAGGCAGCAACATGGGCCAGTGTATGTAGTATGTGTGAAAGAGACAAATTTGATTAAGCCGTAATGAAATAATGGGTTAGACTCAGGGACATCGGACATCACGCTCATGGCAGCCGCCGGTGTGGGCTGGCCGGTCCGTTAGGAGAGATTTCAGTCAGCCTGGAATGTGGTCTTGGACTTCACCCAGGCAGCTGTGTAGCCAAGGGCTGAGGTCAAAGCTCTTAGGTTCTTGTTGGATGCAGTTTTCCTTCCAGACCCATGATGAGAAACCCTAGCACAGTGAGTATGGAGGAGTGGACGTCTGTGTTTTGTCTGCTGTGTAAAAACTGAGGCAAATTCATTATCTTTGCATTCAGTTAAACTATTTGGTATACTGTGTAGTTACAAGGCCGTGTGTTCACCTGCTTGATTAATCCGGTTTCTCAGTAAATACCGACTGATTCCTCCCACAAGAATTTTGGCTTGGGATTCAAAGGAATAAAGCAAATTTGTAAGTTGTGTTTTCTTCAAGCTCTCAGGATATCACATATAAACATAAGATATTATAATACATTTCTGAATAATGTATACAGAAGTAGAGACTAGTTATGATACAAACTAGACCTAGGCACCAGAATGAGTCAGGATGGAGGCACAGGGGAATTCAAAGGAAGAGTTTGTATTTTCGGTTTAGAAATGTAAATTAAAGTTCATGTTAAATGTGACATTTGAGTTGGAGAGTAGGAAGAGTTTGCATTACAGTTTAAGGGGAAAAAAAATAAAAAGATATTCCAGACAAAAAGAACAGCAGGAGAAAATGCACACAGAGAGGAAAATTTCACTTTGAATTCAAAATAGCTTGGAGTTCAGTAGGACAAGTGTCTGTGCTATATAACGCCAAATAATGAGAAAACCATTGCAATAGGCTTCTGGGTTCGGAGCACACAGAATGATGAACATATACGGCCATCGTTCTACAGGCAATGGGGAGGCATTAAATATTTTTGAACAATGAAATGGTATAATAAGTTATGGGCTTCAGAAAATTAATGTGGCAGCCAGCTCTGGGAACATAGACCTAGAATAGGAAAGATGAGAGGTAGAGAAAGCAGTGGGAGGCTACTGGGGCTTCCCAGAGTTTCTGGAAAAAAAGAAAAAGAGTAGTTAGTAGATGAATGAAGGGCGTTTTGAATGTTAAATAAATGATATTTTACGAGTGCATGGCGGTGGTGTCGTCAGAGGAAATAGGATTCTTGCATGGTATCTCAGGGAACAAATGTCAAGGACACACGCATAGGACTGGATCTGAGGTGTAGTAGCACGATTTATGGGAAGGACACGCAGGGCACGGATGCCCCTGAAGAGGCCGCCACATTGCCTACCCACAACCAGGAGGCTCAGCGCTGTCTCGCTGAGGAAGTGCAGCCTCTGAGGCTGCAGGCCCACACTTGTCCCCACCAGCCCGGGAGGAGGGGCAGGGTCCAGATGCAGAACTTCTCTGTACCCATTTCCCCATGCGCATGTCTGCTGCCCAGGCCCCTGGTGCCCGGGCTGCGACTGGCGCTACACTTGGGCCCAAGCGGCTACTCAGGAGACTGAGAAAGAGAGCAAGAGCCCCAGCCTCTCTTAAGCTTTGATTATATTTCCTTGGGCTTGGGAGAGAGCAGGCTTTCTTTCAAAGTAACCCATTTTTTTTCCCCTAATTTTTCAGGGGCTTGTACTGGGCCGTTACCCTATCCAATGTCTTTCTTGCATCTTCCGGAGCTCCACACCCTTATCCTACCCGATCCTTTTCTCAGATTTTCCCAGGCTGGATCCCTTCACTTACGGTCGCCATTTGGTTCCTACTGCACATGCCCCGAAGTTCTACTCCATCCTTTGGATTTTATTGGGTGTGCGCTTACCTCCTCCCACCGCTGCATCTTGGCTTCTACAGCGCATGGGCCCGGCCTGGGAATTTCCCTGTTACTTTTTCTCCCTCCTCTGGTAATGCAGGCTACTGCGCCCTTGTGCCCCACAGAGATCTGAAAGCTGGTCCTTCCTGCCTGCGCAGGAAGTTCTATCTCCCGGGGTGTTTGGAAGCTGTGGCTTCCAGACTTGATGAGGCTTAGTCAGTGTAGCTCCCTTTCCTTTTGTTAATACCTAACTAGCTACCTACACTAACAGTGGGACTAAAAGAAAAAAATAGTAAAATGATGACTAACAAACGACTCAACTGATGTCCCAAAGTATTTATATATATATATATATATATATATATATATATATATATATATATATATATATATATATATATATATTTTTTTTTTTGGAAGCAACAGATTGTCTGAAAAGAAGTGTGAAGTGTGATGTTCCTGAGAGATAAAAGCGATGTATTGTGCCACTGAGAAATTTGATACAAGGGTCATGTTTGATTTTTGAAATTAATTATTGCTTTTGAACAAGGAGAAATTCAGAGCCTTAATTGCAACATTTCTGTCATTTGACTTTCTGAGGAGGGAGAAAGCAGATGTTGTTTTGCATAAATTTCCTTAAGACTGGATGGAATGGTATGAGAAAAAAAAAAGGTGTGATTTCTCATCTTCATGTAGAAATTCTAAACCTCAAAAATGTACCTAAAGGACTCCTGGACAGAGATACCATTCAATTTTATTAGTTTGGTTTTCTATGTTTGGGTCCATCTATACAGTGGCTTAATAATGGGTGAAGGTCCAGTCCGTGGAAATGTGAGAGTTAACCTTTGGAAAGCATGCAAAATACTGTGTCCCCTTTGTTTATCCAAAGTCCTTTTGTCCCACATGTTGGTATCCAACTGCCACCCCCATGTGCCCTCATGCAGTCCCCTGACCACTAGGTCCCTTCCCTACAGGGCTGTTTTAGGAACCATGTTCCCCTAGAAGCACCCCAAGACCTGGCGGCCTCCCAGGGATGAGTCTCCACCGTGTCTTTATAGTTTCTCTGTGCTTCCCAGGATGAGAGCAAGTTATAAAGGAAGCCTATCAACTCTAACCACTTACAATTTAAGAACAAGTGGAGAGAGACAGTGATACAGACAGAGTGGTTATTGCTGGAGGTGAGGGAGGAGCATGTGGAATAAATATATGGCGTGTGCGTGTGAAAATGCTGTGGGAGCTACTGAAAAACCCAAAGGCATAAACTTCAAAATCCAATAAACTAGTTTAAAAATGTATAAGAGCAGTTTAGAAAACACACAAAGGGGATACCGGCCGTATCTTTTAGTATGTGGTGCAGTGGTCAAATTCACAGAGTTTAGAACCGACAGCCTGAGAACACTGTCCTGGTCCTTACTGACTGTGAAGGATGGCAAGTCACTTAAGCTAAGTAGTTCCACCTCTTCATCTACAAAATAGGTAAGAAAATAGTATCAATTCACACTTTTATTTGGGAGGAGGATCAAAGTAGATAATACACATTTTTTGTCTTGAAGACACTGGTCACACACCTGAAGCACTCAATAATCATTGGCTCTTAGGGTCACCATGGTGGGTTGGCTTTCCTTTCCTATTTTCTGTCTCTCCTTCCGTCTCCTTCCCTCCATCTCATAGCAAAGGATGGGTTTCAAGTTTTGTGCTCTCACAAATTGTCCCCTGCGCCTAATGTCAGTGAAAAAGCCAGGACTGTCCCAGCCTCATGGTAAAATTTTCCACCATCCAACAGGGCAAAGCTAATTGGCCCCCAAGGGATTCCTTTCCACAACAAAATTATTTGGCCGAGTGGTAATGTTATTTTTGTAAGAAAATAATTCATCATACATACCAATTTTGAACAAGGATGTAAGAATATATTTTAGACAATTTATATTTTAAAATCCAATTAGTCTACATTTACCCTTGTCTCCATGAAGTATGTTGCTATGTGTGTGGTCAATATGCACACGTTTAAAACACTGTGGGTGGGATGCTTCCCCTCCACAGTTCCCCTAAATATGCTGCCCTGTATACTCCAACCATTCTTCCGCGTGTTAGGTGCTGTGGGAATGACAAGAAAAGCCTGAAGTTGGAACATCCTTCCTTTCATTTGTCCTACTACCACCTACCTATTTACAGCTGCCCAGCTTCCTGCCAAACATCTAATGGATTTAAAAAACAAACAAAAAACAAACCACCACCAACAACAAACACCTGTTTGCTGTGGCCTTTCACATCTTCTCCAATACTCATGCAAGCACATCAATAAATGTACTTGGTTTGTGTATAAGGTTATTTTTGTCATTGTTTTGTGACTGTGAGAATATACTGTATATACACCTCTTGTTTTTCTCACTTAATGCTTTATGAAATGCCCTTCACCCCTGCCACCCAGTCAGCTGAGTAGTTCAATGCATTGCTTGCAGTGACTGTTTAATTTTCCATTGTCTGAATGGGTCACATTTATTAAACAAATTTATTAATAGACCCTTATCATTTTCAGTTTTTTACCTCTACAAATAATGCTATGATAAATGCCCTTATATTACCCACATGTCCTAGACTTTTGTTTCTATGGAAGGCTTAAACTGAGATGCTAGATAAAAACAATGTAATTGCTCTGTGAAACTGTATTTGAATTAAAAAAAGAGTTTTATGGAAAAATATTTTGGATGAACTGGAGGATGTATAGGGTAAAGGCAGAGACATTTATAAGGTATTAGCTTCAGGAGTACATGTGAGAAAAAGCCAAAGAAGAGTGTGCCCTCAAGGAATTCTCGCTTGGTTAGAACAGTAATGAGATACTTGAAGATATGGGGGAAGGGAGAATTCGCCCCTCTCTCTTGGTTCTTGTGGCTGGTTGAATCATTAAAATGAAATATGGCAGATTAACTGGAGAAAATCAAGTGTAATGTGTGTGTGCCTGGGAATTCACATAAGCATGAAAATTCCAAAGATAGTAATGCAACATGAGGTATCTATGTCACTCTGGATTCTGAAGAAGGAGGTAAATGTTGGGGTTTCGGGGGGAAGTGAGATAATATGTGGGGAGATGAGAAGAGTTCATGTTTAGTGAGCACACGCTTGCTGCTCTGTCTGGAGACAGTGGGTCACAGAGAGGACTTGGATCACAGGGCCCTGACCAGAGGGCTGTGCTGGTGTCTCCCTGTCACACCTGGTTCACGCTGTGCTATGGTTACCTGCAGTGAGAGCTCTCTTCCGGTCTCCGCACTTGCATTTCCATTTTAGGTAAATGGTAGCCTTTGTCATTTCCGGCAGTATCTCGGTCCTCGCTGACTTTGCCCTTCTGCCGGAGAAGTCAGTCAAGCTAAAGAACACCAACAAATTAGGCCCTCTGCCTGCTACTATGCAAGGTGACCGTTCACAGGTTCTGGGATCAGGACAGGGCTATGTTTGGGGGCATTTTCAGCACAGCACAGCACCAGCAAAACTCTGCTACGAGACTGGAAAGAGAGAGAGAATTCCGAGCAAAAGGTATGTGCTAATACAGGTAAAAACAACATGTAGCTCCATAAAGAGCTAGAAAATGTTAAGTTTCCAGCCAAATATACAGAAAAACAACCACGGCCTACATGCCATTACATACACACATTATATTTAAGTCCCATTTAAACCATGTAGTTGTGTGACTTTTAGCAAATCACTGTCACACATGTCAGATTCTCAATTTAGAATCTTAATTCTTAATTCCAATCACCTCTCTGATATAACTGACAAATATTCCTTGAACTATGACAAGCTGCAAGGTACTGTGGAAATACATGGTTATATGACCTGACCTGAATGTGCACAAAAGTACAACCTTAAGAAAATTTGAATTAAATAGTCATCAAATAAAGGGCCACTCCTTGCCTGAGGAAGCACAAAGAAAGACCTTAGTGTTGCTCTGTGTCCGTCTCCCCAGGCCTGTCACAGTGAACCGCATTTATTCAGCTGGGGACTGGGGAGTATTCTGTCACCCCCCTCCCCCCACTTAGTCTCTTCTGATATGTGCTCCTACACCAGGTCCTGTAACATTTTTTCCCAGAATTCATCTGCATTTACCCCATGAAACTGCCAGAGTTCTAGTCAAGTCACCATTATTTCCCCCCCAGACGGTGGGAAACAGTCTCCCACTCAGTCTAGCTCTGCCAGGCCGAGCTTCTGCAAGTTCGAGCCTTATCAATGCCTCTCTACCTGAGCACTTCCTTTGCGCCCACAGACCCAAATAGTAAACATGGCCCACAAGGCCCTCAGGTCCGGGCCCGTAGTAGCATCCAAATGCATGCAATTGTCCTTATTTTTGTGCTCCAGGTACACGAGGCATTTTGAAGGCTCTGGCCTTCTGCCCTCTGGCCTTTCATTTCCTTTTCCTGAAATGACTTTTCCCACTTTCTCTAGCTACTTCCTCTTCCCCCTTTAGAATTTAGCTCAGTCATCACTCCTCAGGGATGCCACTCCTCTAGCCTTGACCTTTCCAGAGTAGGTACCACAGCCCTGAAGTACCATTCATCTCTCGTTCATGGCATTGTGGAGGCTTGCCCTAACTTATCTTTTGTGAAATTAGTTGTTTAAGTTATTATGCAAATATTAGGTTTAAGTTCTATGATACAAAAAGCTATCACAATTTTGCTTTGAAATTTTGTCTCCAGTAGCTCAGACTAGAGTATTAAGTATTTGATGATTAGTAAATATTTTTTGAAAGTGCAACTTGCTCAAAATTTAATTAAAACTATTCTAAGCAGAGGGAAAAATAAAAGCAAAACTTTTCTAGTCAGAGTAAGACATCATTTGAGGCTTAAGTATGAAAAGTCAAATAGATCCAGTTAAAAGTCACAAAAGGAGAAATGTCACTCGTGGAGAGACACCGTGCGATGGGAAGGGGAAGCAGACCAGTCAGGAGCAGAGATTCTACTCAGGTCTGTCTATGTGTAAATTAAATGCATACGTGAGACTCCTGCTGGCAAAACCACCTGAAGAGTCTCTGCTCCAGAGATTTCTGTAGCCAATAACTTGTTCGCATGGCTAATTCCGGTGACACGCAAAAGGATTCAAATGAGGGAAAAAAGCAAATGTATCGTAAAATCTTTGACATACGGTAAGGGAGCTGAGAAAGAACAAAGTGTCTTGATTGAAGGAAGGTGACCATGCGGTGGCAGAGGTGGGGCCACGTGCTGCCCAAATGCAGCGGTAACACCTCGTTGAAACCTTTCAGTGCCTTGTAAGATATGACTGAGTTATAAAATTAATGGTTTATAAACCTATTATTGAGTTAAATGAAACCTCTACTAGCGCTGTTAAAGCGGTTATTTCCTGATCTCTTTGCAGCTTATTCACCAAAGGGACACTTGAATGCATTTCTAATCAACTGCAAATTCAAATGCAAAATGATCATTTGGTCCATTAAAAGAAAGAAAAAAATGGTAGTGGCTTTCCAAATGTACCATTATTGTTACACTTAGGTTCCGGTGTGAAAAATACCAGCAAGACTTGCTGCTCAGTTTCTTTTGCTTATATATTTTCCTGATTATATTTAAAGGTATAAAATCAAATATGTTTAAATGTTTCAGAGATTCATACCTTCGGAAAAAAATAATTTCTCTAAATCCTAGTTGGGTAGATTGATGGGGGAATTAAAGACACACTTCCTCTTTTCAAAATTATTCTTTTTCCTAACGTATTTCCAGAGGCAGAAATTAGAGGGAGTATTAAATGGTCAGTCAGTTGTTACACCCTTCCTGCGATGCACACAGAGGATGTTTAAGAACACATGTAATGAAGAGGTTTTTAAGAACAATTTTTAAAACATCAATTGTCAATGATTAATTTTCAGGCTGCCTACCTACTGTTGTGTACAAAATAATTACCGGGGGAAAAGGAAAGATTCTTAAATTATATCAATGTCTAACCACTATGCTGTATACCTGAAACTAATATAAAATAATATTGTGTGTCGACTATAACTGAAAAGTAAAAAAGTAATAGTGACCCTGTATTAAAATTTATAGCCTTAGGCAAAGTGGCTGTAATTTTACATTTTGAACTCAAATCTCAAATTGAGATCACAGAGTTTATGACAATAATGATAATAATCCACATTTTCTTTCATAATTTTATACAAAAATATTAACCTAAATTATTTCATAGGGAACAAATTATGTTTTTTGGTATTTTCACATATTTAATATAATTAATATAGAAATCAAATGTAAAAATAAAAATTAAGAATGATTTAGAAGAGAAGCAAACATATTAAATTAGTAAAAATGAAGAAAATCACTTTGTATACCTTATATTAAATTTGTAATAAATTTAGTATTCTAAACATCATATGAAGTGGCTATTTATTGCATAAATTTGTGTATAATGCATATTATAAATAAACATGCAGATACTATGATGAAATATAATTTTATTAATAAAACAAGCACATTTTGAGATGAGAAATGTGCATATCAAAGTTGATACATATACCCCCAATTAAGTCAAAATTTTCTTTTAAACTGAAGAGGTTTATCCCTAGAGGAGAAAACTGCAATTGAACAATGATTTAAAAAGGTAAATAATTTGCATATGATATTCACTCAATGTAATGTGCACTTAAAAATTATGTCCAGTAAAACTCAAATGACACAGGCCTGGAACGTCTGTGACTTTCACTGGATATTTTTAATGTGCTCATAATCACTTAATAGCATAATTACTTAATAGTGTTGAACATAATGAATGTAGATGCTAAAAGTGGGCTTGATTATAGAATTTTAGAGTCATAAACTTGGCTCCATAGCACTTAATTTTATCCATCCATACGGCTGGCCTTGAACCTTATACAGAAAGACTTTAGAACCAGTTATTGCTTACATGGGTCCTGGAAGAGCTGAAATACCAAATTAGGGACAAGGAAGTAACCTAGAAATTCACAAAAGCAAGAAGCCACTCCACCGCCATCCCTGGGCAGGAAAGACAAAGCTATTACTAGATCGAGGGAATAGTCTGCAGCCTTAGCAGGACCAGGAAGAAGTTGGAATCAGGGCACTTTGCCCATTAAGACCTGAAACATAAAGGAGACGTAACTGCTGCCAGAGATCCTGCCCAGGACTGAGTGGGAGCTGGGCCTTTTCCCCCCGTGAGGGTCTTCTCCTGCTGCCTTTGACTGTGCACAGCCATGGGAGACGAGCAAGCTGGGCAGCATAGTGGCTAAGGCTCAGCTCTGCTGCAATTAAAAAAAAGTGAGGGAAGGACTGGATCGGGGAGACAAAGGCCTAGACCGGGCATAGCCACCTTATTTTCTACTTAGGCTCTCTTCTCACTATTCTCTACCTATGAACTCTTAAACAAGAGCCTCACACTTTCCTCTATCATGATGCAGTTGTCAATTCATGAGGGCATCTGGATAGTCCTTCAGCAACGCTGTTGAGATAATGTAATAGACACATGAAAAAGAAGGAAGTTAGACTCCTACCTCACAGTGAACATGGATATTAACTTAAAATGATCACAGACTTAACCATAAGGGCTGAATTACACAATTCTTACAAGAAAATGAAGGAGCAAATCTTTGTGACCTTACATTCTTGGAAACTATACCAGAAGGCAGAAGCAAGGAGAGAAAAAGGTAGATAATTTTACTTTCCTAAAATTAAAAATATCTTGCTTTAAAGACTATCATCAGAAAAGTGCAAAGATAGCAGACAGAATAAGAAAAATATTTGCAATCATTATATCTGATAAGAGACTTCTATCTGGAATGTATAAATAATTCTTACAAATACTCAGCAGTAGAAAGACACATAACCCAATTAAAACATGGGAAAACATTTGAAGAGAGTTGTCCAAAGATGTCATACAAATAAACACAATACACAAGAGCACATGGAAATGCACTCAATGTAATTAGTCACTGGGGAAATGCAAGGTCAAACCTGTGCACACTCCTGGAATGGCAAAAACCCAAAAGACAGTCAAAAACAAGTGTTAGCAAGGGCATGGAGAAACTGGAATCCTCATACATTGCTGGTGAGAAATTAAAATGGTGCAGAGAACTTTGAAAACAAGACTGGCATTTCCTTGAAATTTTAAACTAGAGTTATCATAAGATTCAACAGTTCCCATCCCTAATGATGTTCCCCAAAGAAATGAAAACTACGTCCGCACAAAAATTTGTGCACTGACGTTCATAGGAGTACTGTTTGTAATAGCCAAATATGTCGATCAGCCAAAGAATAAACAACATTGAGTTCATCCTTACAATTGAGAATTATTCATCCATAACAATAAACAAGGCATTGATACATGTTATAACGTGGATAAATGTTGAAGATGTTCCACCAAGTGGAAGGAGTTTAAAAAGAGCACACACTCCATGACTACATTGATGTGCAGCGTGAAACAGGCAAATCAACGGGGATTGCTTGTCTACAGCTGGGAAGGGAAAAGTATCGAATGGGCAGGGGACACGAGCCATGACTACTAATGCACATGCTTCCCTTGGGGGTTTAAAATGATAGATAGCAGCGACGGCCGCACAACACGGTGAATATAAAAGCTACTGAAAACTACCAGATTGGATACTGTAAATGGTAAATTTCATGGTATATGAATTACATAGCAATAAAGCTGTTAAAAAGAGGGTATTGGACATTTTCAGATAACGAAAACAAAGCTCTACGAGTCCCCTCCAACAGAAAGGCATTATTCATGCTTCAGTGACCTAAAAGAGATAGGGTCATATTTTGAAAACTGGAAAAGCAGAGGAAAAGAAAATGTTTGATTTCCACAAGCACACATGTGCTTGAAGATAGACACAACCAGCCCGGGTTTGTTTAAATCCTTAGCGATGATGTTACTATGAACATCAACCAAATTTATGGGGGGAAAACGAATGTTTGCCTGTGTCTGACTCATCATATTACTCTGCTCAGTCACTCAATCAGCTGCCTATCTCCATTTATTTTTATAACCCCTCTCATTTTCTTCATGGTCATATTGCATGATATGTGTTGTTCTGCTTCAGGAAGGACCATCTGTTGTGTAATTATCACCAGGGCTGAACCATTATCTCAAGGTGCAGAAATTCAGCATTACAGGTGAGATGAGGACATAATTTACGATGCCTGATGGAAAACTCAAATGTACCCAGCTAGAACCATAACCGATCAAGAATTCTAGACTTTGAGAAATCGCATTTTTCTCTCAAAGTTGCCCACAAGATAACTTTTAAGCTGCAAAATTAAAACAAAAAGGGTGGATTTTTTTTTGGCATTGAAACAATTGCATTCAATTCTAGAGAAAGTAGAGGGAGAAAAATAACATCTACGCGAAAACGGGGAATATTATCGTCACTGGCATAAGGGCATGCACGATTTGAAGCTTTCTTGCTGTTTGAAGCCCAGAAAGAGCAATTGTAACATGTGACAGTGGCAGCCAACATGGGCAGTGATCTTGGCCGTGATGTTTGTATATTTTCTCTTACTGAACAACAGCATAAGCTAGAGAGAAGAAAAAATAATAAACACGGTAGTTAACCACTGAGGATATTTCCTGTTCTAGCATATCCTAGTTGCAGTCTGCTGACCCAGATTTCTGTGTCCACCAGGCAAATTGTGTGTCAATAGGAATGTTTCATTTTCAGTAGGGAAACTCGGATATGTAGAAAGAAGCCAATGTGAAAAGGCTGCCTGCTCTTTCATTCCAACGCGACATTCTGGTAAAGGCAACTCTTTGGAGAGAGTAAGAGGATTGCTGGCGCGTGAGGAGGGGTTGGAAGGAGGGTGAAGGGACTGAGCACAGAGGATTTTTAAAAGGGTGAAAACTACTCTGCTTGAGGCCATGATGATGGATACATGTGAGCACACCCTCGTCCAAACCCGTGCAGTATACAACACCAAGAGGGAACCCTGAGTGCACCGCGGACTGGGGCGATACCGACGGGTCAATGCCAGTCCATCGACAGTGAAAAGGAAGCAATTCTGGTAAGAGGTGTCAACAGCAGAGGAGGCTGCGCATGCGTGGGGTGCTGGGCGTGTGGGAAATCCTGGACCTTCCTCTCAATGTGCTGTAAACCTAAAAGTGCTCTGAAAGTATTATCTTCTAAAAAACACAGGTAATGTTAAGTGTATTAGTATTTACAAATCATACAATTTGTAATGGTGCTTATATTGGGCTTTTGCTACAGACTTTTCAATTCAACATCAAAACTGACTTTGCGAAAGGGTTCACCAGCGGCTGTTGAAGGGAATACTTGTGGTCCAGTAGTTCAGTTATTCTCGGAGTGTGGTCCTGGGGCTGTCCGGGTCAAGGTCTCCTGAGCGTTTGTTAGAGCTGGAGAATTTCCTGTCCTACCCCAGGTTTTCTGCATGGAAAACTTCGGTAGTCAGTGCCTCCCAGGGAATTTTGATGCACACTAAAACCGGTGGACCACCCACCTCACCGAGCTGACCTTCTCTCATCATTCACACCTGGGTTGCCTTCTCTCTGCTTGGTGCCTCTTCATGGTGGCCTTTCACGAGAATGGTCACATCCCTGTGTCAGGAATTAGGGGGCCATCTGTTCTGTTTGACTGTCCAGCACTTTTTGAACCTCCCCTCCATAATTTGATAGTTTCAAGGGCTGTGTGTCCCATCCTCCCAAAATAGTCTCTAAGCGTGACATCTCCACACTTCCTGGTTGGTGGTGGCAGGGCACGTGACCTAGGCTATCCTGGTACCTGCAGAGCAGTGAGAACTAGGTGTTGGGAGTGCACATGGCAGAAAGGAATTGCATGCTTGTGCAATGACGGTGTTTTATTCTTTCCTTCATCTCTACATGTGCTTGGTTGATCCATGTTCTTTCCTTAGGAATGATTTTCAGTTTGGGGCTGTGTTTTCTGAGTTTCTCTGGCAGTAACTATGGGTTTTATCTATGACTTCATCATCTGGTAGACTATATTACTACGCTTGTAAATGCTGAAAAGCTACTACTAATTTCAGTGTTTGTATTTGCTAACTTCGAGTCCTCTTCCTCTCATATAATATGTATATTCAACCCCAAAACACAATGGTTAGCTCAGCACACTGGGTCTAGCTTGGTAATATAACACTATTTCCATGTATTGTAATTATTTATGTTTCTCTTTCTTGAATATGCTGTGACTTTTCAAGGACAGTAGCCAGGATTTACTCATTTGGGGAATCACTAGCTCTATTGATAAGAAACCTACCATGTTATTGGGAACATCTTTGCCAGGCAATAAATATTTGTAGAATCAACTCAGTCACACTCCCTTTCGCTAGCTACCACACTAAGCATATGCAGGGACTAGAGCTTTGCCTGAACTGATCTGACTGGAATATATATTGTTATACAAACAGTTTCCCCAGAATCCACCTCATCAATTTAGTGGACAAGAACTATGAATTAACATTGCTGATGCAAAATTGCCTATGTGTTCTTCACTTTTTTCTCCTTTCATATAGATGTTTTGGTATTATATTTTAAAAAAAAAGAAAGAAAGAAATACTGCTCTGTAAATCCAACGGCAATTTGTCTCCTTTCCCATTCCTTCTTTAATCGCACTCAGCAAATTGATTTGACTAGCTCAGAAATGGATCTGCTATAAAAAAATATTGCTAACTTCACAATGATTCTGGAATCTCATAAATCGTAATAATTAGTATGACCTCTCTTTAGACTTCAATTAGCTCCAAAGGAACAATTTCTTATAATAGATTTACCCCTATTACCCCTGATAGCATTAACCGGACAAGGCTACAGATGGCACCATGGGGGCGCCCAGTGCGTTTTCCAGGAGCACACCGGCCTTGACCTGAGTCCTGGTGTCTCCAAGGGTCCGAGTCCTTCCCTCCTTCGCTGCTGCCCTTACCCCAGTGTCTGACCATGAGGGGGTGTTGACCTCACGTACGTCCCGGTTCTCCTTAAGTCCTAACAAATGCTTAGTTAAAAGTCTGCTGCTATTCTTCTTAAACTTCTTCATTTTTTTAAACCTCTCTCCTTTTTATAATCTCTTTTCTACTTTCCACTGCAAGGACAGCCTTTGGAAGAATATTAGTTTAGAATTTTTGAATGCTACAAAGACGACAGGATCAGCAGGCGAAACAGCAATTGCTTCCCCATGCAAAATCAGGGGCTAGCTAATCTCACCAAGGGGCCTTCCTGTTCTAAAATTTTGGGATCAAGAATCAGCAAAAGTGCTAGGGCCAGTGTTTGACACAAGTCATGCAGGAAGCTAGCGTGTCCAGGCCCTTTCCGAGGTGGCTCTTACACAAGTCCTGTTCTGACCATGGGACTCTGTCCACCTGGCGCCAGCTGACTGGCCAGCATAGTTAGAATAGGACTTTCATGAGAATTCTGGCTACGCTTTTGAAGGCAATAGTCATATCATGCTACCCAGAAAGTGGAACTACACAGAAGCACTTTTACAAGATGAAATCTATTTACACAAAGCTCTTTCCTTTAGCTTCCAAATACTCCATACAGTTACAGAATAAGAGGATTGCCTTAAAAATAAAGAATTTTGATTAATTAAAATAATACATTCATATGGGTGCAGTTTTCCTCAAGGGCCTCTAAATCATTATTTGATTTGTTTCTGGTTTACTTGACTTCTAAAAATCTATTTAATTTTACCAATATCCAAAGCCCTTTGATCTCCACAAAGGTAAGGCAATTAAATCAACAACAAAACACTCATGTAATCCAGTTAAATTACAGATTAAGAAGTCTTTTGTATAGAAAAAGAATATATGTGTAGAAAAGGAGGGAATTGTGTTTTTTTACCTGTGCTGAAGTATTTTAATTATATAATACAAAAGGTTGTAAAATTTTAAACAGCATTGTTAAGAAGCTCTAGCAAAATATTTGAGGCTATTGAACTATACTGGGTTTCATGCTTTAGAAAATAATATATACTTAAGAAGCAAAAATGAGTTCCAATTAAGTGCACACTGAATAACACTATTTATAGCACAGGTCTGAAATGCAAAGATGATGGCTTCTGAAAAAAAGAATAGAAATTAAGTTAACTAAATGAATTTGGAAAAAAAGCATGATCATTTGTATGCATGTTTAATTCCCTAAGATTTTCTTTTTTCGATTATATCTTTGAGAAGTTTTTCCTTCCTGATTTTAAGCCACTCTATAACAGAAGAACAGTTCAGCGGTGGAAAGATAAGAATCTACCTTCAGTTCGAGGAGCGCACTGCCTTTCTGGGAGACACAGGAACGCTGTAACTAACAGCACGGTTCAAAACTGGAGCTCCCTGTTCGTGCAAAGCTCCTGCTGTGGTTGCTTTTCTTTATTCGGTCACAAAAAAGAAGAGAATATTTATAATTTGTTGAAAGGAGAATACAAACAAGAGACATGAAAGATCATTTCAAATTTCAGGATTCACAGATGACCTTGGTTCCATTTCCTTGGTCTCATGATGGGGAGAGACTCACACAGCATGAGCTCTCAGTCAGGACCCAGACACCGCTCTCCTTTTTTTAAGATTTTGTTTATTTATTTTTAGAGAGGGGGGAGGAAGAAAGAGAGGGTGAGAAACATCGATGTGAGAGAGACATCGATAGGCTGCCTCTCCCAAGCCCCCATCCAGGGATCTGGCCCATAACCGAGGCACGGGACCTGACAGGAATCGAACTGGTGACCTTTAGGGTTGCAGGACCACACCCAGCTTGCTGGGCCACCTGGTCAGGGCCAGATGCCTCTCTGAACATCAGGTACTAGGTCCAGGCTGTGGCTCCAATGATGATTTACTGCAGTGCAAGGCAACCTCTTTTGCTGAAGTTAAATCTTTGGTGGTTTTCATATCTGTTAAATGGTCCCTGCCCCTTCAGATGGTGGAGAAATTACTGATGGGGAGAATATGAAATCTCTGTGCCAATAGTACGCATACTGACTTTAAAAGATGGTATTAACATTGATTTTAGGGAAAACAATCAAAGTTAATCTACATGAGTTTGAACTTCATTTTTTAAAAGTAGCATTAATTACAGAACAAAGACACTTATTAAGCCTCCATGTTTATCTCTTCTTTAGAGATAACAGAGTTGAATTAATTTTTGATGTTCTGCATCTAATAGTTTCTAATATTTGCAACATCATTTATGAAAGATTTCTTAACATAGGATTATTTTTTCTCTTTTTGAAGGAATAACAAACCCTAAAATTTAATCTAATTTCAATGTACTATTTAATGTAAAAATTGATTAAACGGACGTGCTAAAATGGTAGCGTAACTGGAATTGCACCTAACCTGTGGCCCCACACTCGCAGCTGAATGAAATGAACCCAACTCTCTCCCTCCGTCCAGCAGGTGGCAGGCAGGTGTCAGCTGCCCCCGGCTCTGCTCTGCAGCTCCAGGTAGGTTTGCAGATCTTAGCACTGGACGCCCAGGGAGGCCCTGTCTGCCGGTTTTGGTTTTCAAGGGAAAAGGGAACATTTGCTTCTGCTAAGAGTCATGATAGAGATGCCCGGAGGTGGGAGTGGAGTCCCAGGGCGGAGGAAATGAAAGTGCTGGTACTGCTCACGGAGGGAGACAAAGTCTGTTGACTGAGACGCGCCGAAGGACTGCAGGCAGGGCTGGCAGCCATGTCTTGGATCAGGCCGCTCTCCATCTCCACGGCCACCCCTTAGTCTAAGTCACCATATCCTGCGGAACTAGAGCAGCAGCCTGTCCCCCTCCCACTCTCTGACCCCTTGCTAAGTGCTTCTGCTCCGTACAGCCAGAGGGATATCTGCAAATCGCCACTCTGATATTCACGGCACTCTACGTTCAAAACGTACTGGCTTCTGAGGATGCATGGTCTGACTAGGAGTCTTTCGAGACTGATGGGCCAAACTATACTAATTATGCTGTGGAAGCGACCACCCTGGACAAAACAGGGTGCAGCGGTGTGCCCTGGAGAAGATGGTGCTCGGTTTAGGGCCTTCCCACCGCTCCACTCTCCTTTCATGCTGCATCAGCTTCAGCCCCCTCATACCCAGATCAACAGTTCTTTTTTGTTCTTACACGCCTGCCACCCAACGCAGACATTTGCACCTGCTGTTCCAATAAAATGTTTCCTGTCCCCACTCACTGCTGAGGAAACACATCGTAGGTTCATTTTATTTTTCTGGTTAAGACTTGATCACATTGCAGTGCAGGGGAGGTTCAGGTGCAGGTTTAGGTTCAGGTTCGTGCTCACCAGCCAGAGTCAGCTCTGGTGCCCAGAACCCAGTGAAATTATGAACCAGAGGATCCTAACCCCGCTCACAGGCCTCACCTGTTCCTTTCCCTGAAACTGCCATAAGGACCAATGTCCAAAGGCCTTTTTACCCCTGCCCTGGGCCCCACCCTGGTGCTCCCCTGGGTGGCTCTGCAGGAGTTCTGAGTCCAGGATCGGAGCTGGGCGGCACCACACCTCAGCCAAGGTAATGAATGTGGTTATCACTCAGACATCTTGACTACGGCCTCCTGAGAGACCCTGGCAGGACCCGTCCCATTTAGCCCTTCCTGGCTGTTCATCCTCAGACATTTTTAGAGAAATTGAATGTACATTTTTTTCAGTTGCCAAGTTTTAGGATAATTTTTGTGCAGCAGTAGATAACTAATATCCAAGCTAACATTCTTTGGACTTGGCATGGTATCCGGGCTTCTTTTCTCCCATCTCTGGAGTATATATATATATATATATATATATATATATACACACACACACACACACACACACACATTCTCCAGACAGACAAATATACCTGGCAGGAGAATTATGCTGATTCTAATTTAGTTCAAATTTCATAGATGATATCTTGGGAAATGACTCATCCATACATGTGCTTCACAGATTTTTATATAATCAAAACATTTTTGCCATAGTTTGATTCCACCACAGTTCAGTTCGGTGAGTTAACTGAGTAAAAAGTGTGCCTAAAATTGTGACTGGAACTTTTCAGAATACATGAAAGGAAAACACACATGATCTGGTCTCCAAGACATCAGAGTTCGATCAGCGAGTTCTCCAAGTTGAATTGATAAACTTGACAAAAATGCAATGTCTCATGCCCCATCAGGATTCTGATTCAAAAAGGATCTCTGGTGGACAGAGAAATCTATGTTTTTCAAAGGTTCCTAAAAGAATTTTGGTGCAAATATATACTAGATAATCTCTTGTGAAACTGCTCTATTTTCAGACACACACAGAATAGTTATTTAGGAGTCATTTTTTTTTAAGATCAAAAGAAACAAATCTAAACTATCTATCATTACATTTGCTTAAAGATAAATGACACCCCCCACAATGCAACGGCGAGACTGCACATCCACCTACAAAAACCTGGGCTCTCCTACCAGCTGTTGGTCTGTCTGTCTCTCACCTTGCACAAATCCGTTTCCTTCCCTGGGTCTCAGATTTTTCACCTGTAACACAAGGGAAACAGGTGAGGTGTTTGCTTAAAATAGTCTCATCTTTAAAAGTAGACAAATTCAGAAAGCAAGTTGCTGGACACCCGTGTTCCCTCTTTGCCACCCGCTCTTAGATATGACGTCATATCCTGAATTTCTCTTCCTCGGTGTTTTAGCACGCGGCACTGAGTTTATCATCTATTGTTCGTGTGACGGTTAACAGAGTTAAAGCAGACAGAGTACATAAAATTGCTCTTTATCTGTGAAGAGCTTGCACTGAGAACCCCCAAAATTCTGGGCTAAGACCTTTCCCTGCTCTTATCTTTTGAACCCCCCCCACACACACACTTCTCTGTGCAGCTACTAACGCTGCAACCCCATTTTATAGACTAGGACAACTATATTTAGAAAAGCTACGAAATGGGCCCAGCGTCTTATAGCAACGTATACTGTGGCTTCAGAGCTTGGATTCAGTCTAACACCATCTTACTCCAAAGTCTACGCATGTAACCAGAAGCCTATAAACCCGGGTTTCTGAGCTGTACCCTTACGAGGACAGAATTGTTCTTTCTTGTTGTACTCTGGTGTTTTCCAAAAGTCCCTGCTGATAACAATCACTGAACACATCTGCCCAGAACACCAAATTCCTGGTTTCATCCCAGCCCCTGAATCTGCATTTCCAGTAAAGGGAGTTAAGTAACTTAGTGATCTTATCACCAAGGACTTTTGGAAAACATGATTTTTTTCCACTTCTTTTCTATTTACTATACTTAAAAGGACTGCCAAAGAGAGAGAGGATTTTCCTCTTGCATCTGGGCTTTGACTGAATCCAAAGCTCTGGCCCAAGGTGAGGTGCACACCAGCAGCGTGGCCAGGCCATACACTGGCCCTTTTCAAGGGTCTGCTTTGCGTCCAGCTGCAGGAAAAACAGCTCAGTCTCGTCCTCAAAGGCCTCCAAACAAACAACTGAAGGACAACAGCATTTGTTGTCTTCGAATTCCCTCCTTGCCTACAGGAAGGCCCTGGCTGGCTGTGCTGGGAAGTCTGGAAACAGGTCAGCAAGACAAGTTCTAGGATTGCCTTCTGCAGAAGTCCACCAGGTGCTCTGAGCCTGCCTGGCTCCAGGTGCCATAGCAGAGGGGTGAAGCTCTGAAAAAGCTCACATCCCAGAGATCTCTTTCTGACAGCATTTGTGTTTTTATCTACTTCCCCAGTTCCCGAGTCATTGCCAATCTCTCATCCTCATCAGTTGAAATGTAAAAATAATGGACAGTAAAATACAGAGGATCCTTCACAGACAGGTCAAGTCTCATAAAGTAATGATTGAAATACAGAAAACACATGAAGTACTCATACCTATTATGTCTTTTTTGTTATGTCTTTTCTGTCCATAACTTTAGATAAGCTCCATTTGGCTAGGATTTTTTTTTCCCCCACAGCAAGTTCCCAAACTTCCAGGCACAACATATTATTGAGCATTTAGTGAATATTTTTTGAATAAACGAAGGACATAAAGTTGAACACATTTCTGCAGTTATAAATATGATTGTTTGAATACATGATCAGTCTTGGACTGTTCCAGACCGAGAAGGGTTAGAGTGGTAGACAACTTAAGATAAGAAAGTGTGGTACTTTTATCCAGCATGAGAATGGAAGTTGAATTCCCGGGGCAGCGTTGGGCTCAGGTAAAATCAGGAAATTAATTTTCAGTGTATCCAGCTTCTGAATCAATAGTGAGAACCTTGTCATTTATAAGCTGTGAGAATCCATCTCATAGATATATTTTATTTGGACTTCACGGTGTTTTCCAAAAAGATTAAGCCATTTAAAAAATCGGGCCCTAGCTGGTGTAGCTCAGTGGATTGAGTGTGGGCCTGTGAACCAAAGGATCGTGGTTCGATTCCCAGTCAGGGCACATGCCTGGGTTGCAGGCCACTTCCCAGCAAGGGATGCATGAAAGGCAACCATGCATTGATATTTCTCTACCTCTCTCCCTCTCTCCTTCCCTTCCCCTCTAAAGATAAATAGATAAAATGTTTTTTTTTTTAAAAAAAAAGCGGGTTATTACACACACATACACACACACACACAATCCAGCCTTCTGGCTTTCCTTGAAAAATCAGATTTTTTAGGAATTTCAAGGGACAGCAAGCCCACTGGCTGACTCTCCCACATGTGCTCTCTAGTGAGACTGTGTGGTACTGCAGTCAGTGGGTGGGTTTTCAGGAGGGTTACAACAGAAAGACTTTTGCACCTGATGCACGCTCAGTAAGTGTCAGCTATTAGCATTAACATTAGTACATCAACATCGTCATCAACATGATAATCTCCCACCTATTCTGCAGGTGAAATCCCTGAAATCTCTCCCCTGAAATCACTATTGTAGCATCCTTCTCCCTCCCTGGCCAGCTTCTCCTGCAATGTTACCCAGTAGAGCTTTTGCAACTTTGGGGGTGCTTTGTATTTGCACTGTTAGATCTTATAGCTATTAATCACTAGAGGCTACTGAACACTGGGCATGTGGAGAGTACAATCAGGGAACTGAATTTTAATTTTATTTAATATTCACTAGCCACACGTGGACTACCACAGTGGAGAGCACAGCTTTGTGACTTCACTCACACACACCTTTTTTCCTCCCTTCTTTCCCTATTAAATTTGCTTCCTGGATCTGAAAGTAATTTATGTTTTATGGCAAGCAGCTGACAATATATTAAAGAGGTTATGTCTCTTAGGGCAATTGGCCAATTTTGCATGATCAAAATGACATTTAAAAATGTGAATTCCTTGGATCCCCTTCCCCATCCTATCTCTGTAATTATAAGGTAGGATCTCAAGTCTCACATCGCCTATTTTTCATGAGCACTTCTAGGTATTCTTACAGTGAGGTACATTTAATAAATTCTAGCAAAGAAATACTTTTCAAAGAGGAGGAAGAAGGAAGAGCCATCATGCATTGAGCATCGCTGGGCATTTCTGAACAATGCAGGCCAAATGCCAGCCTCCCTCCCTCCCTTCCACTGTCCCACCCCCACAGTGGCCACCCACCTGAACCACCCACAATGCAATGCACTGCTTGTTACTTGGCTCTCCGGGGAGCACAGCCTCTAATGTGTCACTTCGTAGCAGACACATTTTAGATATCAGCCAACTCTGCTCTCTTATGATGAGTAATATCCCAAACCCACACATCAGCCCCTGTAGCAACGTTTGAACTGCTTGACCCTGAACTGCTCTCTATCCTTGTGTGAGTCATAAAGGAATCTTGTCCTTGCTGTGCAATCATTGTTTCTCTCCTGAGGCTTTGAATTTGGACTCCAAAAAGGATACCTTATTTATGGTAGAGCCAAGGCAACATAAACCTGTGATGAGGGTTTGCCATGTCTAGTCATGTCCCCGTGACAGATATGGTAAAGCTAATCCTCAGAGCAAGAGAAGCAGGAAGTAAATGCTCAGAACAGGGACAGAAGTCTCTGGGGCTGGGATGGATGAAGGGAGGAACCTAACTCCCCAATGGCTTTCCAGTGAGGACGGCTGCAGAAGAATGGGGTGCAGGCCGGGCCTCATTAAGGTGACAGCACCCAGGACAGGCTATTGATGGATATTGTATGAAGACAGCCTGTCACCTCTGCTGCACAGCTAACCTCTGGGAAATTTGTAAAGAATTGAGGGCTGCCCCTTTGGGACCCATGATGTACTCCTCTGCTACCGGCCACTTAATCAATTTGCCCCCCAAATGTGCCATACAAGTGTCACTGTGCCCAGGCTGTCTCAATTTTTCTCTCCTTGCTGTCTTGCAAACCCTATTTCTCTCACTTTCTCATGTGTGAGCAAACAATAAGTATGTAAAATAATGAACCCAGCTGCAGGGCAGCAGCCTACACGTCTCCGGGTTATTCCGGAACGTTGACTCCTTTCCCTCGGTGGTCCCTGGGCTCCGGCCAGCCTGAAGATTTCAGTCACATGCCAAATGGCCCCCCTGAGAGACATTCCCCAGGTGTGCAGGGAAGAAGAAAAGGATGAGAATCCTTATCTTAGCATCGTGACGGTCAGTCAAATGCAGTGTGCACCCGAGAAGCATTTTAAAGATGCCGATTTCTAGGTCACACATACCCAGAGTCTTAATCCATTTGAGAAATTGGCATTTTAAACAAAACCCTGGGCTTTCTGATGCTGGGGATTCAAGAATTTTCATTTGAGAAAACACTGTTCTACAGGGAAATAATTCACATAATAATAGTGTTGGTCGAGGTGTGCTTGCATGTGGGCACGTGTGTGTGTTTGCCAGTGTGTGTGAAGGGGTATGCTTTTCCTTTAACATCATAACCCTGATCACCCTGTGCTCACTCCCTCCTCACGTTGCTTTGTAGTAATTGATTTACTGCCGGTGTTGCCTGCTGGCCTAGCCCAGGCTCTTATATGAGGCAAAATGGCGGTATGAGGAATGTCTTTGGCCAAGCGAAGAGATCTGGACCCAGGGCCTGGTAAACAACAGAAAGCCACGTGTGAACCAGAGAGTAAGAGCTGGCTCCGGAGCCCACCACGAAGTGGTGACGGGAAGTCCAAGGGATGATAGTTCAGGACCTGATTTAAACAATTTGCACGTAATCAATTTTTAGAATCAGTGGGCTGGGGCGGGGTTTCTCAAACTCAGCGGTGTTTTCGTCTGGGCTGGCCAATTCTTGGTTTGGGGGTGGGGGTTTGTAGGTGTTTAATGGCATCCTGGCCTCTACTCACTGCATGCCTGCAGTCCCCCATCCCCTACTAGACAATCAAAATTTTCTGCAGACACTGCCAAATGCTTCCTGAGGGGCAAAACGGCCTCGGGGCTGAGAACCTGGTATAACACAGAGAGGAGACAGAGAGAGAGCTCACTTTACATCCCCCTTGTAAGTTTCATTTTGTCTAAAATTCTCTTTCCCGGTAAAAGCAAAACTGTATACAAGCAGATGCGGTAGCAATAAAACTTCCCATTTATGAATCCAAGGTTTTAGTGAACTTCTGGGGAAACTTCTTTGCTCAGGGTTTGGCTTTGGTATTTCAAAATTTTTAAGAATCCAGTTACTGTCAAACAGGCTCTTTACAGCTGGATAAACAAACTCAAGAAAGACTCCCAGCCACATCTTCATCAGCAACTCTGCAGGCACAAGCCCTGTCATTTTGAGATGCTGTGTGCTCAAAGCAATTGCAGAAGGAGTATTTCCACATTCTACTGCCTGCTTTAAATCTGTGGTTTTGTCTTTATTATTGGTGTGGCCTATTACTGCTGTTCAATTGTGCAATAAAATTTGCAGCTTAAGTTGGGTGTCTGTTTCTGTACAATCACAGCTGCTTTCCCCCCGAACTCCGGGGCGAATACTAGTTCTAACAGAGCTCATGGATCACTACAATACATCTCTTCTTGTGATTGGTTCAGGAAATCTGCATGCATACTCTTAGCCAAAACCAAATCAAGGGAGGGTCATGCGAAGGGAGGAATAATGAAATCACCCCCAGGTTCACGTGCCTGCATTCCGGGCAAGCCCATGCACTAGTGATCGGCATGTGGTCAGTTGCTGAATGCACAGGATTCATTCTGGGCTATCTTTACCCCTATTATTAAGAGATTACCAATATAGACAAAAGAGTTCAGTTGAGGGACATTATATACTATCTTGGTTTGTTTTAATTGCTTGCATTTTATTTCTCTGTAAAGTGATATAGTATCCACATTATACTCTGAGGCTTAGAACTGGAAATTACCTATCTTAAGACATAAAATTCTTGCAGGAATTCTTCTTATAATGCTGGCTGACATTCTAGTCTTAGGAGTCACCTGAATTAAGTCACCCCAACACACAGCTCCAACCACCTATTTGCAGTAAAAAGCTTCTCGGTGTGGTTGGGAGAAAAAGAGCTCCTGATTGGTAAATGGACAGATATATCTATTTAAAAAAATGAGTGTCTTGCTTAGATTACTTCCTGGTAAAATCAAAGAATAGACCATTGCTAGAAGAATACATTCCCAGTAATTTATCTTGAAGGAGAAAAGTGGCCCCTACCTCCTCATCCTTCTATTTTTGCCCCTTGGGAAATAAAATAAGGGTGATAATTCAGGTTCAACATTTAAAACACACTCAACACAAAGTGCCAGCTAGCTGTTAAAGAATTAAAGAAGAAGAAGAAAAAAGGAAGGAAAGAAATAAGGAAGGAAGGAAGGGAGGAAGGAAGGAAGGCATGCCCTGCCTTGGAAAATCTAGTCTAGAAAGTATATATCCTGTTTTAAGTGGCGTGGCTGGTGGTTTGGTTGAAAGACATTCAAATAAAGAAAACAGATTTTCTTCAGTGCTTTGAAATCATGACTAAAATCTTATGTAGATTTAACATCTTTTTATATAGTGGGAAATCCCAAGAGCGATAGACTGTGTGGTTCTTCACTTATATTAAAATAAGATATTGCTCCAGGATTCTGAATTTAGCAGCTGTTGGTATACGTGTCTCTTGCCATGCTCATAAAGGTTTTTAATGTACAATAACAGAACACATAGTTCATCCCTTCTATGGTTGAATGCATTATTTATAACTAACTTTGTACCATCGCCATGTGTGGAAGGAGCAATAAATAATTACAGCTCTTCATTTTTAGTTCACCAGAAACAAAACTCTCTTCCTTTTTTCACAGTGCCATTTACCTTCCAGCTTTTCTGCCAACAATTAGCATTGGTCAGCTGTAACTCATTTTATTTCAACACACTCACAACTGGGAGACGATGCCACTTCATGTGAATGAGACTGAAAGCCCACCTGAAGATGCAGAGAGGTTAGCTGCATCCCACAGATGCAAGGGGCAAAACCTAATGGCCATGATGTCTGTACCTGAATCCATTAATCTGCAAAGTGAAAGTGATCATATTGATGCTAATAAATCTGAAAATAAGATTGAATGGAAGTTAAAATAATTCGCCTGCCAGATGTTAGTGCTCTTAATAATCTCCGTGATTCACCTTGCCTTAATGAGGCATTTGGTCAGGATCCTAAGAATAAAAGAACCCATCCACACATTTTGTTCTGAAGAATGGTCTGCATATTTACTCACTGTTTACTAACACTAATTCCTAGGCAGTTGCCAAAGCGCCTTTTTTGCAGAAAATATAGGAATCTCTACCATTGGGTTCAACTCTTCTCCCCACAAAGGAGGCTGGAAGCCATGAGTCATCTTCATAAATTGTGTGCCCCATAGGGGGACAGTCCAGATGTTGGCAGAAAGCTCTGTTTCTGGAGTTCAATGCAAGACTCTGTTTCCAAATGAACCTCGGTGGAGGAGACCATGCTCAACGTGAGCCAACTGCTAAAAGTTCAAGTCACTTCAAACATCGGATGCAGCACTTAAAAGGGGTGACTGCTTGCAACTTGAAGGAGCGCTGCATAGAGCACAGCAGTCAGGTAAAACACGAAGCACAAAACAGAGGATCCTAAGGGCCGAATACAGACACAGATCACAAAGTGCTTGAGTAATCCTTTCTGGTTAGGAAAACCTAGGAGGTATTTACGGAAGGATTTAAACACCTGGGCTAAGACCAGAATGATTAAAAGAATTTCAAAAGGCAAATTTCAGCTAGTAAGTGAGGGTGGCGGGGCAGGGGATGCTGTAGTTAGGAATGGGTAAGTGTGGTAAGTGTGGGTGCCCAACTGTCAGAGCAAACGCAACTTTGGCCGTTTGGGCTGGGATAAGGTTCCCAAGGGGACAACATAGAAGAATGAGGAGATAGAAACCACTTTTCCCTTCTGAGGCAAATTATTTGAAATTTATTTTTCTAGCAATGGTCTATTGTTTGGTTTTACTGGAAGTGATTTAGCAAGGCACTCGTTTTTTGTTTTTTGTTTTTTTTTTTTTTCGTGGATACATCTATCTATTTAACAAAATGGGATGGAACAGGAAACGGAAGGCTCCATCGGTCTGACGGTTGTCAATTTACCATGCTTTATATTCCCTGAATTCCTATCACTAAGTTATTTGTGATAGTTGAGGTCAGACCTTGGGTCGGCTCATGCCAAAGTGTAATCTCGGATACCTGTGAGAAGTTCCATAGGTCGAGTGCAGTAGGATTCACAGCTGCCTTCGGATTTCCAAACCCTAGAGTTGCAACACGTGTCCTACTAATTGAGGTACACTGTCTTTGCCTGATCTGGGTTTTTACTGATTTTTTTTTTTCCATTTCTTTAATAAGAAAGAGGTTCCTTCCATTTGTTTGTCCCACACCTTCCCATATTTTGCACTGCGGAGAAACACTTTCAACCCAAGAAGCTAATTAGTGTTTTTTGTTTTCCCCCGATCTTCAGCATCCGTGGTCCTGAAGTCACTCTCATATTACGCTGGTATACTGATTTTGCTTTCCTAAATGACAGCACGTTAGCCTGACTGCCTCTCATTCCTCTCCTATTCAGCCCTCGCTCTTCCTAAACAGCGACTGCTGACACCCCACAGCATCACCCCTCCCGCCCGCTCTTGTCCCATTTGTCATCATACGCAGAGCCTCCTCCATCCTCCTCCGATCCCCTGCCCCGTTACAGTGGTCTTCGACCCATAACCAGAGGGACTCGGCCGGCGGGCGAGAACTTTAGACACTCACACTCCCAAAGCTCCCCTCCTGGGGGTCTGCTTTTCCCAGAGCGCGCAGCACGGCTCCTGCCCGGAGCCCGCGGGCTTCGAGCCCCATGGGATAGGATTAGAGAGCGCTCGGCTCCACCCACTCTGCCTGGTTCCCGCCTCGCCCCTAGACCGGCAGCCCACGACTCCCAGTCTCTATGGCCCCGCCCCCAGTGAAGAGGCCCCGGCCCACCCCGCCCCGCGTTTCAGTACCTCGCCCTCCCAGAACCCGAGGCCCCGCCCCTGTCTGGTCCCGCCCCGCCCCCATCTCCACCTCCCGCCCACGCCGGCCCTGAGGCCCCGCCCAGGGCCCGCCCCCAAAGCCCCCGCCCCGCCCCCGGCCCGCGTCCCTGTCTCTTGCCCTCCCCGGTCCTCGCGGCCGGAGCTGGCAAGGAGGAGAGGCGGCGGCAGCGGCATCGCAGCTTGGGGACGCCGGCGCTCCGCTGGACACGGCGTCCCCGAAAGCGCCCTCCTCGCGTATATCTGCCTGCCACGGTCCCCGGCCGCCCAGGAACGTCCGCCGTTCCCCGAGGGCAGGCGTGTCCGCGAGGCGTGGAGCGGCGAATGATCGCGGGGCCGCAGCCTGTAGGAGCGCGGGGAGCGCGGGGCTTGGGGAGCAGGGAACCGAGAAGGAGATCGGGCGGCCCGGCCCCCTGCGCACCGCAGTTTTCTCCAACTCCCCGCCTCCTCCGCATTGGGGCCCAGCGCTGCTCGGGGACCCTGTTCGGATTTGCCGAAGGTAAGCGGACTTGGGCCATTGAGGGGTCTCCTGTCCCCTAACCAACGCCAGAGTTCGGGGAGCGGGGAGCGTAGGATGGGGGCGTCACATTCGTAGGAAGTGCATAAAAAAATGCAACAGGCGGGGCGGATCGGGAAACTCCTGGCGTTAACGTTTCCCTCGGAAAGGAGACTTGTCCAGGACTGAAACTTGGGTAGGTTCTTCTCATCCGAAGTAGCGCAGAGGGAAGCTGAGCCTTAAGTCTGGGTCTGAGCTCCCTCTGGTGGTTCCTGGTGAGGATGGAACGCGAGGCTACAGGTGAGAGACGGGAGTGGAATTGCCCTTCTTTGCTCCCGCACATTGTCATGATTTCTCCTTTGAGGAAAGTGACTGGTCCTTTAAGGAGACACCGTCTGATCTCATGAAAGCTAAGCCCTCTAACGGAATAAAAAAAAAGTCCTTGCAGTTTTTTGCTTTTTGTCCCGGAGTCCTTTGTGACCAAAACAACAAGAATCATAGCAGGACTCATTTCTGGGTAAGCTGTGTTTGAATAAAAGGATTTTATTTATGTATTATTTTCTACACTTTTAATTACATTTATTGGGATGACATTGGTGAATAAGATTATATAAGTGTCAAGTGTACAATTCTGTGACATGTCATCTGTATATTGGATTGTGTACCCACCACCTAAAGTCAAAGCTCCTTCCATTCAGTCACCATACACTCCACTCTCTACCATTTATTACTCCTCACCGCCCCCTGAAAACATTTTAAAAGGCTAAAGCAAGCTTCAGTTAAAATAAATACTGTTGGCAAAGTTAGTTCTTGTAGCTGCTTGGCATCTGCCAGTATTCATTGTCATCCCAATATGTGCATTTAAAAGTATAAGAAAAAAAATAATCACTTGGGCTAACTTAGATTGTACTTAGTAACAGATGTAATTGTGATTCTGAAACTTGTGTTCAGTACAATATAAGATTTGAGTTATCAGTTTATATTCACTCCCAGCATATCTGTAGCCTCAGAGAATTTCTTTGTTTCTTTTTTTCCCCCTCCTCAGAAAAGAATGTCATGAAAAAGGAACAGAAAAGAGCCGGCATTGTAGGTGAAAGGGGAGTTTTCTTTCCCTGCTGGTTGTTACTTTGTGACTGGAAGAGAAATACCTAGCTGGCTGAAGAGATTAGATTTTTCTAGCTGTACAGATGAAGCTGATAAAAGAAGACATAAAAATGCTCCCTCTCCATTATAATAGGCTGTTGAATAAGAAAGCCTGAAAAAGACAGATTTGAAATGAGGGCAGGAATTTTGAGTTCTTTAAAACCAGGTAGGACTTTGGACACTTGTTGAGGATGCTTTTCTCCCAAAAATGAAGAAGAAAAAAATTCTCAAAACCAGAAGTGTAAAAAGTTGAGAAGAATACAACCGAGTCCACCGCAAGAGTTCAGTACTCATCACCTTTGGACACACACACACAGGGGCATCATATGTGTACGGGGATTTTATCGCTGGTGGTGGTTTCCGGTGCTGAGAATGACTTACGCTGGATTTTGGAGTGCTTTTCCTGTTTTCTTTTCTTCCTTTCTTTTTTTTACAATGTGAATTCTAACTCTTCATGGATTCATAGCATGTTTGACTCTTTCTACCACTCTTTGCTCTATGAGATGGAAAAACCGGAGGGTTTAACATATTCCTGAAATTTTATTGGAAGCAAAACTGCATCAGGGACGGAAGTATACAGTGTAAGTTTTCTCTTTTTGGCAACTGTACTTGCTCTGAATGAGCCGAATGTCAGCTGGATTTCACAGCATAAGTGATTCACAGTCTTTGTTTTATCAAGGCCTTACGTGTATGCATCAGACTGAGCAGATGGGAACCACATTGAGCACTGTGTTTGACATGATTGCCTAAGGAAAGGAACTCCCTGATGGATCATGGCGTTAATGTTTACAGGACATTTCTTATTTTTAACATTAGTGATGTTTGCTTTCTCTACTCTTGAGGAGTCTGTAAGCAATTACTCTGACTGGACAGTTTTTGCAGATGATATAGATCAGTTTAAGACACAGAAAGTGGAAGATTTCAGACCCAACCAAAAGCTGAAGAAAAGTACGCTCCATCCAAGTCTATATTTTGATGCGGGAGAAATCCAATCAATGAGACAAAAGTCTCGCACAAGCCACTTGCACCTGTTCAGAGCTATCAGAAGCGCGGTGACAATTATGCTGTCCAACCCGACGTACTACCTACCTCCACCCAAGCATGCTGATTTTGCTGCCAAGTGGAACGAAATCTATGGTAACAACCTGCCTCCTTTAGCGCTCTACTGCTTGTTGTGCCCCGAAGACAGAGTTGCCTTTGAATTCGCCTTGGAATATATGGACAGGATGGTTGGCTACAAAGACTGGCTAGTGGAGAATGCACCAGGGGATGAGGTTCCCGTCGGCCATTCCTTAACAGGTTTTGCCACTGCCTTTGACTTTTTATATAACTTGCTAGATGAGCGTCGGAGACAAAAATACCTGGAAAAAATATGGGTGATTACTGAGGAAATGTATGAGTATTCCAAGGTTCGCTCATGGGGCAAGCAACTTCTCCATAACCACCAGGCTACTAATATGATAGCATTGCTCACTGGGGCCTTGGTGGCTGGGGTCGGTAAAGAATCTAAAGTAAATTTATGGAAACAAGTTGTAGTAGATGTGATGGAAAAGACGATGTTCCTATTGAATCATATTGTTGATGGGTCTTTGGATGAAGGTGTGGCCTATGGAAGCTACACAGCTAAATCAGTCACACAGTATGTGTTCCTGGCCCAGCGCCATTTTAATATCAACAACTTGGATAACAACTGGTTAAAAATGCACTTTTGGTTCTATTATGCCACACTTTTGCCAGGTTTCCAAAGAACTGTGGGCATAGCAGATTCCAATTATAATTGGTTTTATGGTCCAGAGAGCCAGTTGGTTTTTTTGGATAAGTTCATCTTAAAGAATGGAGCTGGAAATTGGTTAGCTCAGCAAATTAGAAGGCACCGACCTAAAGATGGACCGATGGTCCCCTCCACTGCTCAGAGGTGGAGTACTCTTCACACTGAATACATCTGGTATGATCCCCAACTCACCCCACAGCCTCCTGCTGAATATGGTACTGCAAAAATGCACACATTCCCTAACTGGGGCGTAGTCACTTACGGGGCTGGGTTGCCAAATACACAGACCAATACCTTCGTGTCTTTCAAATCTGGGAAACTAGGAGGTAGGGCTGTGTATGACATAGTTCACTTCCAGCCATACTCCTGGATTGATGGGTGGAGAAGCTTTAACCCTGGACATGAACATCCAGATCAGAACTCGTTTACTTTTGCTCCCAATGGGCAAGTGTTTGTTTCCGAAGCTCTCTATGGACCCAAGTTGAGCCACCTTAACAATGTGCTGGTGTTTGCCCCATCACCCACCAGCCAGTGCAATAAGCCCTGGGAAGGTCAGCTGGGAGAATGTGCACAGTGGCTCAAGTGGACCAGCGAGGAAGTGGGGGATGCAGCAGGGGAAATCATCACTGCCTCTCAGCATGGGGAAATGATATTTGTGAGTGGGGAGGCAGTGTCTGCCTATTCTTCAGCGATGAAGCTGAAAAGCGTGTATCGTGCATTGCTTCTCTTAAATTCTCAGACTTTGCTAGTCGTTGATCACATCGAGAGGCAGGACGATTCTCCAATAAAATCTGTCAGTGCCTTCTTTCATAATCTGGATATTGATTTTAAGTACATCCCATACAGGTTTATGAACAGGTATAATGGCGCCATGATGGACGTGTGGGATGCGCACTATAAAATGTTCTGGTTTGATCATCGCGGCAGTAGCCCTGTTGCTAGTATCCAGGAAGCAGAGCAAGCCGCTGAATTTAAGAAACGGTGGACCCAGTTTGTTAATGTTACATTTCAGATGGAATCCACGGTCACCAGAATTGCATATGTGTTTTATGGCCCATACGTCAATGTTTCCAGCTGCAGATTTATTGATAATTCCAACGCTGGACTCCAGATTTCCCTCAACGTCAATAACACTGAACATGTTGTTTCCATTGTAACCGACTACTACAACCTGAACACAAGATTCAGTTACCTGGGATTTGGTGGCTTTGCCAACGTGGCCGATCAGAACCAAATCACCCGATTTGGTTTGGGCTCTCAAGCGATAGTAAAGCCTGTAAGACGTGATAAAGTTATTTTCCCCTTTGGATTTAACTTTAATATAGCAATTGGGTTGATTTTGTGCGTTAGCTTGTTGATTTTAACTTTTCAGTGGCGGTTTTACCTTTCCTTTAGAAAGCTAATGCGATGGATCCTAATACTTGTTGTTGCCTTGTGGTTTGTCGAGCTCCTGGACGTGTGGAGCGCTTGCACTCAGCCCATCTGTGCAAAATGGGCAAGGACGGAGGCCGAGGCCAGCACCAAGTCTGTGTCTTCCCCCGGGCACCACATCGATCTTCCTGATGTTGTCATTACCTCACTCCCTGGTTCAGGAGCTGAAATTCTCAAACAGCTCTTTTTCAACAGTAGTGATTTTCTCTACATCAGGGTCCCCACAGCCTACATCGATATCCCCGAAACTGAACTTGAAATCGACTCATTTGTGGATGCCTGTGAATGGAAGGTGGCAGATATCCACAGCGTCCGTTTCCATCTACTCCGAGGCTGGCTGCAGTCTCTCGTCCAAGACACGAAACTGCATCTGCAAAATATCCATCTGCACGAATCCACTAGGGGTAAACTGGCCCAATATTTTACACTGAATAAGGACAAGAAAAGAAAATGGAGAAGGAGAGAGTCTTTGCCAGAACAAAGAAGTAGAATGAAGGGCGCTTTTGATAGGGATGCTGAATACATTAGGGCTTTGAGGAGACACCTGGTTTACTTCCCGAGTGCGAGGCCAGTGCTCAGTTTAAGCAGCGGGAGCTGGACCTTAAAGCTTCATTTTTTTCAGGAAGTTTTGGGATCTTCACTGAGGGCATTGTATATAGTAAGGGACCCTCGGGCCTGGATTTATTCAATGCTGTATAGTAGCAAACCAAGTCTTTACTCTCTGAAGAATGTCCCAGAGCGCTTAGCTAAATTGTTTAAAGCAGAGGGAGGTAAAGGCAGATGCAGTTTAAATTCGGGCTATGCTCTCGAGTATGAATCATTAAGGAAAGAATTATCAAAACCCAAGTCGAATGCAGTCTCTCTGCTGTCCCATTTGTGGCTGGCAAACACAGCAGCTGCCCTGAGAATAAACACGGATTTGCTGCCTACCAGCTACCAGCTGATCAGGTTTGAAGATATTGTGCATTTCCCCCAGAAAACCACCGAAAGGATCTTTGCCTTCCTGGGCATCCCTCTGTCTCCTGCTAGTTTAAACCAAATATTGTTTGCCACCTCCACCAACCTTTTCTACCTTCCCTATGAAGGGGAGATATCACCAAGCAATACTGATGTTTGGAAACAAAACTTGCCTAGAGATAAAATCAAACTGATTGAAAACATCTGCTGGACACTGATGGACCGTCTAGGATACCCAAAGTTTACGGACTAAGTGCTGCGGGTCAGCAGAAATTTGCACTAATACTTTCCAACCCAATTTGTGGACATCGATGAGAAGAGTTTGTTTATTCTTGTACTCTATGTGTGAGAGAGTGGGTGTGTGTTCAGTTAGTTACCTGCACAGAGAGATTATTTTAAAAATAGGCACCGTATTTGGCCTAGCACGATTTACTTTTTATGTCACCGCTGTCTTGCCTTTGTTTCTGGATGATTCTCTGCTAAAATGCTTCCACTACACAGGTGTAGGTGAAGTTCTGTTGTGGTCAGGGGAGATAGGGAGATTTTAAAGGTTTTTGTCTCTCCATCTGCAGCTGTGCCGTCTGATCCCGGAACCCCAAAGACTGCTCAAGGCCTTCAGCTGTTGCTTTATCCAAGCAGCTCTTCCTTTCAAGATGGACTACAGAAGTTCCTTGTCTTTTTTTTTTTTTTTAAGTCCTTCTAACACATTTATCCTGCACAAGAAAATAAATCCTTTCCTGTGTATAGTGTTTAGCGGTATCACTGGGGAAATGGTGGAAGCTCCCATTTGAACTGTAGAATTCCTTTTGGAAAATCCAGGTGGAAATACAGAAGGAATATGTTTTCTTTGCAGGTCAGAAACAGTGACCAAAAAAGCCTCCTTAACATTTTCTACTTTGAAGTGATGGGGTCAGTCTTTCAATACTCTGGGTGTCAAGAGCTGGTGGAGTATTTTTGACCTGCTTGTCTGTTTAAAACTCTCTTTTTTTGCCTCCTTGAAGTCACAGCTGCTAGGATCAGGCCACTCCCAGCCTGTCCTTTCTGTCACTGTCCTGCAAAACAGTCCATGGTTACTAATTGCTAAACACCCCATACTTGGGATTTTTCCCCCCAATGATTAATTTTGCATTAAAGGCTGACACAAACTTAGAATCAAACTTCTTCTTGTGGAATTGTCACCATATGACTCAAAGGAGCAGAGCCACCGCGGGCCGTGGTTTTTTTTTTAGACTTGAAACAGAATTGGAAAACTGCCTGACTTGTCTTGCATCCCTTTGAATGAGTTTACAGACTGCCAGCGTCGGCAAATGGGAGATGATGTCAGCGGCATCTGTTTCCTTTACCATCTGCATCTCATTATCAAGGTAGTCGTCATGAAATCGTGGCTCATTTTATTTCGGTAAGCGCTGAAATCAGAATGCTGGACCAGTATAAGCCAGTGGAGTAATTACAACGTACTGGATGAAAACCATTAGGCAGCGTCGACACTTGATGAAAATCTCTGTACAGACTGCATTTTTCCTCCTGATGTTTCAAACTGTCATTTCCCCCAAGCTCTCACACACTTGGGAGTCTGTCATTCTGACCTAGATAAAAGTGGTTCTTTCTCAGTAGTTTGTTATTGTGTCAAAATGTGCCTCCAGAGTGATAAAGCTGTGGACATGTTACATTCTAGCTGAACTTAGCGTGCTTGTCATTTTTTCCCCATTACTGTGCAAGTGAACGCAGACCACCCCTTAGCCACCTATAGCTACTTCCCGGAGCTCTCATGACTTCCTCTACAAGGTCAAAATGAAGGGAAATTATATTCACATAGGTTGAGAGGGCAACTGAAGACCTGAATCTACCCTATAATTTTCAAGGAAGATTATTCTTCCTATCTCAGGGTTATCAACAAGCACGCAAAATTGCTACACGGATGATAACACTATTTCCATTATTGGCCGGAGTCTCTGTGTTTGCTTTCCGTTCCCAGGATGTGCCATCTTGAATGGGACCCAGTGAATAGGCATTGGGTTGGCAGTGATGTTAGGTCTGATCAAGGTAAGAATTAGAACTGTGTGTAGGTAACAAAGAAAGCGGGAGCTATACCACTGCCTGTCTTTTAAAATTGCACAGAAACACGCCCATGGGCTGAAGAGAGCCAGGCTGAGCGTATGGAGGAGCTGAGGGAAAGAAGGAGCAAACGAGGAGTAGTTCTGTGAATGAATGTGGGAACAGTAGGGGAGCAGGTTCTTGACACCAGCGAACGTGACATGTGTAACACGATGGCCCTTACAGTGCATCCTAGCTTGCACCCCCCACAGCAATGCCAAGGTGAATTCTGTCAGTGAGCTCACCCCCTGCCACCCTGAGGGAAAGGAAGGAGAAGACTTATTTCAGGTTTCCCTGCGAGGGACGACAGCCATGGGACATGCAGGCATGCGTTTGTGCTGGGGACCCCTGCCTTGTCACCTCAATACCTAAGCTGACTGAGTCCCTCACACCCAGACCATGCACTCTTAGGGTGTCATCCTAGGAAGAAAAATGACTAGACTCCACACTTACAGTTTTATTCTTATCATCTTGAAAGTAATTAAAGAAACAACAATCACTATATGACACTTCCAAAGGGGACACTTATAAAATGTCCTCTCTGTTAAATCAATTCCTTTTTTTCATTAACTTCCCCAAAACTTTGGCCCAATTGGGATAACAGCTTTTATTACAATGAGAGCATTTAAATCTTGAAACTTTGGAAGAATGTGTTAATGTTGCTGATGAAAGTAATATGAGTAAATGCAGTGGTAATGTGGTTTTCAAAAGTCAAGTAATGCGAATTACTCACTCAGGATGGAATACGCTGCATCCAGAGTTGCATCTACTGTGATAATGATTCCAGGAAGGAGAGGAAATGGGAGAGTCTGTTCAGGAGCAAGGAGATAAATCTATAAATACTCTTTAATTTATGGACACCTAGAGAGGCACAAGTCTTAAGCATATGTCACAAGGATACATTCCTATTAGGTTGAGACCCATATATTAGACCTGCATTTTAGAGAAGAATTAGTAAATGTCTGGGAAGAATGGGAAAGTTATGTCAAATTCCCAGGCATGGGAGAGGACTTGCCACACCACTGTGAGCAAATATATTCAAGGAAGAACCCTCCACACACACACAAATATGCTTTTTCTTTCTGTGGAAATGCTACCCCCCTTTGCCACTTCTGATTGGTTTCATTTATCAGCAGAGTTTGGGGTGCTTCATCGTGGATCCTAGTAGACATTCTCGACATATATAAAGTGTATCGCATCCAGTAGTCTGAATAAACACTAACGGTGGCTTGAAAATTGCTGTATATACTTGATCGTAACCCAGTTTATTGGAACTGTATGTACAACAAGGCTCCTCCCTTACTAAATACATACCAAGCCAAAAGCAACTCGGCCATGGTTGGGAGAATTTGTACTCTCCTTTGGGTAACTGTTGGGATTGTGTGTGGAGCAGAGAAGGCAGAAGATGGGCTATGCAGGGAGAGTTGAATGTGGACATGCGGTCCCACGATTCCAGCTGCTGGACGTGCACCATCCAGTGATGGGCGAGCCCTGCTTCTGCTCTTCCAATTTAATTTCAGGCCTGCTCTGTCTCTGACTTGCACTCTCCCGCGTACCTCATCCCAGTTTGCTAACTGGCAAGAGCACCCCTGCACTGAGTACTTCTGCTGTCCGTCTGTCCCTCCTGCCACTGATAAGATCTTCAGGTATGATACTGCTAAAAAGAAGAAGGTTCTTGCAGGCCGCTTGAGATATTCTAAGTCAGTGGTGCATGAGGTTCGCGCAGGAAGACTTTTGTATTTTTTAAGAGAGTGTCTATATGAATTAGCCTCAACATATGCTACAAATCAAACCATCATTTTTCACATGTCTCACTGCAATCCTCATAAGAACTCCATAGCATGTGTATTTTACGGATGCATCTGAAACCCACCTGCACTTCCCTTCCATGCACCTGCGTGCACCCTGTCCCACTTTAACAACTGGAATTGCTGTCTTCCTCGGCCTTTCCATGTTTGGCAAACATTTTTGTTCATATCCTTTTCCTTTTTCTCCTTTTGAACATTTTGAAAGAGTTATATTCTTTACTCTCAATAAGATATTGTGAGGGGGAGGGGAGTTCTGATGTTAAAAAAATATATATTCCTTACAAAAAGTTTTGAAAATACCGAAAACTGAAAGAGCACCCTCTCTGAAAAATGCCTATTATTATCATTTTTACTGTGTCCTTTACTTTCAGGTTTAGGACATACTTGGTCTATATTGGTTTATAAAAGTGCATGAATAGATAGATATAGGTTTATAAAGATGAATAAAGTAATCTGAACTGAGATCAAACTAAGTTTTAATTAATAAGGTAAATGTAGACTGAGTAGTATTCATTCTACCATAACTGTTGGCCTAATTGCTAATGACTTTAGATACAGTTCAAGTTTTTCCTTCACAATAGCTTTCTAAAGTAATTATTGTTAGAATCTCCAGTTCAATAACTAGAGGGTGAGACATATTGTGCCTAATAGGAACTAATCTTATTTTTCCAAATACTCTAAAATATGTTTCAGATAGATTAATGATGTCAATATAAAGAGACATTTCAAATTAGAATGAGGAAATAATTATTCATGTAATATTAATGGTAAAGAAGATAGGACTAACTAATCATTTTACCTAAGCCAACAACCAGGTAAGAAACAACTGTGAAAATTACATGCATATTTTTTTATCTTCTCTGTGGGGAAAAAAATGACAGTAACAGCTTTTTAAAAAGTATCAGGTTAGAAAACATGGTATTACTATAAACAAGTTAAGATTTATTATCTTTACTATAGAAAATTTTATAGGCATATAAGCAAAAAATGAATATTATAACTTTAAAAGGGAGAAATTTAAAGTGATAAAACTTGCATAAAACAGACAATATGTTCAGCAATTCAAAGTACAAATGTTATTCCTTTCCTTTTATTTATATTTCATACCTTCAATTCCAAATTATTTCTCCTTACAGTCTGCCCTACCTCTACTTATAAATAGGGGGAAAAGAAATACAGAGGGAAAAATAAAAGGTCTAAGACTCCTTGGGACTTAATCCAAAAGGTTTAGGACTACTTCCAAACATGAAGGGAAGAGAGAGCGACAATCTCAGGTGGCCCAAACTTCCACTGCTTCTCACTGGTATAAGGTATCTCTGCAGAAGACTGGGCCTGCCCAGCTCAACAAACGCTACTTGTCTGCAGGGGCCAGACTCACATGCTTCCACTGTTTCTGGGCAGTTCGCCTGGGTGATCCCCACACACAAAGGGCAAGTTCCTTCCTGGTCACCTTTCTTTTGCTTCCTTTTATTCTCAAGAGGACAACCTACCGGACCATTGTCACTGTGTGTAGAAGAGTTGTCTCTGTTACACAAGTATGTATTATGCACAAATCACTAACCCCACCCCTAGGGCGAAAAACAACATTAGGCATTTCTGGTGAGCCTGAATTAGCCTGAATTTCCATCTCAAGGCAAGTTTCTTTCAGGTGTTTTCTTGTCCTTTTCTGCACCCGCGTTGTCTTCAGGGTCATGCTGAACCAACTTTTCAAGGCCGCTTTTCGATTGTTGAAAAGGAGGGATGGGCTTCTCACCGCACCTTCACCCATGTCCTCCAGGAGTACGCCAATGAGCGTGGTCTGCGGCCCAGCGTGCCAGCAGGCACCCCTCACTTGAACCCGAAGTTAACTTACCCCTATTTTCTTGTTTATTTTGTGTTTACGGTAAGGAATCGAAAGCAGCTTCTGCATACAGAACAACTTAAAAGTCAAAACAATACTGTTGATCAAAAGGTATAAATACTATCAATCTCATTAACATAAATTCAAATTAAGAGAAAATCAATACTGCATCTTAGCTTATAAACCAATAAAAAAGAAAATAGATCAGGGAATATAGCAAAAAGTAAATAAATGGTGCAAGAACAACAATTAAAATAAAATTTAAAAAGGTAAACAAATGGCTACAGCTTTGGTAATATGTATGTATTCTTTATTAAAAGCAAGTTGGTTATTTGCCAGATATTTTAAAAATCCTCTCTTCCACCACCAAAGCTTGGATTTGGCCCAGAATTTCCATTTCAAACATCTTATCTATGAGGACAATTAAAAAAAATGTAGAAAGATATACATGGATGGTCATTATAGCATGATTTGTAATATCAAAACATGAAAACTTCCTACAGGTGCACAAATTATCATTGAAGATGGATAGTAGCTTATGAGAAAAACCCATGATAATCTTTTTATTTTTAGTTTATTACAAACAACTATAAAATGACTTCATTTTTTATAATGGATAAAACTTATTTCTACCTATTAGACTGAATGATGTCATATTGCTTTAAAGGGGTCAACAGTACTCAAACATCAATGATTTAAAATGGTTCAGTCTGATGTTTAGATCCATATATACATGAATTACCTATTTGTACAATTATTTTTCACACACGCACACATGCTTCTGGATTATTATAGGTCAAATGTAAATATTGTTTATCCCTGGGTGTTGCAATACCAGGCGAGGGCTTTTGCTTTTTCATGTTTATTAGCACCATCCATTATCAGAATAATCGTTTTAAAAGAGGAAAATTGAAAACTCAATAAAATATTCTCAATAGTTAAGGGCCTAAGAGCATTCTCAGAGGGTTAAATAAAAAGTCTTCAATTAATAAAGTATTTTCAGAGGATTAAGTATAACATTTAGAAACTGGATTAAAATGGCTATAAAGTAAATGAACTGTTCAATCTCAAAAATTATAAAAACAACTTGAAATGAGTTTTATTAACAAAATCAGCAAGCTATTTTAAAAATGGTGGTTTTAAACAATGCTTTTGTTTACAGAACTTTCATGAATAATAAGTAGCAATAAATATTAAAAGCTTAAAACATGTGAACAGCTTTTCATTCAGCACTTGAACATTCAGTTCAAATTAAGTTTTAAATAAATCTACTTAATTGACCTAAAACATAAATTTTGGAGGAAGTTATTTAGAGCTTTAATAATTGGACTTATTCTGTGAAGTTTTCTCTTTATAAATAAATTATAGAGATAAGAACACAGTTAATTTATTCCTCCTTTCCTTCAATGACCATATATAAAATGACAATTTTGGCTAAAGTGAAAGGGTAATAAGAAAAGTGACCCAAATTATTCCAGGAAATGTCTAGAAAAATAAAACAAGCAGAGAACAACCGAATCCAATCCCATAGCCCTTGCAATGGTCAAGAGTAAGCAAAGTAAAGCGCCCAGCACCAAACTTAGACAAGGAGCTGGGTAGTTGTTGTCCAGGACACATGGACTGTAAAGAGAAGAGGACATCGTACATCACAGTTACAGTTTTCAACCATTGCCTTTGCTGATCGACTCCTCCGTACTCTGTTCTTAGGACAGGATTCTCCCTCTGTCCTCACTCCCCAGCAAGAAGGAATGGCAATCACAATGAATGGAGCACGGTGGTGAATGCTCTCCAGGTGAAGCTTGTTAACTTCTGAGTGCTCTGTGTCAGCCGCGGTAAACAGGGGTCCAGGCAGCAGACCCAGCACGGCTGGGTCTTGGTGATTTTAGGCTCTCGGATTTTTTTTTTTATTTTTCCTTATTATTCATTATTTGACCATAGGATATTTAGAAGTATGTGTTTAGTTTTCAAATATTTAGAATTTTCCTCCCCATCCCCTTACTTAATTTATAATTTAATTTCATCATGGTTGGAGAAGATGCTTTGTATGACTTCTATCATTTTGCATTCACTGGGGATTCTTTTATACCTAAAATATGGTCTGTCTGGATAAATACACTCTGAGAATTTGGAAAGAATGAATATGCTAATACTGTGTTCACATTATTGCTGTCATGTACTTTTAAAGTGGTTTTCTTATAAAAACCTCTCCTCTGGAGATGTTCACTTTAAGTGTGATTGTCAACAGTTTGGTTGTGATGTGTCTACAGGTTGTTCTCTTTGTAGTTTTTCTGCTTAAGATCGAAGAATTTCTTAAATCTATAAATGTGTGCCTTTCACCAAATTGGGGGAAATTGTATCCATTAATTCTCCTATTCTCCTAGAATTAAATTTACAGGGAGGTCTATTTACCCTTATGTTTTAGAAACTTATCTTGACTCAACCCAGACCTCACACGCTGTTTCCCTTCGGTGAACAGCAGATGAGGTGTGTCTTCTGTACTTGTTTTATCTCTAGCCTAGAGGCTGTCGCATGCTATCTTACTTTCTGGAGCTTCCCGAAATTTGACCAAACTTTATGTGCAGAATTTCATCCTGCCTTTCGATGGTTTCCTTTTATGTGCTTTTCCCTGCTCTGATTTTCTCACGTCAGTGGTAGCCATGGCTGCCTTCCTGTTCTTCAAAAACCTGCAAAGAAGGTGAGTTTCAGACACTGAGAAAGGCCAACTGGCTTAGAGGCACAAGGATTTTGGAGATAAAATGATATTTACTTTTTTAATCTGGGTGATGAAAACATGTATCTTCACTTTTTCATTTATATTCTTTAGTGTAGTGTGTTCTTTTCCGTTGGTATATCTTATAGCGGCTTTATCTGGTTAGGAGTTTTCTATTTTCTTGACAATAGTAAATAATGGGCAACATACAGGGTGAAAGAAATAATTTTAGAGTGGAAATGAATCTTTATGATCACTTAGCCTGCCTATGCAGAAAATAACATGTAGGTAATGTTAAAAACAAGGCAAGAGGCTCTAAATAGAGCCCCAGATCACCACACTGAGCCTTAACTTAATTACAGTTTTGGCTCTTCTGAAAACAGAATCTTGAATTGTCAACCAGCAGTCACCTGATCAGCAGCAGCGAGGCCACGTGCCTGACAGACCCCTGCCACCAACTACAGGAAAACGACCTCATGATAACCAACCCACTTTTTTTGCCGAGAATTAACTTTCTCATCCTGGTCCCTTCTGCCTACAAAAGCCTTTTGTTTCCTCCAGCATCTTGGAGCTCCTTTCTATCTGCTAGATTAGATGCTGCCCAATTTGTACTGATTTTTTTATCAAATAAACTCAAAACTCTTAATAGTCTTCAGTTTCTTTTAATAGTAACATAAGTGATCAGCTCTACTGGCACATCATGAATGATAAATTCCATATGTGAAAACATCCTGTAAGTTACTCCAGTGCTTACTATTAAACAAAACCACATGAATATCCTAAGTGGTCTTAAATGTATTTTATTTTAGACAATGAATCAGTGCTTTAAAATATTTCTTGAACGTGCCAGCTGAATACTGCAAAATGATAGTTAATCATTGAGAATTGGAAGGTTACAAATCTACAATTTGTAGTTAAACTTGGACAAAAGCATTGGTTGTCTGTCAAAGTGTATGTTTTATCCTCACAACAAACTGAATTTTAAATGTTTATCATCATTTCTCAAGTTTCTTGAAACTGTCTCAGGATCTCGCCAGCAGTGTCCCTAGATATTATTTACCAGCTTCTCACTTGACTGCACTCCTGTGATACTGCACTGACCTTGAAATAAAACTCCTATCCTAAGATATACTCCTCACCAGCCTCTTCCAGAGAAAACCTGCACACAGAAGAAGAAAATCTTCCAAACACTTTGGAAGGTTTTTGATATGCTAATGTAACTGCTCACAGCCTAGGGACCATTCAGCCTGGAGAGAGGTACCTATTCAAACAGACTCCTGTCAAACAAGCATCCTTGAAAGTACTGTCTCACGCTCAGCAAAGGACCTGGACACAGAGCCAAAGATGAATCCCAGGACTCATCGTTGACTTCACCCTTTCGTTCCCTATTTCTCTTTTAATCATTCATAGTTATGTATAAGTCACTCCAAAATTGACGAATGATATATGCATCCCTTTTTGAGCACAGATTATTGTTGGCCGGATAATATTGTGCCCAGATATTTCAATGAAGATTAACCTAGGCTACTTGCTATTGCTGCCTTGAAATCACTTATAGTCCCTGAAATATTATCTCATAAGGCACTGTGGTATGTCATTCACCGTGTAGCCATGAACATGAGGCTGTTACAGCCAGATTGAAATTTGCAACTAGCAGCAAAAGTGTTCATGTGTTTTCGTAATTGAAAGAAATTGCTTTTGTACTAAAAGTTAATGGGAGAATATGTTGGCCTTTGGTGGCAGCTGTGATACCAGAGCCAGGTGTCCTGGCTCTGGCTCCTGCTCTGGTTTAGTCAAAAGAGCCCCCATTAGCCTCTAGTTCCTGGACTTCTGTGACATCTCAGGTTGGGCAATTTTAGCCTGCAAGGCCGAGAGCCACTCAGCATAGGAAGCCCGCCACCCAGATTTGGGTTCCAAGCCTCAACTACAGGGCATCACAAGACAGTCCTCAAAACAGACAGGTCATTCCTGAGTTCACCTGTAGACAGGACACATTATTAAAATCCCAGAACGTGGGGTGAGGGTGAAACACCCCGCCCCCCCCACACCCAGCTGCATAGACCTGGGAGGACAGCAGGAGGAAGGTGAGAGGAGGAGGTACACTCAGAGAGCATTACTGGTCCCTAGACTGGCACATGCCACACTCAGGTGGCCCCCTGGGCCTTCGAGCCTGCCAGTGGAGGAAGAGCACCCAAAGTGGATTCCGTTTCCCCAGCACTGTGGGATACTTAGCAGGAATCCCAGTTGGGTCTTGCCTCATGGCATCAATGAAGAATCGGTGAGGTTTGACAACTGGGGACCAAGTAGATGGAGAACAGCCACCAGCACTCCGGTCCTGGCACCACATTCCTGCTGCCAGCCAGGGCCTCTGCCCCTCTGCGGAGCCAAGCAGATCCCTGGAGATCAGCAGTGGGGGGAAGCTGGAAAACCACAAGTGGGTGGGAATTAAAGAACATGCTTCCGAATAACAATTGATGAAAGAAGAAATCAAAAGGGATATAAAACCATCCTGAGATCAATGGAAATGGAACACATAAACATGTAAAAACTCACAGGATGCACCAAAAGTGGTTCTAAAAGGGAAGCTTATAGCTATAAATGACAACATTAAGAAAAAAGAAGGATGTCAAATAAACAACTTAACGTTGTGTCTCGAGGAACTAGGGAAAGAAGAATAAGCCTAAATTTGCAGACAGAAGCAAAAATGGAGATTAGTGCAAAAATAGTGGCATGGGAAATAGAAAAACAACAGAGGAGACAGACAAAACTAAGAATTCATTCTTCAAAAAGATAAACAAAATTGACAAACCTTTAGCTAGGCTTAGCAAGGAAAAAAACTCAAATAAATAAAAGCAGAAATGAAGAGAAGTTACAATTGATACCACAGGAATGCAAAGCGCCGTAAGAGACTACTATGAATAATTATACACCTACAGATTAGACAACCTGGAAGAAATAGAAATATTTCTAAAAACATACAACCTGCTAAGACTGAATCAGACAGAAATATAAAATCTCAACAGAGCAATAATGAGTAAGAAGATTGAATCAGTAATCAACAACCTCCCAAAGAAAAGCCTGGGACCGGATGGTTTCAATGGTGATTTCTAACACTGAAAGAAAAATTAATACTAATTCTTCTCAAACACTTACAAAAGAATTGAAAAGGACCTCCTCCAAGCTCATTTTATGGGGCCACCCTAATCTTATATTTTGCAAAAAGAGTGTCTCTCTGTGTTAGAATTTTGGGGAACCTCATCCTGCTAATGACAATGTACATATATGTCCAATTCAAACCTACACATTTGTTTGAAGGAAGAGGTTTTTTTTCTTTTCTAACATTATAACACTGAGTTTTGAAAAGTACCAGATTTCTGTTTGATTTCTATACACTTTTGTCTGGGTCTCTATACTGCATACCCAACGGTCAAAAACATTTTTATTCTCTTGATTTTCTTTCTAGCGCTTTAGTTATTACTCCCAGCTGCTGCTGTTAATGGCAAATCTTAAAGCCACACCCTTTACCTGTCTTCCTCCTGGTTAGTAAGCTCTCAACAAGACAGGGCTCAGAGCCAGCACACTACAGGACTTTGCTAAAGACTACTCTGCTTTGTCGTTCTATAGCCATTAACGTCCTTTGGGCCTCGAGCTACAGTGTAACTTGATTTTCATGCAAAAAACTATATGTGGTGGATTTCGTAGCAGTGTTTCTCAAGCTGCCAACGGAGAGGGCCGGTTTTGCTTTTTAATATCCAATTGTCAGTGACATATCGTTTTGTAAAACACAATAAAAATAAAACGTAAAAAAATAAAATTACCAGAAAAATGAGCTGTAAGAGAGACATGAAACCGGAGCAATTTTATTATGAGACACTACAGACCTAAAATCACATTTTAATAATCAGATTACACAGACACTCGGAAAAAGGGCATTGTGACGAAAGAAAACTAGTCACATTATTTATTGCAATTGCGCCCAGGGGTAATTCATATAGAGAGTGCTATTACAATTGTAACTTTTTGTTGTTCTCCATCTTTCATCAAAGGTTATGAGCTCAGTACCAACTCTGGCAGGCACGTCGGGAATCAGTTCGGTGTACGTCAGTAACGTTTTAAATGTGGCAGATGAACTTGCGTGGGGCTCAGTGATTTATCTAATTTAGATTGGATAAATGGCTATGCTGCTCACAGACACAGGTCTTATTCTGATTTCATAGCATGCGTAGGGGAAAGTCCAGTTTCCGAGAGGTGTGCTGTCTCGGTTGAAAGAGAAGAATTCAACGTAAATTCAGTAACCTTAGAAAGCACATTATCTAACATAAAGTAACAACTTTTCTGTTTTGAAATTTATCTTCAGTCCATCGCTAGTGAGTGCCAACCATTAGCTTCAGAAATCTAATTATGTTTAAGTTATACTTTAATAAATAAATGGATTTTATGTTTCTCTAGTATGGATTTTTGATGGGAAAATTAAACTCAAACTCTTGCATTAAAATTTTATTTGGTGATAATTTTCCCCTAATATGCAAAATCAAGATTTATTGAAGTGAGTGAGTGTGTGTGTGTGTGTGTGTGTTTTCCTCTGGGCATGGAAGTGCTAAGATGATTTTAAAATTCAAAAATTTGGTACCGGGAAAATTGTATTTGGTACCCTGATCGGTTGGTGATGTTGAATGGGAAATTCGAGAGGAAAATCAGTATTACTTACTATATTATATTCCCAAATTAAAAATTGTGACTATCTGGTAGGAAATATCATTCCAGTACTTTCTCTGCAGACATTCCAGTTGACTCACCCACAACCATCATTCGTTTCCGTAGCCATCTCCGCAGTTTAAAGAGCTAATCCCCAGGGTGCTGGCTGCCACAGTGCTGAGTCACTAATGCATTTTGACTTCACGCTAGAAGAAACTGCTTCACATCTGGTATTAAAAAAGTATTCATGTTTCTTGCTTTTTTTTTGGTGACAGTTCTTGGCAGAGTTTGTAAATCATAATGTTTATTTAAACATTTTTTAAGATGTGCCAAAATTGTTTTTAGTTTCATATAGTTTATGCATAAAATCATCTCAGGCAGAAAACCAGGGGATACATGAGTTACGCAAACTACCCATCTATAAATTGTTGCCACTGGAATATAAATCTTTTAATGTATGATGAGCAACGAGGCTTATAATTGTGGAAATCTTAATAAAGTCATATCTAAAATGATAGGAGGTTTCTGGCCCCTATTCATTAATCATCCAACCCGAGCACTAGGTACTTCCTTCCCTAGTGCTTTCATAGACTTTTGTTACTGCTTCTGTAACAAATTACCATAAACTGGGTGGTTTCAAACAAAGCAAATGTATTATCTTTTAATTACAGAGGCCAGAAGTCTGAAATGGGTCTTACTTGGCTAAAATCACAGTGTTGCTAGGTCTGCATTTCTCCGGGAAGTCTCTGGGGGGAATTTTGTTTCTTTGCATTTTTCAAGCTGCTAGAGGCCACCCAGGGTTTTGCTTTTGCTTTTTGTTTTTTTTTTCCCCTCATATCCCCAGTTTCAATCTCCAAAGTCAGACTCTGCTCTTCTCACATCCACATCTTTCTAACTCCTCTTCCTTAGCCAGCCAGCCTCTTCCACTTTTAAAGATTCTTGTGATTCATTGGACCCGCCCAGATAATCCAGGAATAATGCCACCCCCACCCAACCCAACGCCTGCTAATTAGCAACATTAATTCTGTCTGAATCCTTATTTCTTCTTTGCTGTGTAGCCTAATATGGTCACAGGTTCCGGAGGGTGTGCGTGGAAAGGTTAGGTGAGTGTCGTCATGCATTTCATCTTGTCTGTAAGACTACAATATAATCGTTGTTATTGCTGATGAGCTTTTACATTAGATACTAGAGACCCTTCCATCATTTTCCTCTGATTGGTAGCACAATCTGTAGCTTAGTAAATGATCCCCCATCACAATTTTGTATTTTGCACACATGCATACATATTGTAAGTGTTTATAGAAGTCTAGTGAAAACTCTGATTTAATCTATGTGGAGGCCACTTTATTTGAGGAGGGAAATACATTATACTTCTACTTCTCTGCTTAAGTTTTGATTCTATTGGGAGAAAGACAGTGAGAGAACACAGAGGAGCTGGCAGCAAAAGATTGAAACGACAGCTTTATTAACAAGAATGCTGAGGCTGACAAAGCGGCTTCCTGACACTTATGACCAGACACAGGCACCGTCCCATCCAGTCTCAGTGGAGCTGAAACCTCCCACGGGAAGCTGCCCTTAGGGTCCCCGGGGCCTGGCCTGGATCAGAGCATTGCTCCCGGGGCACTGGAGAGTGGGCTACTGCCACGCCCCTCTCTGGTTCCATGGCGGGGCTTCAACCCTGTCGGGAGAAGTCAGAGGTCAGAAGTGAGCAGGGCACGGTGACAGCCGCTGCCCACAAAAGCCACCGCGGAGAGCTGGGGAAGCATCCCGCTGGGCCGCCCCACTCACCGGCCATTTCAGTAGGAATGCAACTCTGTCAGTTCGCCCGAAAGGCCGAAACCAGTTGCGGACAAAGACGAGTCCGCTTTTATGTTGGATTGTAAATACCATTTTTTTTTTTTAACTTGGTGATGATACATAGTATTTTAACTGCCTTGAGATGTCGAAAATGAGCAGGGCATATACCAGTACACCACACTGTATGAAGTCACTCCCCCAGTCATCTGCCCACCACTTGATCAACTGGCTTTGGGTGTCAAAGTCACTTCTGATGACAGGTGCTTTACATATTTTTAGAATAAATAAAATGTTGGTCTAATCTATGTAAAATAATGAGAGGAACAATTAGAAATGTTAGTGATACTTGTTTTCCTTTATACCAGAATCTGTACATTGTAAAATATCTACACAGTAAAAGTTCAGCATCTACGTATAAGGTCTATGTAGGAAGAGGGTTTTCTTCTTGAATGACATGCTTGTTGGGACTGTAGCTTTTCTAAATTATATCACCATGGATTTCTCAGAAATTTGGCAAACGGTTGTGGAGGTCAAGAATAAATGAGTCTTTAGCACAAGAAAAGCAGGGAGTCATCACTATTGGGCTGGGGCCGAACTTCCTGAGTTCATATCCTGCCTGCTCAGCGCATGGCTTCAGGCAAGTTTCTGAACATCACTGGCCCTCGGTTTTCTCATGATGTAACAGGGACACATAACAGAACTGCGAGGTTATGATAAAGGTCAGTTTCTCCGAATATGTAAACCTGATAGAAGAGCAGCTGGCACGGTGTAAGCTAGGATAATGTACGTTCACAGCAAAAAACATAGAGGCTCAGAGATTTGTCTCGTGTCACATAGTTGGGAAAATCCAGGACCAGAGCCCAGAACTCTGCTGCTTAACTCTGGCTCTATGCTTAACGTGCCAGAGCTACCTTCAAGATGCATGTCCCTAATATTCAAATTTTCCACTTGTAAAGCTAGATGACGTTTGGCCTTGGAGGAGGATGTTCCTGTAATGACATGTTCTTAAGATACCAGCTTTCTGGGGTCACTTGAATTTTTTCAAGCCCGAATACATTATTTGACTACTAAGGCCATATAAGATGTGTGATCTCAGTGACCTCCCAGAATAGCTGATAAATTTCCCAGGATTTTCGCCGGATCCCACTGGGATTCTTATCTGTTTTTCTGGTTGTGATTTGTCACCCGTCCTGCTTTCTCTTGATACCGGTTGCTAATCTTATCTGCACGCCTGCAGCCTGGTCTCTTCTCTCAGCTCCATTCGTCCTAAACTTGGACAGGATCTTCTCCCAATTCTCTAATGCACCATTAATAAAATATCACCATGTGATATAATCTTTTCCTAACATGTGGGGTGTATTTCAGGGGAATTTCAGCATGGTGCAGGCAATGTTAAAATTTAATAAGGGATTCTTTTGCTGGCCTCCAGCCTGCTGTCTCCTTACAGAAAACTTTTTTCCGGTCTCCTCTCCCCCCAGTGTGCCAGAAAGCTCAAATTTCACTTCTCTTTTGTGTGCCAAACAGAGGACAAATTCAGCTAATTTCAGAACTGCCACTTCAGATCATAGGTCAGTACAGCGAATACTTTTTAATATCATTTTGTCTGAATTAATTAAATTAGATATTGGGCCCATAAACATAATCATGTTAGACACAAGCAGTACCCCCTTAGAACCAAATTTTAAAATTTTATATTATTTTTATTGTTAATGAATATTAGTAGATAATGAAAATATACATATATTAGTACAGAATAATATGGAACAATTTTAATATGAAACAGTTAAAATCTTAGTAGTGTGATAGGACAAAAATGAAAAGCAACTAATATTTATCCAATGTCTTTTTTATCAGAGTGACTTTTCTTTGAAACTTATGTACAGAAAGACTACACTTATTTGAGAGATAAATTGCCACTGTTTTATTAAAGTGACAGTCATAAAAAATGCTTCAGCTTAGCTTTACATTTAACTTGAAATCTCATTACTCATTTCACTGGTAACTTACATTCTTCAGATACCTTAAACTGTGTCTTCATGTATATAATATGTTGATTCAATTTTATTTTTAAATATTTAAATACTGGCACTAAAAGCCAAACTTTCCCAAAATTTTAATAAATCTGGTACATCTAATAAGTAAAACAATTTCAGCACAGTGAGTTTGGGAGTTCTTTTAATCACGTCAGTTTTCTTCAAAACGTTGTCGCAATGCCGTGATACCATTCAGCTTGCTGTAGTAACTTCGGATCAGTTATTTAACCAGACAGTTTAAAATTGAAATCTCAAGAGCCATCTTCCAGAATATCTAGAATGATTTTATTAAACATTACAGGCTCCTCAATGCCGAATCTATGCATGTTGTTCCAATGATTAACATCGCATCCCTGTTCTTACCATTAAATAATAGAATCCATCAGTTTATTTATTTTATCTCCTTTATATTTAATTATTAATCTTCCCAGGATTAAAGACATGTGCAGGAAATGATTTTATTAGCTCTAGCAAGTTGAAGACGTTACCTGTTCAAAAGTTGAGGCAAGAATGTTGAACCCGAGAGCGACTTCTGTCTAGAATGATTTGACTTTCAATATCGATGGAAAAAACTGACCTGTATAACAAGCATCTGTGTATAGGACAGTGAAAGTATAGCTATGTACTAATAAAGTATATAAAATCCACTGTGATTTCCATCATTGTTTTTACCATACACCGCATTAGTTTTTCTCAATTCTTTTTTTCTGTAAGGGTGGGAGAAATTCCATACCCTCCTATCAGTGTAACTCACACACACATGTGCACACACATACACTGGAACAAAGATGCTTCCTTAATCGCTTTATTATAATTGCACTGTACTGTGTACCAATAAAATATCCTTGGGTCTAGCCAGATGAAAATTCTCCTTGGTAGTTTTATAGGTGGTGACCTAGATGTTTTTGCAGGCCTCTGGCCTTTCCCTGGCTCTGTGGATCTCAGGGTGTGATCACACCCACAACACAGTGGTGTGTGCGGTGTTTTGTGTACATTGGATGGTTTAAACTCTACAAGTGGAGTGAGGTATGCATTGTTATTCTGTTTCCAAAAATTAGGAGAGTGTCTCAGAAATTCTAAACAACTTCTATCATGTCCTAAAGCCAATGAGTGGCAGGCGGGAAAGGAAGTCCAAGTTGATGTGGTACAAAGTCAAGGTCTTAGCCACTGGGGCTTCGCTCTTTAAGAGCTCTCACTGACATAGTTGTAGAGATGCTATATACTAGGCACAGATTCTGGAGAAAGCACAAAAAATTCGTTCCAATGGGAGGCTATGTGGATAAAGTGGGAGTTACTGTATTGGTGTCAAGTGCAAAATAAAGACTGTGGTCAGCATGTGGGAGCAGTGCGGTTCACGCTGGCCTGGCTGATAGGCAAGCATTGCTGTGCAGAGGAGAGAGCGGGATCGTAGGCGCCTGGCAATCTGAAGTCAGTGCTTGGTCTGTTTATCTGCACTGTGACTTAGGACAAGTCGATTAACCACTCTGGGCCACAGTTTCTTTATCTGTAAAGTGAGAATATGGACATCTACTGTGCACTTTTATTCTAAGGATGACTGACACAAAAAGACACATTTAATAGTATGTGTGTTTCCACGTATTTGAAAATATGCACTTTCATAATGTATTTTAGTAAAGCCCAGATGTAAATGATCTTTTTCAATATATGCATTTACTTTTTTCTGTGTAGTTCAATACAGCATTTGTTATTATACCAATTTTTTAAAAACATAATTTTGCCACTACTAGTCCTCTTAGAAAAATGACATACTATTCTGTATATATATTTGGGGAAATTATGAGGCAAGACTATTCTAATTTATTTAGAAAGTAAAAATATAAAATGTTAAGTTAAGCTTAATAATTATAAATTTCAAATACGGAGTGCCTACTTTTAAAAAAACTTTTTTGAATTTATTTAATTTTATTTAATTTTATTTATTTATAGAGAGGAGAAGGGAGGGACAAAGAGATGGAGAGAAACATCAATGTCTAGTTGCCTCTTGCCTATCCTACTGGGGATAGGGGAACTGGCCTACAACCCAGGCATGTGCCCTAGACCAGGAACTGAACCTGCAACCCTTTGGTTCCCAGGCTGGCACTCAGTCCACTGAGCCACACCAGGCAGGGCCAGAGTACCTACTTTTTTAAGACTTAGTCTTCATTCAAGGGCCAAATTACTTTCTAACATCCAACATACCCAAGCTTTCTCTTGCTCTTCCACAAATATTTCTTGTATTGATTTTCCCTATTTCTTTTTTATATTTTTCCAAATTTTCTTTTTTAAATTTTATTTTATTTTAATTGTTGTTCTTGTACAGTTTTCTGTCTTCTACTCCCATCCCAGCCCACTGCCCCAGCCCTCCCCAGCTCCCTCCCATTTCCACCGCCCCTACTTTGTGTCCATGTGTCTTTTATATTTGTTGCTCTATTTCTGAATGTCTAAAAATTTAGTGTAACTAGTATTCTAGTTCTCGGCCAAATACACATTTAGGTACACAACACATTTGTATTTCCTCAGAGATGTGTTTTGATTTCTCTTTTCTCTTCAGGGCAAGTCTTTGAAAGCACGGAAATTTTCCTCTAGGATAATCATGGTCATGTAGCAGGACAGTTTTGACTGACACAGAGAAAATCATTTCTTTTATGCCAATTATATTCACGTAAAAGTGCTTCAGAGGAGCCAATGGTTTACTTTTCTTGTCTTTATCCACTCAGCAGTAGTGATTTCCTTTGGTCTGCCAGATTTCCTTCCATCTGGTACTACACAACAGTAAAATTGTACCACACAGAGCACATGCGGGAGACACTCCTTCACACCCCGCCTCCCAATCAGCATCTGCTTTCCCCTGCTGTTTGCAGAGACATTTTAAGGAGAAAAGTGGGGACCACAGTAGTAATTTGAAGTAGGTTAAGTAATTTTGATGTTTGATGAAGCCATCCGTAATGAGGATTTCAAATCACTGGTATAATCAATGTTTGCTTTATGTTAAAATTCTGTATCTTAGGCATTGAATATACATAGTTCTTGAAAATAGTGTTTTATATTTTTCACTATCTCTTATGTATTGGTGGCAATAAGTTAAATTTTGGCTGGTTAGGGTTTATATGTTCTTATGTTTTCTGAAGAAGTTGAGCCTGAGCTAAGAATTTCTTTCCTTGTTTGTTTAGAGTTAAGAATACTCTTTGGTTGCCCTGGCTGGTACGGCTCAGTGGGTTGAGTGCTGGCCGGAGAACCAAAGGGTCGCTGGGTTGATCCCCAGTCAGGGTGCATGCCTGTGTTTCGGACCAGGTCCCCGGTGGGGGGCACAAAAGAGGCAACCACACATTGATGTTTCTGTCTCACCCTTTCTCCCTCCCTTCCCCCCTCTCTCTAAAAATAAATAAATACAATATTTTTAAAAGAAAAGAATACTTTTTGGCATGATTAATCATATACATCAACAAATATCCAGTATATAGCCATCACTTAATGTGATAACCTTTGTACAATGAAATAAATATATCACTATTCTATTTAATTTATATCAAGTAACTCCTACAATGTTAATTATATTTCTCTTGAAACTAGAACTATTATTTTTCCAGGTTAATTCCTAATATTTTGACATTTGTGGTTAAGCAACTAAAATAAAATCAAACATAATAGGTTTTTAGTAAAGGTACATGCTTGAGCATCTAAGACAATCAAATTTCAGAGTTGAAGGAATGTATATCTATCTGCATACCTACATCTCTAAGTAGTTTGAACTTACTGGTAATAACTGGGGCCAGTTTATATGTGTGAAGAGGGGATGGAAAACAGAGAGGGAGGGAAAGAGAGAGAGAGGAGGAGAGAGAGACAGACAGACGATAGACGGAGAAAGCAGGGATTTGAACTAGGGAGCGAGATATATGGCCTTTCACTGATTTGGTTACGTCATCTTGGTCTAGTCACCTAACTTCTATGAATTTAGGCTTCATTATCTCAAAATACAAATAATGGGCTACAGTTTCATTTTTGAGATTGTAAAAAGTGAAGATCTCCACCCTAGATCAGAACTAACCAGCAGGCAGCGTTTAGTGGCGTCTCCTCTATTTTCTAACCCAGGAAGGTGTAGGCCCCGCAGGTGAGTTAGGAGAACCGCATTCATCACCTTCCACCAACCGCGCAGCAACGCTGCAGAGCCATGAGGTCAGAAAAAGGACACGTCGCTGATGGAAACCGCGTTACAAGAAAAGACAACGGGACACGCAGGGAGGGATCAACGTGGCCCCGGCGTTGGGGTAGAGCAAGGAGGAAGGAGAAGCAGTCCATTAGAGTCAAGGCAGCGAAACAAGGGAAGTCACCAACGGGCATCAAAAATTAAGAAGACCGAGCAACAGAGTCTCGCTGAACTCAGCGGAGTGGATTCGGCCTGTCTATGGTTGCGAGGCTGCCACCTGGGGAGAGGGGGGCAGTGCACGGCTCCCCAGGGCAACAGGAGAGTGGCTCACAGACCAGAGGAAGGGAGTGGTTTAGGGTGCAGGGAAATATTTGGTGTGCATCGCCCCCATTTGGGGGGGACTTCTAGTAAAAAAAAGGAAGATTCATTGTTCGACTTCTCCCTTCTCCTAAGTCTTCCTTCGCAGTGTGTCCCTGGACCTTCACAGAGAAAACTTCCCTTCTGACATTCCAGGTCACCAAATGTGGGGTCTTCTCTGCACATCACGCGACTCTCTGCAACACCAGCTGGGTGTCCTACAAGTCAACTGGATTTTGGCACCGTCTGGCTGGAGATAGATCAGGGCCCACAGGTTCAGTGAGGGCTGCAGTCTGCAGGACCACTCTCCACCCCTCTTCAACTGTGCCTCGCATGAAGAAGGTTCCCAAGTTCACTTCTGTCTGACTTGGAGAAAAATTGGGGGTCTCCATGACCTCATTCCCCTGTGAATACGATTGGTCTGTGTGATCCACATGACTGTCTTTTGGACTATGAAACATAGAAAGAAACAATGACCAGCATGGTCTTCATAATCGCTTCCTCTCTTTTCCTTTTAAGTAAAAGGAAAAGAAGGACTTCAAGTCAACAGAGCCACGTAAGGAAACGTCACTGAAACTCGGCCACTGAGGAGGTGTGGATTCACATTTGTCCGTGACATGAGCTAGAAAAGCCACTGATCTGGGGGTGGGGGTGTATTTTTTCACAGCAGCTTGTATTGCTAATGTTGTTTAGTATAATAGGTATGTTCTTATGTTTAGTTTCTCCTGAATGTCTAGATAACTGGGTAATTGGGTGATAATAATCCCTATGTGAAGGGATTATTATCAGCAACAGGACAGGAAGAACTATCTGCCATGGAATGAGAATTGAGCACAGCTTTTCCATGATATAATTAATGGCTTTATAAAGACTCCTCAGGAGGTTACAAGTTAACAAGTAGGCAGGCAAATCTCTTCAATAAGTTGCTAATAGTCAAGATTAGGCTGATTTTTAAAAAAATTATAGAATGAAGTAAAAATCTCTCTTAACAAACACTGGACACTATACCAGAGTGTCAGGTAATTGTGAGGAGATTTAACAACACAGTCCCAACATAATCCAGAAGTAACTATGATTTGAAGGCTGTTAATCAAATAAAATATCAGAGGTAGTTTAATCCTGATAAATGCTGAGTTCTTGCATGACAACTACTTCCATCAGGAATAGTGCAATTCTAATAAAAAATGAATTCTTCCATGGCAACCAAGGAAAGTCCTACCTGTGTATCATAGCTGGGCTTCTCAGGTTGCTTCCTTGTTTGCTTTTCCTTCTTGAACTTAGTTGACAGGGTAAGGCAGGGTGGGGGGCGGGGTAAGTTCTTTACCCCCCTATTGCCAGGTGCAGATTTCCTCATTTTCCTCCAAGTCCAGGAGTAACTGCAATCTTTGGCATGAAGAATTCTGGTTTCTAATCTTCTTTAAGCTGTGCTGTCTGCTCTCTCCTTTGTGCTGTTAAAACAAATTGTACATGCTTTTCAGCACTTAATACTGTCCTATATGATTTATGCCTGCCTTTCAGCCAAAGATGTCTCCATTTATCCCTGGAACCTGGAATATAGAAAGAAGTGAATTTATTTGTTCAATATATTTGCAGCCCAAATAAGAGTTTGGATCCTTTGTAGTCCCATGATGGCACTGGATAATATTCAAACAAAATATAGAAAGAAAACCAACTATATATATGTTTTATATATGTCTATATACACATATATACATATATATGTGTACCTCTATATATACTTACATATAGAGATACCAAACATTCATATTCTCCCCACCTATAAAGTTCAAAAATTAAACTTTGTGTTACATAATTAAAACCATAAAATAGTGACTATATGTAGCTACTGTCTAGAATAAAAAACAGAATAGGATGTTGCAGGGTTAGAAACCCCATTATCCAACCACTCCAATAAATAAACTCACTAGCCATTAAAGGTAGACCCATTATCTTGACCTGTGTTAAATTTTCCCTTTTCATTTATTTCTACTTGAAGTTTTTCACTTATGCAGGGGTGCTTAATAATGGTAAATATATTAAGTCCTACTTCATGGAATAACTTTGAAGGCTAGATGACTTTCCTGGTTCCCCTTAGGGCTCACTCCTGGTGTTGTACATTCTATGAGTGTGGACAGATGTGTAATGGCGTGTATCCGTTATCACATATTTATCACACAGGGTAGTTGCACTGCCCTAAAAGTCCTCTGTGATCTACCCGTTCCTCACTCCTCCCCGCCCCACTCCCTGGCAGCCATGGATCTTTTCCCTGTCTTCACAGTTTTGCCTTTCCCAGATGTCATATAGTTGGGATCACACAACATGAAACCTTTTCATATTTTCTTCCACCTATTTATATGTATTGTCATAGCTTAATAGCTTATTTCTTTTTAGCACCGAATAATATTCTATTGTCTAGAGGCACCACAATTTATTTATCACTCACCTACTGAAGGGCATCCTGATTGCTTCTAAGTGATGGTGATTATTAATAAGGCTACTAAAAAATCCATGTGCAGATTTCTGTGCAGACATAAAATTTCAGCTCCTTTGGGTAAATGCCATAGACTATAATAGTCAGATTATATGGTACTATCATGTTTAGTTTTATGAGAAAAACTGTTAACGAGGCTTTACCATGTTGCACTCCCACCAGCAATGAGTGACGGTTCCTGTTGCTCCACGCCCTTGCCAGCATTTGGTGGTGTTGGTGTATTAGATTCTGGCCATCTACTAGGGGCGTTGTTTACATTTGCATTTCTCTGATGACATATGATGTGGAACATTTTTTCATGTGCTTATGTTCCCTCTGTATATCATTGGTGGGATGTCTGCTAAGGTCATTGGTCTGATTTTAAATGAAAGTTGGTGGGAAAATAAACCAAGTTGTTTATTTTCTTACTGTTGCATTTAATAGTTAATTGTATATTTTGGATAAAAGTGCTTTATCAGATGTGTTTTTTTGCAAATAATTTCTACCAGTCTGTGGCTTCTCTCCTCATTCTGTTGACATTTTCTTTTGGAGACTAGTTCTTAATTTTAATGAAACCTAGCTTATCAATTATTTCATTATAGATTAAGTCTTAAGAAGTATTTTTTGATACCTTAGAATTAGATGCAAACAGGAGGAAGTCAAAGAGAAAATTACCTTTATGATGTAACATAATTTAACTGCATACATTTTTATGGTTTTTTGGATCCTTTTTATATAGGAGAGTACACTGTTTCAGTGGATTAGAGTAACCACCACATTTGGAGGCATCGCTGTTGCATATTTTCGTCCCAATATTGCAAATCTAAGAAGTAAAAAATTCTACCCAGGAAGAACACAGTGAGGGAAGTTTGGTAGATAATGAGAATGTACATTTTTATAAGGCAATTTTTGTTAGAATTTTAATACTTTTTCTAATGCATCATATTTATGACAGTTTAGGCCAATAATACCTGGTTGGCTAATTAAAAATTAAACTTAACTTAAAAGGGATGAATTGTATCTGCTGATAAACAGATATGTCTTGTATATCAAGACATAACTGTTGTGTTTGGTCCCTTAGGAGAGCTTTGGGAATGAACCTTTACTTGGAGTTGTATAAATTTCTCAATGTTAAGAGATTTGACCTTTTTTCTCATTCTATCTTTGGGTTTTCAGCCAAGACTGGATGCCGAAAATGACAAACTACTACAAGGAAAATGTCTTGTAATTTTCTGGCAGTTGCCCAGAATTTAATGTAGGAAGTAAGACTTAAAAGTACATTCTATGAGGAGGCACTGAAGTGGCGATTTTTCAGATGTTGCCCTAGTGACCTGAAAGATGTGCTGCAGATTCAAAAAGAGAGAGAGGGAGAGAGGGAGGGAGAAAAGGAAAGTACTCATGTGCATCCAGGGAGTAACTTACCAACTAATGCATCAATTTTTAAATACAGCAGGAAAAAAAAGCCCTCTAAGGGAACTAACTATACAAGTATCTCATTTTTTCATTTTAGTCACATTATAAAAGTTCAAAAATGCATTTTCTTAACACACATATATTGTTTTATATTACAGACACAATCCATATTACATAAAATTCATATTATGACATCTATACTATTTTACATGTCAGCAAACATGAGAGAAATCCAATGTTTTCATAACTCCTAAATGAATGATAATGCCTTTTAAAATTTTAAACAGTTGTGGGAGTTACATATTTCTTTTAGTTTCATTTATCACGAAGAGTTTCAGTGTACATTTGATTGCATTATAAAATTTCTTTTTACCTGCAGGGAATGACTAATTTTGCGCCACTCCCCATTTTTTACTTGCGTTTTATTCCCACGTGCCTGGCAAATTTGTCTACGTGGTTTCTCTGCTGTTCGGTGTCCCTCGGTGTAAGACGTGTCTCTTGGGAGTTGTGCGATCTGCGATTTTTGTTTGATCCCCTCACAGGGTGTCTGATTTGTGTGTTTGTTATTTAACTAAAGAGTTTTATTTTCCTTCTCAAGTGTTCTTAGGAAAAATATTTGGCTCAGTTCTGTTACCTACAATTTATGTTTTCTTTCATTTTTTTCCCCTCTGATATACATACTTTCTTTCCATTACTTGTTTCTGCTTTCTCTTCAATGTCTTCAAGGGTGTATATTTTATTTTAAATTCTCCTTGCAGTTACCTTTTACTTTTCAAAATGATTCTTTTTTCAAATTTAGTAATTACTGGTTCATGAGGGAGATTGTAACTCCCAGCAATTTGTAATAAGCAGTAAAGTAAATACTTAGCTTGTGAAAAATTCTTCAAAAGCACCTTTCTCTCATTTTTCCATCTTGTTATAATTTCAAACTTGAAATCTTGATTACTGTTTTGAAATATGTGAGTAGTATGTGGTTTTTGCATAAAATTTGACATTTTGCTCATCTTAGAAATTATGTTTTTCTGAAGTTATTTTCAGGTGTATCTCTTTTAACTGATTTCAAAGACTCTGATATGTCCATTTGATGAGGGTACACCTTTTAAGTGTTTTTAAAAAGATGAACACATTGATAGTGTATTTTCTGGTTCCATTTACATCTAAATCCTTGAAACCATAAAACCTGTCATTCACTTTCATGTAAGAATAATTTACTGGCTGTTTAAATTATTTTCTTAGGTCATATTTTCCTTGCAAATTCAATAATTTATTTTATTTTTATATTAACCAACTTAATTTTTGTCCGCACATTTCCTATACAACATCCATTTACTTGTTTCCCCAATTTTGTTCAGAAACAATTTTTAAATCAAAATTATTTGCTTTTCTCATATTTTAGTCTGGGTCTCAGCAGGAAACAAGAACCCTCCGAATAGGAATCATCGAGGAGATGAGGAACTATTTGCGAATGTGCAGGCTGGGCTGAGGGAAAGCAATGAAGGAAGCCCGGAGGCCCACTGGGGCGAGGAAGGCCCTGGCAGGCCCTTATCCCTGGGGAAGTCCAAGAGAGGCCCCAGACAGGAGCTGTGGCCTCTGCAGGCAGAACTCCTCACTGCCGGACCCACCTGGGGAGTCGGAGAAATAAGGATCGAAAATCTCAGTGTCCTGCTGGGACTGGGTGACCTTGCACTGGGAGCAGGCTGCTGGGACCATCGTGGTCATAGTGGTCAGCAGTCAATGGTTATGGGACCCAGTTCTAATGAATGAGGGGGATCTGAATAAAAGCTGTGCAGTTATTTTCCTTTCTTGATAACTTGTTCCAATGCTCCTCGTTCTAACTCACCTTCCCTCTGGCTGGAAGCAGTGGGGAACAGAGGGCCCTGGCAGGGATGCTGGCCCAATGTACCAGCCCCAGGTTAACTGCATTTGAATTTTATATGTATGTGAAAAAACAAACTCAAATTCTAGATTTAATGTTCCTTGCTATTATTCATCTTCAGTGTATGATAATTCACCTAATCCTATGTTTTCTCGCTTTGGAATTGCTCTTTGCATTTGCATTGCTATCTGACTTTTTATTTTAATCCTGGATAATGCTAATAGGTTATTAACTGACCTTTTCCTTTATGCTCTCCAACCTCTAAACTTTCCTGGCTATGGATTAAATTAATCTTCCCCAAACAACATTTCCTCCACAGTATTCCCCCGACAAAGTCCCAGTAACTATTCCTGTCCTATGCAATTAATTATAATACACTCCAAGGACATATACTATCTGGTACTGACCTACCTGTTGGAACTTATCTCTTAATACTCTGCCCCTCTATTCCTCTCCCTCCTCAAGCTCTCTCTCCAAGGATTCTGCGTGCAGAGGAGAAAGTCATGCATCATCAGAGATGGCGCTGCAGAGCGAATCCGGTTATAAAAATTTGACACCCATGCATAGCTTATAAGATTTGGGAAACAGCATAGGGAATGTAGTGGCCATTAAAACACTTGAATTTATATATAATTGGACCAAAATGGGTGTTTATATTTAATTATACCATTGTCATGTTTGTATACTATTTCTGTAATAGGTGTTAGTGACTATTGGGTAATGAAAGGTGGAAAGAGTTTATTCTTCAAAACATAGTTGAGGCCATTATTTCTTTCATGGAGAAAACTCCCAAGGAGTTATTCAGCAATATAAATAAATAAATAGAAAGAAAAAGAGAAAAAAACTCATGGACATGGACAACAGTGTGGTGATTGCTGGGAGGTAAGGGTGGGGTAGAGGGGTGGAGAGGGGTGGGGAGGGTACAGGGGACATAAATGGTGATGGACAGGGACTTGCCTTGGGGTGGTGAACACACAACGCAGTGTACAGATTCTGTGCTGTAAAATTACGCACCTAAAACCTGTATATTTTGTTAACCATTGCCACCCTAATAAACTCAATAAAAAATTAGATTTTGTTTAAGTGGAAATGTGTATGTGTATACACACACGTGGAAAATATCTATATCTATATATATATATACTTTCTAAATGAAATCTATTCATTCATTCTACAAAAATACCGGGAGAACCAACTAATTGTGAGCAGTTATAAGTGCTTAGACTATATCAGTAACCACACGAAGCTCTATGCCTTTATTCTATTGGGCTGGGAAATTAGCAATAGATCAAGTAAATAAATTACATTGTATGTTACAGATGATGAAAAACAAGGCAAGTGTGTTTGAAGATAAGGGTATGGCATTTGTTTCCAGCCTAAATAAAGAATGTCGAGCCAATGTATGCAGCGACAGCACCAAATAATAGTTTTCAATGTACATTAATCATTGTCAGTAAGGAATGACGAACAGGGCATATTTTTTCTCTTCACCTCATTCAATCTTGATGAATAAAGAAAAAAAACTAATTTTAACTCAAAATATCTCTGAGCCTAACAGCATATTACATGGTGTTACTTTAAGAGTGAATTCTGTGCTAATGATTCAAGTTAAGAAGAGCCTAACATATCATCATCGATTTTGGGTGAACCTAGTAAATACCAGACTGACATTCAGGGAAGCTTTACTTTAAACTGCTCTTTTTCACTAATGTTTTCACATTAGCTAGCCATACAAAGCAAAGTAATTTCTCCCAGGAGGTGCAGAAATGTATAACGGCAAGAGTAATGTTGTCTCAACTGAAAGAGAGGCTGAGAATGCTCGACCCCAGGCCCAGAGGGGATGTGGCTGGTCTGCTATCACTACTTCTCAGGCACACGCTCTCGAGTAAGCACGTGCTGAGAGGGAGAGATGAGGAAGGGAAATATGAGAAGAGAGAAAAGAGACATTCCTTTCTCACCCCCTCTGTGTTCCCTCCTTCTTTCTGGCTCTTTCTGTTTTTACTCTATCTCATTTCGTCCTCTCCATCTGCTCATTCTACCCACATCTTCTTGCCTCCTAAATGGTGTCTCTGCTGATGATTTCTCAAATTTAGCATTTTATATGTACCCATCTTCTCTTTAGTAATCCTCAAAAATTAGAGGAGTAAGAAGAAGGGGAGAAAGGAGGAAGCCAAACATAATTTAATGTTAATATTTTAGGGCACAGCAGATAATAGGTTTTAGATGTATATCATATTAAGTTTAAAAATGCAAAAGAAAAAAAGAGAAAGAGATAATGAACCCAGTCTCATGAAACAGATTGTCATTAATTAATTATCAATAATAATAAGCATCTAAGGGTGCTTTAGAAGAAAGAGGAAAGGAAGAAAGATGTAGAAGAGGAAGAGGAGGTGGCCAATCTGCTGAAATACAAAAGTAATTTTATCTAAGAAGAAGGCAGCAACATTGGTATGGATACTGAGTGATTAGTAAAAATTTTGAAGTTCAGTAGGAAATTCAGCAGGGTTGAACTGAAGCAGTCTGGGTGATTTAACACGAACGTTATCACTGTTTTCTGAGGTTGCTATGCAAATGTAGTGGGCAGTTATAGGAAGTAGATGAGGGGTTTCAGAAAACAGTTGAATAAATTTGAAGAGCTTTTATCATCTCTTTGCCAACTGAATCAAAGGGCTTTAATCATTTTTCTTACTTACAATATGGAACAAATCAGTCTTTCAAATGAAACGGCTCTCCTGCCATTTCTGCTTAATTGTCATACAAGCCCCGTAGACAGGACTTGCTAAAATGTTGATGGTTTTCAGTGTGTGTGTGAGTGTGTTTAATTAAAATGCTAGAATTTACTCCAGATTAGCAAAATATTTTGTCTTGGCAGTTATTTTCAGACTCTAAGTCATGGAATCAAATTCACCTTAATCCGCAGAAAATACAGTTTGAAATAATACTTCCCAGCTTATTTTGTACCATTTACCATCACAGTTTTATGCAAAATCTTATTGACTGCAGATTATATATCTCATTTTTTAGTTGCCTAATCTTATTATGCAAATATGTTAATATCCCTCAGGTTTTAAATTTCTTACTCAGTTACCTCTATAAAGCATTTGATCATCTTCCACATTCTCTTTGCTTTTCTATCACGCTAATGAGAACTAATGCGCAGTAAGTTTATCAGTTATACACTGACTTCAAGAAGGTGAGCAGTGAAACTTAACACTATGATAAAAGACAGAAATGTGTACTTAAAATTTTATAGAGAAATTACCATAGGTTTTTACACATTACTTTACAGGTTTAAATTTACTGTTATTATTTTACTCTTTTAATTTCAGAAGGGGGTCTATAAAAGCAGTATGAATCCACAAGTTCTGCTAATAAAAAAAAAAATGAAAATGAAAACAGAATTAGGTGGTGAAATTCATAGTAAACCTGACCACTTGACCCAAGGAGAGTAAAGAACAGATTACCGTGACGTGAATCTCCTACAGCAAAGGCTGAAAGCACACTACTGAGCATGCGCTACTTGGTAGCTTCTTTCCGTTCTAGAGACAGCCTGTGTCATGCTCAGAGACGTGTGTCCCATACTTCTCCACAAATTGGAGGTCCGTCTGAAAAAATTAAAAAGAATTTAGGACCGTTTACAAATTCCATGCCTTAAGGGGTTCCCGTAAACCAGAGAAATACAGTTAATTTTTACTCACAAATTTTTGACCACATACAAAAGTCTGTTGTGTTCTATTTTCTTATGTTTTCTGGCACAAGAAGATGTTTTACTTTAAAACAAAATTAATCTCTTCTTTCTCTTTCGACTTGTAATTTGTCTTCATTCTTAGTGTATCAAGCAATCAACATGTCCTTCAAAGAACACACTGTTCTATGGAGCTTGAAGTACCTGTAGGTAGACTGGGTCTGGATGTACGGGTGTGTTGGCCTGCATCTGGATTTGCAGACAGGGCCGCTTGGGAGTTAAGAAAATGATACGGTGTTGGAGCACTAGTTTTGTCCTCAGAAGGACGTTATGAAACAGCCTTTGATAGCTGCCTTTGCTTCTCGTCGGCGCAGTGGAATGGGTCTTCCGCGAGCCCTTTTGCCTGCAAGACTTCACATATGTCTTCATTTACTGGCTATTCGTTTTTACAGGACCGTGGAAACTTAGTCGTATTATCTCCTTCAGGAGCTAATTGATTTCCCTGGAGTTCAAAGTTGTTTATTTCTTTGTAAGGATCTCTAAAATTTTGGATATTTTCCAAATTATTAACTCCATATTTTAAGTTATATTTTTCTAACCAATTCTTTTTTTACTCACACTGAATTCCACTTGTGGAAAGAGGCACAGAATTCCTTTTATTTAAGCTCTTGAGTATACCTAAAGGCTAGTTCTCATCTTCATTTAGTTCAAACTTTTGAATCATTAGTTGATCTTTGCTAAAAAAGAAAAATGTCTTAAATTGCACTATGTAATGATATTTTTTGCCCTTTTAAGGCAAAAAGTAATTTTACACAATGAGTTAAATCTTATTTCTACCATGCTGCTGTTTAACACTTTTTCCTAAGAGGCTCACTAACTAGGCTAGTTGCTATATATCTGTAATACGATACATATATATATAGAGAGAGAGAGAACATATTTATATATATAGTTGTTTATATGTGTATATATGCATTATATATACATATGTAAATAATTTTTTGTTTATATGTACAAATATATATAAACAAAATATCTTTTATATATGTATTTATATATCATATGTATTTGTATATTTATATATAGTTGCTACATATCTGTAATATTATATATAAATTCATATTTGTAGTTTTTATACACACACACAGAATTCTGGATTCTGCAGCAATATTCTGTATATATTTCTGTGACTTAGGGGATTTTTAATCATAGTCCTTTATTCGACTTGCTTCCCTGAAGACCAGCAGCCATTCTAAACCAGGGGTAACCTTTGGCTTTTTTTGTTTTTAGTCCTCTTTCCTGACCAAAATGAACAGCTGGAAAGGAATGAGGGTTGGGGGTTGGAGGTGTATGTGGGGGGTCTAAACCCAAGACACCTGGAATTTATTTATAAAAAATTGTGTATTTATTCTTGCATGCTTAAACTTCAGTCACCTTCATAGTACTCTCCACTTGCTGCAATACACCTATCAAGATGCTTTTTCCACCAATTGAAACAGGTCTTGAACTTGTCAATTTTCAAGCCTTTTAGTGCTTCTGCTATTTTTGTTTCCCCTCTCTCACATCAGCAAAATGTTTCCCTGTAGGATTTTTATCATCCAGGGAAACAACAGCAGCAAAAAGTCACCTAGGGGCAAGACTGGGTGAGCGGGGAGGGTGGGGCAGGGCGGGTGTGCTGTTTTTGGTCAAAACCTGCTGAGTATTCAGCAGGGCGTGGGCAGGTGCACTTATTAATCACCCACCATGAAATGGGCAAATGCACTGAAAGAGTCTTCAAAAAAAAATTCACTGAAGCCGAACACAGCCTCTCACAATGATGCCAGCTGGTGCATGGATCTGGATGGGTTCCTGGAACACAGCGTGACCTGGAAGGGGCCTGCCCTCCTGAAGGTAATTCTGTTCGGGGGGGGGGGCTCCCTCTCATACCCACATTTGTATGGAAGTTGCTGTGCTTTTGTTTTGCTTAGATTTTCACATATTTTTCCAAGTCTCATATATATAAACACTTATTCAAAAGTTTCTATGATTTCTGATGTTTGAGATCTTAGAAAAGAAGAAAGGAAAAACATTATTGATTTATTAGATATTTATTTGATGCCCATATTATGATCCTATGGTCATATTAATAGAAAGTTTCATAATTTATTCCTTTCAAAGTCCTAGGACTCAAGTAGCATTTTCCTCAAAATACAAACCAATTAACAGTGAGTCTTGAGTAATAGAACTATTCCTTGAAGATCCAACCTCTCATTTGCATAAATTTCTATAAAACTTCCTGATCTTGCCTCCTTTATCTTTTAACAATAGACTACTAAACTGCTAAGATGTATACACCTGATGTACATCTTAAGATGTACACACCTGATGTACATCTTAAGATGTACACCCTTGGCATACATTCATTATTCATTATCCACGTCCACGCCTGATGTACATGAATAAACTGCAGTTGTCAAGGTTCTTCTTACTTGCACGTCCAGGGGTCCAACAGAGCATTAGAAACACAGCAGGCTAATCCCAATGGCTGCTTAATTAATTCTCCATTCTATGCTATTCCTTGATTCCACGGTTCCAAGCAAAAAATATAAAACATAGGTTCAGATCCCTGCTGGTCACGTTGCCTACCGAGAATTTCAGTGCTGAGACCAGAGCTACAGAGGGCTGAGGAGAGTCATTCTCCGTTTTTGTTTCTTTGTTGGAAGGGGGGGAAGTGTCGCTCAATTCAGTGAGGCAGCACTTTTCAATCTGCATCCACCTCTTCCTTCCAAGGTGCTCGCTCACTGCTGGGAGGCGGTGCCAGAAAGGACTCCAGGAGCAGTAGCCCGGTTGTCACAGCACTACACCGCCCTGTGTCCCACCAACTTTACTGCTGAATCTCTGCCCATTGTAGCCAGTTAGAATCTTCCTTGACAAGTGGCTCTGTCACTGGGTCCCTCCATATGCACAAGCGTGTACCAGCTACAGCTCTCACCTTGCATTGTTAATTCTGTTTATATACCTGTTCCTTTGACATCCACGTGTGCGTTTGCTTGTGAAAGTTTTTTGCAGGACCATGACAATTAAAGCCAATTTGTTTCATGAATTATCTATATATGTGTGTATTTATATACTTGTTATTTTATTTTTTAATTGTATTTTTTCCATTACCATTTAGTCCTTCTATACCCCTCCCCCCAGCAATCACCACACTGTTGTCTATGTCCATGAGTCGTTTTTCCTTTTCGCACAATCCCTCCACCCCTTAACCCTCCCTCCCAGTAACTGTCATCTGCTCACCATCTATGAGTCTGTCTCTGTTTTGCTTGTTAGTTCAGTTTGTTCATTAGATTCCACATATGAGTGAAATCGTATGGTATTTGTCTTTCTCTGACGGGCTCATTTCACTTAGCATAATGTTCTCCAGGTCCATTCATATTGTCGCAAAAGGTAAAATTTTCTTCTTTTTTATGGCTGAGTAGTATCCCATTGTATATATGTCCATAGTTGTTTTATCTACTCATATACTGATGGACACTTGGGCTGCTTTCATATCCTGGTGATTGCAAATAATGCTGCAATGAACACAGGGGTGCTTGCGTTCTTTTGAATTAGTGTTTTGGGTTTCTTTGGATATAGTAGCAGAAGTGGGATTGCTGGGTCTCCACACAGCTTCCCACAGCAGCTGCACCAGTCTGCATTCCCACCAACACTGCAAAAGGGTTCCCCTTTCCCCACAGCCTCACCAGTACTTGTTGTTTGTTGATTTATGGGTGATAGCCATTATGACAGGTGTGAGTTGATATCTCATTGTGGTTTTAATTTGTGTTTCTCTGATGACTAGTGACATTGAGCATCTTTTCATATGTCTGTTGGCCATCTGTATGTCCTCTTTGGAGAGGTGTTTATTCAGGTCCTTCACCCATTTTTTAGTTGGGTTGTTTGCTTTTTGGTGTTGAGTTTTTTAAGTTCTTTGTAAATTTTAGACAGTAACCCCTTAGTATCAGGTGCATTAGTGAATATGTTCTCCCATTCTGTGGGTTGTCTTTTTATTTTGTTGATGTTTTCCTTTGCTGTGCAAACGCTTTTTAGGTTGATGTAGTCACAGTTGGTATGTGTGTCCATGTGAGAGAGAGGCACAACAGGCAGACTTCAGGTGTTGCACATTTGTGGTGCGTGCCTCTGCGTCCTCTGCTACTCTGTTCTGGGAAACACGCATTTCTCTAAGTGAAACCAGCAATAATTAAATACAGTAGGTTCACAAATTAGCTGACTGTAGTGTCTTGTATTAAAACATTTATTATTTTTTATTTACTTACATTGAAATAGCATTTCAAGAGAAGATTATAATTCCATATAACATGTTTACAATAGTTTTTTATGTCCTAGTTTCTATTTAGTGCCCCCTAAGTATGTTCCTTTGGAAAAACCTCATTACTATTCTTATGAAAATGAGACACATTTTATTTTTCTTAAATATCTTCAGCAGACTCTCTGAAAAGACTGGCATATTGTGTATATTCTCATTTAAAGTGACAGAAAGCAAATAAGCTAAAGAAAATAAAAAATCTCTTCTTCTTCTTATTTTTTTCTTATTGTTACACAGAAATGGTATTTCCATTAAAAGCATTCACATGTAGCACTAAGTCCTCCATTGGATTCTGAGTCCCTGTGTAAGTTACCCAGTGACCACTCTGAGCGCAAAGCAAATTGGTCTTGGTCCAGCATGATTCTCCACAGGCAATCCCACGGGTAGAGACCCTCAGTTTACACATTAACATTGTCACTCGGGGTAGCCAAGCATTCTCCCACAAAAGGAAGAAGCTCCCTCAACCAATTAGGAAGATCTGTGATCTGTTAATCAGAGGTTATTCTCAGCTCTGAAAGAACACCAAGTATGGCTCCTGCCACCAATTCGAAGTCTCCAGGGGAAGTGTCCTCGAATGTAATCTTGCTTCCGGGACAGGTGAGCAGGCGCACTTTGAAGGACAAAGAAGCTTTCCCCAAAGACCTCTTACTTAAATGCCCTTTCAGAGTCTGCAGGAAAATACTGAAAATTCCCTTTCTCTCTCCCTGGAAATATACCGAAATATATTTAGATTTGCAAAATAACTTATTTTCTAAATGATTAAATAGCTCACGAGGAGTGGGGAAATGATGTAAATATATACTTATTTGCTATCCTAATTTTTTGAAGCTGTATAACTTGCACAGTAGCAGTTATTATCTAGAATCTCTAAACTTAGTCATTCATGCAAACAAAATGAGATAATGCATATTTTTCCACCTTTACAGAGCTGTAATTGATGTGTAACATTGTATAAGTTTAAGGTGTGGGAAGTGTTGATTTGATACACTTATACAATGCTATATGATTACCACTTTGGGTTTAGCTAACACATCCATCACATCACATAATTACCATTTCTTTTTGTGAGAACATTTAATAGCCGCTCTCCTAGCATTATGTAAGTACAGTATTGTTCTGTATCATCGTGGGGCTGTGCAGAAGGCTTCCAGAATTTACTCATCTTCTTACTGGATGTTTGTACACCTGACTGACACTTTCTATGCTCTCCAGCCCCAAGCCTCCAGCAGCCACTTTCTACACTCTGTTTCTATCAGTTAGATTTTCTTAAAATTAACAAAAACATACATATTTTAATATTTTTAAAGACTTTAAAAAAGGTTTATGATATTTATGATGTCGCATATAAGGGAGATCATACAGTCTTTGTCTTTCTCTGTCTGCCTTATTCTGTGAGCATAATGCTCTAAATCCACCTATGTTGTTGCAAATGTTAGCTTTTTTTTTCTTTTGTAGCTCAACACTATTCCATTGTATGTGTATCTGTTTGTGTATAATGTCTTCTTTATCATCCATCCATTGATGGACACTCAGATTGTCTTCATATCTTGGCTATCATGCTTACATTTAGATGCTGTATTAACTTGACTTTGGAGGTAGTAATGTTGCATATATAGTATTTTAAACTCTGAGAATAGTACTTTTCATATAACATGAACTGACACATTGTTCATTTGTTTCTCCTGCACACTCTCCCTAGCTTTCTGTCTCAATTTTTTTGCTGATGCCCACTGATAGGAAAAGTCAACTGAAACAGACCAAGGAACATAACATAATTCTTCAGAATTCTGCCTCACTTTTTGCTTGGGAACTAGAATGAGACACTTTCTCTCAAGGAGCAGATGAGGAAAATTCACATAATTTAAAATAGTAAAAATTCAAGTCTAAGACTTGGAGGTAGCATTTAATACATTATGATTATTGCTGTTAGAGAGGATTATAATGTACTTTAGTTCTCTTCATCACCCCTTTGTCATTTTCCTGCTTAATATATACAATGTCCCTGAAGAGAGCCTGGGGAGGCTCTGGTTAAAAATTTATTCAATTTTATGACTGTCCTTTTATTAACAAATAACTTCAAGAAAAAATATAAACAAATCTGGCTGAGTGGAAGAGACTTTCAAATTAACTGAAATATTTCAAAATTGTCTGAGCTGTGAATATGAAAGAGGAAACTAGATCATTTGCATACCACACTCTATGTACATCAATCTATTCACAAAAAGTAAGATATACAAAAAATAATGTTTGATGTCATTAAACATTGGGAGAGATGAAGTGGGGGAGATGAAGGCAGTTATACCTGATTTTATCGTCACCTGTTTCTTCACTGGCTTAAATACCTGGAGCTCATATCAAAAGTTGATAACATGATATTTTAAAAAGTCTACAGTGATTTTTTTTTTCTGCTCTGTTTCTAACCATAAAATTTCTTTGGTATCAATCATGAAGAGCAATGGAAACCTTGGTTTTGAGGTACACCATTACATGTTTCTTCTCCCACTGAGACAATACATTATCTTTAAAAGACACCCACTTTAACATAGGCACTTTCTAGATTCCATTCTTTTTACTGTGATATTGGTGCTGGGACTTGGTAAGACCGGCCCACGTTAGGGTGTGCCAACAGAGGATGTTGGAGGCACGGAGGGGGCAGGGGTTGGGGAAGGAACCGACCCCTTACTGTTTTGCTTACTGTTTTTCCACATGACATTCCTAGGAACTCCCCCCCCCCTTCCCAGGAGCACCTGTGGATGACTAGCAGGTAGTTCCAGCATCCAGGCTTTTAACTGACACTGTTAGAATCGTCCTTATGTTCTTCTCCCAGAGGTACTAGAGCAGGACCAATAAAATGGCATTGGCCCAGGCAAGATAGCATCATGTATAGAAAATGTAGTGGAGTCAACCGTGTCAACCAAGACAGCTGCCAGTCAGCTATGACACTTTGGGGTTAAAGTGGGAAACTACTTAAGTCACAGCAGACACATCCAGCAAGGAAACACACCTAAGATATCTGCACACGTGAGCAGAACAGCCACATCTATAGAGTGGGACCACCCATACACAGGCTCCTGAGAAAATTCCACACTCGCCATCAGGGGTTCCAAGACACCAATCAAAAGGACCCAGAAGACTCTCAAGGTATAACTGAGGCAGGCCCCAGACCACTGCTGAGACCGCCGAGCTCCACGCACCAGAGTCCTGCTCCACGCCACCCTGATGTCCCCGGGCATCGGCCACCAGAGGCTCTGCCCTGCTGGACTGAGGACTTCGCTTGTCCTGCTGCCCCCCCTGGCTCCAGAGATCCTTCCTTGCAAGACGCTGACAACTACCTCCCCCACTGTGCTGTCTCCTGGACCCGCACACTGAGACTCTGGGACTCAGGTTCGTTACCCCTCATTGAGTGCTGTGTGTGTGTGTGTGTGTGTGTGTGTGTGTGTGTGTTATATTTCTCTTAGATTGTCAGAGTGTGAATAGGGTACTAATGTGTGTCGATATTCTACTCTGAGTGAGCCTGCATTCAATAAAGGCTGAGTGAACAGCGTAGTTACTGTGCGTGACTCTTGTCTCTTCCTTGGTGCCTGGCTGCTCCGCAGGCAGCTAGCCCAGCAGTTGCCTGGCTGACTTACAGGAAAGACTGTATCAGGAACAGATGCTCGGGACAGCTAGCACCAGAGGGGTAATTTCCTCTCCTTAGAGGTCTGAGTCTCAGCTCCACTTAGTATTTCCTCCATACTTCCAATACGCCAGGAGCACTTGGGCTGCATCTCCCCTTTGAGATCTGAGCTCTAATACACCTGGATCCCTCATCTGAAGCTTCTCGTTTGTAACAGTCGAAGCCTCTCCCCTCCAGTTTCTTCATTCATAAATGTTGAAGCTCCTTCCTATCCCTGCTATCTCTTTTATTTTCAGCATTCCCTTTGTGCCTGTTCAACCCTCCAATAACTATTCACAAATTCCACATATTAAATCCATTCCAAGTAAATAACTGGGGTAGATTCTGTTTTCTGACTCGACACTCACTGATACAGTGCTCAGTCCCGGGGATTCTCCAAAAAATTCAGTCCTAAAAGGGGGGCTTCTAGGGCTGATGAGTTTTGGCCTTTGCACGTGGACACAATGATTCCTGCTAACTGGGAGTGAGATGCTGATACTTTGGGGAATGCGGTGGCATCCTGATGAGCAAGTACCAAGTTTATTTGGATAAAGCCCCCAGTGAATCCGATGCCATGAGGATGAACTGGTCAATGTGCCTGACCGCATGCCAGTAGTGACAGTTATAATGACTCTGGGAGGGATGGAGGCTTCCCCCTGTACTGGAGGGCTTGCCGAAAGAAACTGAGAAGGCCAGGGCTTTAGTCCCTCAATTCCAGTAATGGGGACGCTATTCCACCCACTGGTCATTTCCAAAGTTTGTGTTTTATTCCTTATCATTAAGCTGCCGGTAATCTCCGTGGACCACAAAGCTGCGATAAGATGACACTCATTTACGCCTGAACGAAAAGCAAGTGTCCTGTACCTACGGCCAATACTCAAGGTCAGGCTCTCTGAAGCTTGAAAAATCAGTTCAGAAGACCTGGCAGACCCACTCAGATTCCTTACACCCAGATGCAAAGGCAAAGGAAAATGAAGCGCGTGCTCTCACACCTGGCCCTGAGGCGGAGCACAGCTTCCAAACACCGGCATCTCAGTTCTCTGAGCACAGGGTGGGGGGGGGGATAGCCCAGGGGGAAAGGGGGCACATTTAGCTGAATATGCCTCGAGGGATCGTCTTCGGGGCGGGGAGAGAGGAGAGTGGTGTGAGTTACTAATTCCTAGGCTATGAGGTCCAAGGCCAGGCATGCCTAACGGACTGAAGATGCACTGTGGAAGTCTCCGGAAGAGCGATGACATTAGTCGTTGGAGGAGTCCTTCATACCGACCCAAGGGCAGGTGTGTCTGTGGAGCAGAGGTTTCTCCTGCAGTTACACCCTTTTGGCTTCTCAGAAAATGTATCACGAGTGAAGACTTAAATTTGGTGACAAGTTCTTGGGTTATCCCTTTAACATAGCTCAGAACTCACTACCCTTAGCTCCTCTTACGGATTGACCCAATTAGGCACGATGCTACACACAGTGGAAAAAATACACTTATAAGAGTAAAAACATATTTTATGTAAGACGTCTATTTATTGTGGTGGTTGGGTTGGATGGCTGGTTGGTTCCCAGTTGCTTGCTTTCTCTAGTGGCAGTTAGAAGAGGGAACCCCCCAGGTCTCCCCAGTTAGGGAAGCTTGGTACACTCAGCGGTGAGCGGGAGAGGGTGAGCATGTCCTGCCGAGTCAGGGATGGCCTCTCTGGTCATCCTGGCACGTTAGCACGGGCATGTTTAAAGATGGGCTTATCGTTACTTTCTTCCCTGTACATTAGAGAATGCAGTTTTACGATGATCGCTCCTTTTTTTTTAAAGATTTTATTTATTTTATCTTTAGAGGGGAAGGGAAGGAGAGAGGGAGAGAAATATCAATGTATGGTTGCCTCTCGTGTGTCCCCTGCTGGGAAGTGGCCTGCAACCCAGGTATGTGCCGTGACTGGGAATAGAACCGCGATCCTTTGGTTCGCAGGCCTGTGCTCAAGCCACTCAGCTACACCAGCCAGGGCTGATGATCACTCTTTAAATCATTCCAATAGCAAATGCCATTGAAAACAGCTCCCCGCACCCAGCCCAGAGCCACTGATCTCTCTGTCCATAATTCGTGATGGGGGCATTCCAGTAAGTGCCATGGTTAGGGACATAAAGTATTGCAGTGGGTGAGCAGGTTTAACCATAGAAAATTAACCAATCTTCAGAACTGGACAGATATACTGATGACCATTTTCACTGATAAGCCCATGGCCTAGCTTGCTCTTACGTGATGGGACATGTGCTGAAAACTCCTGGGTGTGGCAATGAACGGCCACCACTGACAAAATCTCATAGTATAGGCACCGTCTGAGGTTCGCTGCCTCGCTATTTCTGTTGCAGCGTTTTAAAGAAATAAAAAGAAGGCAAGGAGTAAATGATGTTTCTGACCTTTGTTTGATCAATGTTTTTCACTCAATCAAATTTTGCAAATATTGTTCTATTCTGTAATTTACTAGTATACCCCCGTGTGACATTTCAAAGCACACATTCTTTTCTAAGGTTTTGTCTTTTTTATCCACTAACTTTAACAGACCAATTTTATGTTATGAAACTCACCCAAGACTTGAAAATCTCTTAAGAAGACACCCTCTTTGCATGTATTATATGTGGCTTTGAAGTTGAATTTTGCCTTTGAAGACTTATGCATCTTTGAACACAGCCTTGGTGATATATTTGTAATCAAATGAGATTGAAAATGTTTGTTAACCCTGGCTGGTGTGGCTCAGTTGATTGAGCGCCAGCCTTTGAACCAAATGGTCACCGGTTCAATTCCCAGTCAGGGCACATGCCTGGGGTTGTGGGCCAGCCCAGGTCCCCAGTAGGGGGCGTGCAAGAAGCAACCACACATTGATGTTTCTCTCCCTTTCTTTCTCCCTCCCTTCTGCTCTAAAATAAATAAATAAAGTCTTATTTAAAAAAAGAAAATCTTGGTATCTCTCACCATCAAAGACTTTCTACTAAAAACTGCTTCTATCGAGAAAATACATAATTTATAGTTTAAATTTCTTATTAGTAATTTTGATCCTTTAAAAAAATTATGTTTCTTTCTTGTGGAGAAGTCATGTTTATACATAGTTTCTTCCAAATATTAATCTCTCACTCATTTTAAAGTATCTCATTCAAAAATATTTGCAAAGGACAAGACTCTTGCCGACCATGGGGAGACAGACACGAGTGGAAACAAAGTCCATAGACAGAAAACTGCCACTCAGCTTGTGAGGTTTCCTTATGTGTGAGCATGTGCGGTGCCGTGTGCATAGAGAGGAGGGTCCCACTTTTGAGACTGGGGAACTTTGGGAGAACGAATGTCGGAGGACCATGCTCTGTAGGTGTCTTAAGTTTCTGCACACCTTGCAAAACAGAGGTGCTGAGTTCTCTCGTTCTGGAATAGCCTTACAAGGGTACAGCGCGCAGCCTTGGAAACTGGACACAGTGTCTCCCTCTGCGGTAAAGGGCAGGCCTCTCCGCTGTCCAGCGTCATCTATACACCATTTCTCTCCAGGGGGAGGTCAGGCATGCTTACGACTGATTGTAGAACTTCTGGGTTCTCCTAGCTCAGGGTTTTGGTCCTGTAACACGGCCCACTGCCTGTGCAGGGATCCCATGGCCTGGCTGGTTTCACTTTATCAGAATTGAAGCTCAGGGATGTGGTACAGATGCTGATAATCTGGCAACTGCCAGTGCTAGGAGTGTTACACTATCCCTTCCATGTGACCCTGGGGCTCTCACCTGTCCTGCCAGCATCCAGGGACTGTGGCAGGTGACCGTGTTCCCTTGCAGGTAGGGAAGCCCTTCAGATCGCTCACAGCTTTTGACAGCAGGGCGTGGATTCCTGAATCCGCTCTTTTTAAATCTGGGTGTCAACAGCCCCTGTTGAATCCATCTACTAGTATTAGTGTCGCATTACACTTATCTGTAAAAAATACACAAACTGAGTATTCATAAGTTGTTTTCTCTTCCCACCTCCCATTTTTTTTTGTAATTTAAAATTAAACCATTTATAGTACACGTTTAAACATTAAGGTTTTAACCTGAGCCTTTAGGATGACAGCATTTTGAAAGTTCCTATTGCATCAGGGCACCGGTAGGAAGGAGTGGTGGCGTTGGCTGCAGCTGAGAGCTGGAACGCGAAATGTTAGCACCTGATGCTGCTTTTTTAGTGAAAACTCACAACACGGTGCGTAGCCAGTTGTCAAGAAATGCTAGATAGTCACAGTGCGAAGAAATTAGGGTTTCGGTGCTGAGATGCCTTAATGCCGGAGCCAGAGAAGCGCCTTCTCAGGGCAGTCGGACCCCTCCAGGAGGAAGGGGAAGCACTGAATTCAAAGAGAAGGTGTCGTGTGCGGACCGCTGGAGTCTGCGAGTTGTGTGTCTGGCTGAGCAATGAGGTAGCTGTGATGCGTAAATTCAACTGTTTTAAGTGATGGGAAGCTCACCATCCTTGATGGTATCCCTTGGTGGCACCCGTGGATGCTGAAATAATTGGTGACAGGACAGGCCTTTTCTAGTTATACACTTCCAAGACACAAGGACAACCAGAAACATCAGGCCCAATGTTGAATGAGCCATTTTCATACCCTCGATTACCAATGTTAAAACTGCCTTTGGTCACCTTTGTAAAGAAACTCGCTACAGGCTAAGATTAGTTAGGAGTGATCTCCTAATGGAAAATGATGTGATTTTTGCAAAGCAAGCAGATCCCATAATAGATGCTAAATTACTTCTGAGTACAAGGTCTGCCGCTCCCTATCCCACGGAATGGTTTGGACGGGGTGGTCCTCCGTAACCCTTTTCTGGCCTCAGAGTAGATGCCACGCTCTGAGATTAGAGCGCCTCACTGTGCTCTGTCAGGGCACTCTGCTGTATTGCTCACGCTAATAATTATTGCAATACACATAAACCAACGCCCCTTACCCCGAACGCTCTGAAACCTGAGCTTTAGGCTCACAGGTGCCATCTCTGTCGCACGTGCTACACAGAGATGTCTGAAAATCCATTAGGTGTTCAACCCATATTTGTTGCTTATATTCAGATACTTTTTCTATTTTTATACCAATTATTTTGTAAAGCAGTCCTGTGGTTTGGTTCCTAACTTTGTTAGTCTCGCTGTCCCTATAATTAAGTGCTAGTTTCAATATTAGAATTCTGTTTCTATGAATGATGCTAAGTCGTGTTTCCTCGGCATTTCCACCGAGGGCTCTTGATCAGGATTCTGATGCTGTCTGGCGGTTATCCACTGAGTGAGAGGCAAAAATTCTGGGTGTGGGGTGGGCCACACGATGTCTCCCTAGAGAGTTCATCACCTCCGCTTCAGCGAATCAATGCAGCATCACATCACAGCTAAACCTAATTATGCATTTTAGTGGACTGGGTATGCTGTATAAACATTTATAATGATTTACTAAGTCATTGCCGTTGATGTGAATGAAGATTTGATCAAACACATGATTAAAGTAATGCTTGCAAATTAAATGTGTGAAAAAAAAATCCCACAGTACAAGTCGACATGTTTTGGGAAAGGACTTCTCATTCTTTTGCCATGAATAATAATAAACTGAGTATTTCCCCAACCCTGGGGTCCACTGAAATCCTCCGTAAGACACTTTGGTACCTTTCATCTTTGTCAGTAAGCCACAGCTCATATGATTCATCTCACTCCTTAGGCACCTAACCTCCCCTCCCCAAAATGCCGGACACATGCTGCCAGGTGAGACCTGATTTCCTTCTCGGTTTATGCACATTGTACCAGGAGGGCGGCTGTTGCACCTGCCCAGTTCAGGGAGCGTAAAACATTGTGTTTACACACAGGGAAGGTAAAGCCAGCTGTCGAGCAAGTCAAGTGTTTCAGTTTGCTTTTTTCTTGTACTCGTCACAGAGCAAAGATTTAAGACAATAAAAGCAGTAGAATCGGTTTTCCCATCCACAGTATGGTAATTCAGTGAACAACAAAATCGGAAATCTGACTTTGTTGACTTTTAAGATTACTGGCAGTCAGCTGGAGGGAAAAACAATATGTAGCATGCGGCCCCCCTGCCTGACTTGTGTTTCTAGCTCCTGCAAAATGTCAAATTGAATGTGACAAGGGGTAGCTTCCTATGACAAGTGTCACCAGAAAAGGCTCAGCCATGGTGTCTGCAAAGATTTGCTGAACCTCATTTTTATTGACAGAAAAACTGAGGTGTTTTTTTCCCCATAGAAGCAAATCCAAACAAACCAACTGAATTTTTATTACATTTATTTTCAAAAAGTCAAGCTTACTGTTAATACTTTTCAGGGTACAGCTGTTATTTTGTATTAACATATATATGAAATATTTACCTAGATATGGGAACCCCCCTAATACTGATTTAACAGAGTATAAAGGAACAGGAGTGCAACTACCTTGGCAACTGACTTCTTTCAAGAAGTTACAGCTGCCACTTTCTTATGTTTTTGTTTTGTTTTGTTTTGCTTTGGGGAGGCGGTAAAGTTGTGCTTAAAAACTGAGTTTGTATTTGCCAATAATTTATCACAGGTTCGCTGTACAAATTATAGTCATCCAGTAGCTTCAGGATGACAACTCTGAATAGCCCAATTAAAGAAATACCTCCAAACAACAGGTTGATGACACTATTGTTCTAGGCAAACGGAGATGAAAGGCATGAAGTCCAAATTTCAACTGAGGTGTGCCTTTCCACATAGGAGGAGGCGCTTGGTGATCACCCGCGTGGCCACCACGGCCTGCATCAAGACTTCCCTCTACCCTGCCCCGTAGCATGTTAGAATGTGCGATGCTCTGGCCGCCTCTGCTTCTTGATTTTCGGGGATGCCCTTCCCTTGTCCCCCTCCACAGTGATGCACTATGAATCTCAATTCAATAAGAGCTACAAACAATCCCTCACACCAAGCACTGTGGGGCTTTATCGACTTACACAAAGCAGTTTTAATGGTCCCGAAGAAGCTCCACTTCTCACGGCAATGCCTGTGGGGCCCCCCTGCTTGCCATCCCTCCTTCCTTATTCAATTGTCCCTCTCCATTCTCCTACCTCGATGACCTGGAGAACTGCCTCCCTCACTGGTACCACCCACAAAGGATCCGAGTGATGCTCAAGTTCAACCCAAAGCCACTATTCAAATTACGCTTCCCAGCAAACTTACTTTTTTTCCCTTAGAGGACCTCTGTCACAACCATGATTTAAGAATTTTCAATACACTAGTAATTTTCACTCTGTACATTGTGTTCAATAGCACGGCCGCTTCCGATTCCTGCTCAGTTTAGAAACTTTTGGTTCTAAGATGCACCTGAGAGGAGAGGGGAGGGCACATTTTCTTTCTCATTTCAGCCTTAAAATAAGTATGTCACTAATCACATTTTTATTTCCAACTATAAGAACTTTATCCCAAATCGCATTCATTCTACTGTCTGATGTGAAATATCTGCTTCTGCTATTTCCGCCTTAAATAACACACACAAAAAGAATAGGAAGAGCAAATCAAACCACCTGTCACTCTGTCACAGAGGAGGGCTTTGGTCTACCCCAGTCACTGGAGGTGTGTAAAAACAAAGTGTCTTTGATGGTTCTTGGTCGCTTGGCAACCATCCTGATATTGAAGTGCTACATACATGGCATGTTCATGTTTTAGGTGTTCTTTGATTCTGACAATCTCCTTCCTGGATGAGCTTTAAAAATCCATAGTTTTCAAAATCTAAGTCAATTATAAAAAAAATAGTCATAAAGAAAACATAAAGCTTCTCACCTTGCCCTGATGCTCGTGAGGTCCAAGGATGGCCGTGCTCTACCCTGGAAGGTCAAGAAAGCAGTTAGCGATGAGTGGGAACCCGGGGTGCGGCACACGGCTGACTTGGCTTCTTATTCAGCCGCGCCACGGAGAGTGAACACCAGGACGAGACAGCGCGGGGCAGAGAGCAAGGCAGCACGCATCCCTCGGCTGCTCACTGCTCCCTGCACCCAGTGCTTTTCCCTTTTAAGAGGGGGGAGCGGGGAGAGGTGCTTGGGGGTGGATGAAACCTCTCCAGTCCAGAGATGAGAATCTACTACACCGTACTTTTACTGTCTCAGAGGAAATAATTAGGGAAGATGGAATATTTTGGGACATTTTACTTAATAATGTATTCAAATAATTAAAGGTCACAGAGGTATTTAGAAAATCCATAGTATGTTCTAAAATGCAAACAATTACATAGCTACTAATTTCTGTATGAACATTGTTGACTTATTCAAAATTCGCTGTTCTTCTCATGGCCAGTTTTCCTCCTTGGTGTCAATATGAAATTCTCACAGGAGCAAAATTACCATTTGCTTAGAAAACAGTTAAATACATGAACAATTCCCAGAACATTGAGGTTCATATAAAAAAAATTGAGGCTCATATAGTTCATATACATCATTGCCTTCACTATCTACTACAGATTCATGGTTTTAAAATGGCAAATTGCTTTAAAATCTTATAAAGCATGATTATTACAAGTAAATCTCTAGCATCTTATTATTTTTTACTTAGGATAATAAAAGATCGGGTACCACCACGGTCAAGCAACGTTTGGACATTTAGCAGATATTGGAGCGTCTCCATGCCACTCTGAAGTCACCTTTGTCCAGCTATATTGTCCCAGTGCCTACGGGGGGCGAGACAGACCATCGCCTGGAGATTGTTCATCTCCTGGAGATGCAGACTTATTCTCGGGATTCTGACTCAGTAGGGTGAGATTTCTATAGGTCTACTTCACACACTACTCTGTATTTTAGCAAACAAAAGAGACAACTTTAATAAAATATCCACTTCCTATCAGAAAGTTGCGTATCTTAAACACGAGCTCTCATCTGCTAAATGCATCCTCAGCACCCCAGATCAGAGGGGCTCTGTCCATTCTGGGCACTGCAGTAACGAGGGCCTGCATTTCGTGCAAGGAAGGAGGCGCAGACTGGTGAGGAAAGAGCTCAGCCCAGGACTCAGTGCGCTGTATTTGGGTGGGAATAAGTTAGTCTGGGCCACAGTTTCGGACAAGAAGAAACCTTAACTAGCACATGGCCCAGTCATCTACTTTGGAGGCAAAGGACATGAGATGGTCTAGAATTAAGTAATGAGTCTGCTGCCATAATAATTCGTCATGTCATCGCTGCAAGGAATTGAATCAGATCCCTTGAGTCCTGCTGCAGAACAGAAGTCTGAGGGTAAGTGTCTACCGGCTGCTGTCACCTACAGTCTGCCTTTCAATACAGTGAAACTATGATTCCATTTGTATCAACTCAGTAGTCCTTCTTGAATGCCAAAATACACTAGTTAGATTTCAAGAAGAATGGACTTTCTCAGCATTCAGGAACTTGACATCAGGTTGGGAACAACAGGGTTGGGGTGGCGTGGAAGCTTAGGGGCGCAAGAGGAGGTGGAGATTTCTATGAAGACAGCAAGTTAGTTAGCAGCAAAGGAGAAGGAACGGCATCCGTTCCTGAAATACTAGAATAGAAATCAATGGGATGTAGGATAAATAGCAAGATGAGAGGGAGGGAAAGACTCCACAGGAACTGAACTTGGTAAAATAAATGAAGAATGACTAATACCAAATACTTTGCCGTGCTGTGTTACACAATTAAAAATAATAGAAGCAATGAAATGCTGTTTTCTAAAACTGCTATATAATACTTAACTATAAAATGATAAAGATATTATTCTCCCTACTAATTGGAGTTACTCTGGAAATGTAGACAACACAATAAATCAAGACATTGCTGAAATACAGAAGAAAAGTCACTGTTATTGTCAAATGTATATGAGTGATACATATGAGAGATCTGGGTGAATACAATATTAAAATTATGACTGATAAGCCAATATGTCCATGAAACATAAACACATCATAAAGCTCTATTCCAGGGCACTTGGATTGGAAACACGCACAGTAGTGGAATTCGTAAAAATCCATAGATTCTATGTACTCCAAGGTAAGCTTCCTACTTCATCTTATCATTGATGTTAATTAAGTGCCAATTACTCTGCTCACGGCCATGTAAACGTAGGTTTCATCAAATACGGATTTCACCACCTGCAACCTAAATCAAGCACTCCTCTGCCAGCAAGCAGGCTCCTTTTTAAAAAGAGATCGATTGTTTCTACACTGGAAATGGCTGTTTACCGTATGGCTGGGAATTGGATGAGGCAAACAGGACAGACATCCCGGGTTAGAACTGTAGGGGGCACATGGGAACTCAATAGTCTAGGTAAGTGATATTTTAAAGTAAGTTTAAAAAATGTAAATTAGTGATAATCTTTATAATGAACAAAAATATCAATATTTTACATAAACTATCACCAGTTATAATCTCTTTTAAAATTTATATAATCTCTTTTTAAATTTAAGTTTGATAGATGATTCATGGGCAAAATTTAATGTTTGGTTACAGTGCTTCTCATAGAGGTACTGAAAGTCCTCTGTATTTAATTTTTCTTAAATTTGACTTTATAGAAGTTTAGGAATAAAATACAAATTCTTGGAATTCATAGCTGAGCCATTATTTGGTTAAACAAATGAATCCTTTGATAAGGTAGGTAAGTTTCAAAATCCGCTAGCAACAATAATAGCAATTTAACCACTGCTGCGTCAGTGAGTTCACCAAGTGGCTACAGAACCTTGGGAAACTAGTGAGCCCCTAGGAAAACAGGAAGAGCCTTGGAAGCTGCAGAAGGAAAATACATGGACTTAGCATTATACTCCTTTTGACTACTCTGAGGACTGTGTGATCCGTTGAATTAAACACGTACTCATTAACTCAAGCTGGAGTTAATAAGGTTCCCAGGCTGGAGTATAACTTATGGTTTGGAATCTTAAATTGCGTCAGATCAGCACTTGAATCCGTGGTCCTGCGTGGGCAAGCATGACCCTCGCCCTTGGCTTTGTCGCATTCACTCTGGTTTCTTAACGGAATAGTGGCTCTGCAGTGCCCTGGCGCATGCGTGAGCTCGCTGCAAGGGACCGAGGGCACATAGTTCCCGATTCTTTCCCAATGTCTTAGGAAAAACTGCTTTAATTTTAGTGGCTAAAGAAACATCGCAAAGAGAAGCACCCACTTAGCACTTGGACGAATGCAGCAGACGGTTTGCTGTCTTCCAAAGTTCCAAGTGCGGGAGGAAGCCTATCTCCCCCTGTATGTGATCTGTGTACGTGCTCCTGTACCGGGGAGTTTCTCGAGGTGTCTCGGTGGCCTGTCTCTGTGTTCGGTATTCTACCGCATGCTCGGGGTTACGACATGCTTCCCTCTGCTCCCGCCTATACGCTCTCCAGCAAACTGGTAAGCACGCCAAAGAAGACACGCAAAAGTCTACGGGCAGATGTTGCCTGTTTACTCACTCAAGCATTAATATTATGTCTAGCAAGACTGAAGTTACAATAGCTCAGAAAAAAATCATCAATGATCCCACCCAACCTAAAATGTATCCCATGAACTAAGGTTATTCATAACAGGTGAATTAGTATAAAAAAGGTTGAACACAACCAGTCTCACGTAGTAGCCAACCTCCTGTAGCAACAGCTCATTGAGAAAGACTGGAAGGAACAAATGCACTCTTAGTTTTATTACTAAACTGACATTAGTCTGACTTTCAATATAATTTTTATCTAATGCCTAATTAAATGAAAATACTCTAGTAAAAATATGTAGACAGGATAAGTTTTTATAGTAAGGATCACAACAAAGCAGTCAATGGTGCCATCCTGGCTTAAGGCTAATTCTCAAATTACTGTGATGTTCCATCATCTGAAAACAGTGATAATTCACTTTTTATCTTCTCTTCATGCACAATTTATCTAGGAGAAAGCTGAAATATTTGGCAAAGCTCATTCCAATTATTGAACTATTAAAGTATCAGAAAATACTCTAGAAGAACGGATTAGATCTCTTTATATTGTATGTATATTTAAGAAGTTCTCTATTTCATGGATTGTATTGAAAAATATTTACCCATTGAATAAGCATTTGTTTGATAAAAGTTTCCATTCTTCTCATTTTTTAAAGCAATAGCCTCCGGAAGCTCCTTTAACGAGGCTTCTCTCACTAATCAGGTGTGAAACAAGTTCATGCCCCCGAAAGTTCTTTAGTGAGCAGCTGCAGGTGTGTTCAATGACCTGACAGACCAGAGGATGCTGTGTCTTTAACTTGTTACATGCAGTGAGAGGCTTTTCTCTAGAATCCCGTATTTGTCCCAAGTCTTTGGAGGAAAAAAAAAAGCTGTCAGGAAGGAAATGAAATTGCAAATTCGGGCAGGATCCCTATGTTAACCACTTGGCCATTCGCTCGCTGCAGCCGCCAGCAAGGTAGGACCGGGCCAGCAGGTGTCCAGAAAACCTAGTCGCCACGGTGCTTCGGGAGGTGGAAGAGGATGAGCAACATTTACGTCACTGTTTTCTTCTCCAGGTGCAGTTCTTGCTTCCATGCTGAGCGGACAAGGTCCACAGGGTGTTCCTCAGAAATGTGACTGATGAAACCAGGGCCAGCGGAGGAGTGGGTGGCATTGCTCACAGTAATGATGTCCCTGAACTCTGGGAGGTCACCTGCTGTATGACCATGAGCCCACACTGCCTGTTCCCACACAGTCACATGGGGGGGGGCAGCTCAGCGAAGGACTGGTGAAGCCCCCCTTCCACGGGGGCTCGAGTCTGCTCGCAAGTCCCTGCAGGGATGCTGGTGAGAGCCCGGGCTGCCTCCAACTGCCCGCAGCAGGGGTGTTGCGTCCAGGAACCCCAGGAGCCTGGAAACGAGACTTGCTTCAACAGTCAGCAGCAGAGGGGAGCCCTTTTCCTGGGACAGCATTCTGCTGGCTGCCTGGGCGGCCTGGAAATGCCTGTCTGCATGTGAGGTACTTGTATTATCCACACTTTTCACGCAGGGCAAGGCCAGCCCCTTGGCCAGCTTTTCGGAGGATGGGTCAGGGAGGCATGGGGGATGCCGCTTCCCTGGAAGGCCTGTCCCTCTCGTCTTCTGTGGCTCCTGCTGACGCTCTCCCCTGTTGCCACCTCAGAGAGGCATCTTTGCCTCGATGCTTAAATTGTCTCGGCCTGTCTTCTGGAGCTTCTAAGGAGGGCACATTGACTGAAAGAACCAGACCACCGGGCCGGGAGCTGCCTGATGGAGGAGGCAGGAAGAACGCGGTAGTCAAGTCCAAAGCCCAAGTTCCACCGTGTGGCGGAATAGAACACAGAACTGACGTCACCTACGACGTTATTTAACTTTCCTAGGGGTTAGTTCTTTCATCTATAGATTATAAGATCTGACTTTTCTCTATAAAGTTCGGGGCTACTTGGAAAGAAGAAAATTATGCATTAAAAAATCTGAAATGCTCTATAATCCCCATGAGCATCCCTGAGGCGATGCAGAGTGTTTGAAATATGATCCTGCCTTCTGTCGGCAAAAGGCCTCCGGAGGAGGTGTGCCGAGGAGGAATCACCCTCCAGAAGAAAGGTGTTCTCTCATGGTGACATTCCTGAGCTTCTCAGAAGTCTGCCAGGGACTGTAATTAGGGACTCAGTGTTTACACTCGTGTTAGGTACACACATTCTCTCATCGTCTATAAAATATTGACTAAGCTTTTATATTTATTGAGTAAAGTAATACATAAATCTCACACAGTATTGATTTCTAAGATTATAATTTACATCGTGAGACGATACAGGCAGTCATTAAACAGCCAATGACAGGCTTCTAAATTTAGGGCCCCAAATGACATTAGTAATTGCTCGCCTGCTCTAGTTTAGCAATCTCACCTTCCTGTTTTTTTCCGAGACTATTCATGACTAATAATTCTAGAAGAGCCATGAGTTTATGCCCAGCTTGTTACGTGGACTTCTGGTTAATACTAAGAGTATTTCGGAGGGCATCAGATGTGAAATGGCAACAGTGCGCACAGAAAGGTTTGCCCAACATCATAGCAAAAAAGTGGACGTGAGAGCTGAAGAAAGAGCCACAGGATGATAAATGATTGAAGAGAGTTTCAAGGGACTCTCAGTAGGTATGAACTAAGATGGGTCACCACGGAACCTACAAGGGCGAGCCCTGGGTCCCGTTGTGTCAGGAAGGCAAAGGCCGTGAGTGGAGGGAAGTGGAGGCTGTTTTGAGAACCGTTGATGGGAAAGCCCAGTCTTGGTCCATGGGATTGGCAGAGAGGCGGGGAACAGATGAAAAGAGCACGTACAGGGTCATCTTACCCCAAGGAGACAGGGAGGGAGGGTGGCTGGGAAACACAGTGGGATCGATGGGAACTAAAGGCTCAAGCGAATTTGCTGTCTCTGGGTTTAGAGAGACAGCAAATCTGTCTGATTTGTTGTTTTTCTTCCGTAAAACCCAACCGACATGGGAATTCCGAATAGTTGCGTTCATCCCAGGGTGAGGCCTGTGGACACTGGGCCGTGAGCTGTGAGGAAGGCCATGAGTGTAACCCTGGGGGGAGGGCATGTGAGGATATGACCTCTGTTGGGACAGCGCTCGAGCCAGACGTGGATGATCCCCACCAGGGCCTGCCTTCTAAGGAAGCGGGGGGCAGGGGGGTGCCTCGCAGAGGCAGAGTAGCTTAAGGAAGACTAAAGAAGAAAATACTGAGCATTTAGATTGCCAACAATCTTCTACCGTGTGAAGGAAATCATTTTTCTATTGGTGTGAGGGACATTCCCGATCCCCTTCATGTGCCCAAAGGATAGATGAAATCAGCAATATTGAAAAATGTAACACAACCCCTAATTATGCTATTTATTTAACAACTTCTTTTTGCAAATATTGCTCTTAAAGGGTTGATTGAAATGGCTCACAAAGGTTAAAAAGCAAGCAGTTGTACTATTAAATTGGTAATGTACAACTACTCTGTAAACTGGGCTTTTAACACTGAAAATGAATTCAAACAAAGTTTTAAAAATTATTTTTAAAGCCATTTCATCATGTCAAGTCTTTCGTTTTATTAACATTTAACCTATCCTTTTAAACTGTGAAAAATTTTTACAAACTTCAAGTTGGAGACATTACTGAGTCAGAGTAGTCTTTTTTCAATGTCACTTGAGGTTTACAATGAGCCGTGGAAGAAACAGATCTTGCTTTGTCTCAAAGGGACTTTCCTGACCTTAAAAAAGGCTGACATCCTCTCATCAGTTTCCATGTCACATTTCCAAAACAGCCGCTGTAGGAAGTGTCACCCGAGCTCACATGAAGTGTTTTCCTTCTAGCCTCAGGAAGCCCCAGGGGGGTGTCCGCTGTCAGGGTGCTCGCCTGAGAGAGGATGGACTGGTGTCTCCACTCCAAGGGGCAGAGCAGTATCCTAGGAACCAGTGCCCATACTGTCATCATGTCACCATAACTCAACCACTGAGACAAACTGCATTCATGCCAAAAAATAGGGTGACATTGCACAGGCAAACAGCAGCTCACCACATACACGCAGCACCTGCACCCTGACCCAGCCGTGGAAACAGCTGCAGCTACCTGCCTGGATTCTCACAGGGTCTGCCTTTTGGGGGCGGGGGTTACTCCCCCATCAACACAGAATTCTTCATTGCTGGCGGTTTTCTCCTGCCAAGAAATCTGCTTTTGAATTCCTAAGCCAGCCGCAAAAGCCAGTTCCCAAAGGCCCATGACATACAAAGAAAGCATGTCCTTACACAAGAAATGAGATGAAAAGTTTCCATTATAAAAACTAGAGTAAATTGCCCAGTCCACATAAACACTTTCTTCCTGAATGATCAGTACAACACAGCACCACATACCCCCGTGTGTCAGCCAGAGTCGCTCAGTCTGAGAGATGACGTCATGAATGCAAAATATTTGTATCTGGTCAGAAGCAGAAATGCAAACCAAGCTGGGAAACTTCTTCCAAGAATTCCGAAGGAAATGTGTTCTCTCATTACAGAAAGGAAACTCCTTAAATTTGTTGTTTATTCTTAAAGAGCCTAATAACCCTAACAAGTGCTTAAACTACTTCAGAAAATATAGCCACTCTTTTAATATCAGCTAAAATGCAAATAAAATCTGTCTTCTTTTTCCAGAGGAAATGGTGACCCCAAGGTTCTCATATTTGTTGAGTTTTTGCAATGTCCTCTAAGAGTGCTCAGAAGTCAGAGCTAATTAAAGGCAGTCTAGGGGGTGAGTCAGTTCACTGCAATTTTGTATTTTTCAGCCCTTAAATTAGAATCCAAAATATCTATTTTACACCTGTCACTTACCAGGGAAATAAATACATAATGGACTAATTGACCTCTAATAATTTACCTTTTCTGATTATCTCATGCCCAAGATTCTGAGTGTTTGTTCTTTCAGACCTACATCTCCTGCTGGGACAGTAATTTAACACATTTTACCCTCATTTACATAAATGTCAAAAAGATTAACTGTTACCAAATCTGTGACGGTCTGGTAACCACAGCAGAGCCGTTGAAGTATCCTGCGGCAATTGACTGTTTATCGGAAATTTCCCACCGGTTTTGAAAGGAGAAGTCATTTGGTTTTCCTGGTGTTATTCTTGCTTTGAAGACCATCGGCTTTATTGACAAAGACACACAGAAACATAGGTACAGATACAGTAAGTAAAATCAGACTTTGGGGAATGATTGCTTTCTACAAAAAAATTAAAGTCATTTATTTTGATTATGTTGTTATTGCCATTAGAATTTGAGACAGTCTGGGTGAAACAAAACTCCAGGCACTGATAAGAGTCCGCTTTAAAGATATTTTAAGATTGATGCGATACTATGCACACAGGTGGGGAGGGCACTGATTGGTGAATCTTACTCCCTCAAGGGACGTTTTTGGTATCATCCTTCCGGAGAAGCAGGCCATAGTTACACACATATGCCGCCTCAACTGAACTCCGTCAGCTGCCTTGCAAGCATTACTGACATCGGCTGCACTTTGGTACCTCCTGTCGGTTAATCTCTGCTTAAAATAGGATGTGGCCAGTACCAACTGGTTAGGGAGAGTTACGTTGCTGCAGGTTTTGAAATGTCAGCTGTACATTTACACAGTTGATGCATGTGTATACAAGGTCTGCCTGGGGTAAGTCCAGCCATTGTTAATATAACGAGAACTGTTTGTGTGACATTGAAGTAACCTGGCAGCCAAGGAGAGTGGACTGGAATGCACATGCCTGAACAATGATGACCTCACTGTACTAGTCAGCAGGGGCTGTAGATGCCATTGAGTGAGCATGTGTACTGTGTGGCAGTTGCATTCAAAATGACTGAGTCAGTAGAGCAGCGAATCTGCATCAAATTTTGCACTAAGCTTGAATATTCCTCCATGGAAACTATTCAAATGATTTAGAAGGCTTTCAGGGATGATGTAATGGGTGTAACACAAATAAAAGTGTGGCACCAACACTTCAAAGATGGTTGAGAACCTGTTGAAAGTGATCCATGCCTGGGAAGGCCTGCAACAAGCAGGGCCCCTGAGGATGTTAGACACGTACAGGCTGCAATCCACCAAGACTTCTGGCTTTTCCCAAAACTAAAACCACTTTCAAAAAAGAAGAGATTTCAGGCCATCAATGAGATTAAGGAAAATATGAGGGGGCAGCTGATGGCAATTCCATCAAATGATTCTGCAGAGTGTTTTGAACAGCAGAAGAGACAGATGCTGGGAGACCTGTGTGAGGTCCCAAGGGGCCTACTTTGAAGGGGACTGAGGCATCATTGTCCTGTGTACAATGTTTCTTGTGTCTTCTTCAATAAATGTCTATTTTTTTACATGACATGGCTGGATACCTTCTGGACAGACCTCATATATTCACATAATAATAATCTATATAAAGTTTTGGTAAGTATTTTAACTACCCTTTTGTCACATACCAGGTATAGACTTCAATGTTTTCTCTAGCTCATACCCCTGGCAGTGTTTAAGGTCTATGCATTTTACTGTTGGAAGACACGAAGTTAGTGCATCTGAGTCTAATCATCAAGACCTTACTTCTAAACACAAAGAGATTGGGGTTCACACATACATTTGCTACCATATTTATGGCATTAAGTGTTATAAAACCAGTGAGACATACTTAGGTTTACAATACGAAAGTGATGTTACTATCATGTTTATTCTTACACCTTTAAAGTCTTAAATCTCTAAAGAAACTAAATATTGGTTTTCTGCCAGTTTTCCTGCCAGCACTGTTTGCCTCTGGATTGCCACATGAAGTTCTAGTCACATTGCCAATGTTCACTATTGCACGTACATAGAGGGCTCCCCAAGTGTCAGACACTGAGTGAGGAAGGGCTACCCATTTTACCACCTGCTGTGTTTGCTTTTCTTTGACTACACACGTAGGCGAGCGACCTTCTCTTTCCCTGATCCCCTCAGAAGGATTCTTGGGGGTTGAAATATAAGTGAGTTTGGTGTGAATCTTTTTCAAGGATGCATTATGAAAATAGCCACTTACTGGACAACTGCCCCCTTCCAAATCTCAGACTTTTTATCTGCACCTGGAAGCCATTCAGCCCTCCATGGACCCTTACATGGTCTCCATGTCTTAGCTATTGTGAATCATGAACATGTGTGAATATGGGGGAGCAGATATCCTTTTGAGGTACTGATGTCATTGCCTTTGGATAAATACCTAGAAATGGGATTGCTGGATCACATGGTAGTTCTATTTTAACATTTTTGGGTAACTTCCATGCTGTTTCCCATAATGGCTGCACCAATTTACATTCTCGCCAACAGAGTACAAACATTCCCTTTTCTCAAAACCATCAATATTTATCTTTTCTCTTTTGGACAATAGCCATTTTAATGAGTGTGAGGTTGTATTTCATGGTGGTTTAGATTTGCATTCCCCTGATGCTTAGTGATGTTGAACACCTTTTAATCCATCTGTTGGCCACTTACATGTGTTCTTTTGAGAAGGGTCCATTCTGGTTCTTAGCCCATTTTATTCTAAGTGGATTATTGGCTTTTAGCAAATGAGTTGTATGAGTTCCCTATGTATTTTGGATATTAACCCTCTTCATATACATGATTTGCAAGTATCTTCTCCCTTTCCATAGGTTATCTTTCTCTCTGCACAGCACTTCCATTGCTGTTCAGAAACTTTTTAATGTGGTGTGAGCCCACTTACCCATCTTTGCTTTGTTGCCCGTGCTTTTGGCGTCGTAGCCAAAAGTTTCCTCCCAGACCAATGTATGGAAGCTTCCCCCATGGTTTTATTCTAGGAGTTTCATGGTTTGAGGTCTTATATCTCAGGCTTTAATCCATGTTGACCTTATTTTTGTATATTGTGTGAGATTAAACACTTACGTGTTTCTACCATAGTAATAAATTAACTTTTTTTCTTGATTTTTCTTACTTAAAGTCATCCGTACAAGAATAAGTCACTTTTACACTTTTGTTTAAGTTTTTGGAAAAATCTTAGTTATAGTTTTGGTAATATTTTATCACTCATACACCACTACTATCCAAAATTTTTACATCTTGGGGAATAGAATGGAGCTTTGGACAAACTTCAAGTGGTGACTCACTTATTTCTACTCTTATTATTTTTTTTAGTAAGAAACACTTCCTTAGTGGCCATGTGCAATTTCAGGTTTTTCTTCTTCCTAGTGGAACAAATCTTGATTATAATTATGACTAATTATTATTTTCTGAGCTTTTAAAGACTGTACTTTTAAAAACAGGCTGAGACAGTTGCATGATAATTATCATCCGATAGATGGAGTGAAGAAAATGTACAGATTCATTGGAAATAATTTTAGTCATTGTATAAGTTGAATACGGTCCATAATATGTCAAAAATAACCTTGAATCTTTCAGATTTCCCAACGATATAAGAATAAGGCTTCCTGCTATGAATGAAGTGCTAAGAATTAAAATAAAAGCTTTAGAATACTTATAAGGTTTGGAATAATGTACTAGTGAAACATAAGTAAAAGTTGAACATAGACTAGTAGAATTAATAAGAAAGATGGAATATAAGAAAAACAGTAAATAATGCTGGAATGGAAAGTGAAGCAGAAGAAAGGTTCACAGATACTCTTTTTATAGGTTAGTTAAAATAATATTTATATAGAGATACATTTCTATAGAATAGATATGTATTTGTCTCATTATTTTTTTTAAAAATGGGGTTATATACAATATTGAATCACACATTCATAAAACATACAGAGCACACACACACGATATATAAGCGTATACAAGTTATACACCTATTTAAATTGTTAAGTAAACATGAGCATGATGAAGTGCCTCAACATTTATAAAGCACTTTCGAATACTCAAAAATAGTCACAACTGTTCTTTTAGGGATACAGATTCAGCTTGATATAACGATCGCGTTTCTAACACAAAAAGATAAATACCTGTCCAATGCTAAAATTCAGGATTTGTGAGATGTTGAACGACATCTCCAAACTGAATGGCACATGACTAGCAAGCGGCGTTGTGGAGATGAGCGGAACCTAAACGAGAGACTGACCACCGAGGCGGCCTGGTGTCGTCTCGGAGCTCTGCTGCTCCTAATCAGGAAGAAACTCTTCCTCACGGCCCTTCGCTTTGCATCAGGGCGCAGGTGTGACGATCACCAATTCTGCGCTACCCCTGACGGTGCTCAGGGGCCCACTTCCTCATTCACCTGGCTTCTACCTGGCGTTCACTCCTTTCTCATTTTGCTGACTTTTTACCAGCTAAAACACATTTCGTACTGAAGCAGCTTATCAGCTGCATTTTCGCCAAACGGGCGTAACCAGGATAATGCTCTGAACCTGTAATAAAGGACTAATTTTTTTTTTGTACTTCCAATTCAACCCACTTAATTGCTGCCATGAAAAAATGAACCCTCTACTTGCTTAAGGCTTTTATAGTCTCAGGTCTAGTTGACTTAGTTCACCAGTTCTGAACACTTTATAGCTAAAACAAATGAAAACCACTTAGTGATGAAATTAGGCTCTTATAATCGCATGTATAATTTAACTCAGGTGAAATATGACAGTGAAACGAGGTATAAATCTGTCAAAAAGAAATAAGCCTCCTTCTAGAAGACAGTATAGTTTAGTGGTCACAGCCTCCACGCAGTACATGTCCCAGATCAAGTTACAAAGCCTCTTTGAACCTTGGTTCTTTTCCTCTGCAAATAAGGGTAATTGTTGCACTTCCTCATCAACTGTCGAGGATATTAATTGAAATAGTGCAGTCGAAATGCTTAGTACAGCCCTGGCCAGTGCGGCACAGTTGGTTGGGCGTCGTCCTACAAACCAAAAGTTCACTGGTTTGATTCCTGTTCAGGACGTGCGCCTGGGTTGAGGGCCAGGCCCCCAGTGGGGTGTCACAACAGGCAACCAATCAGTGTTTCTTTCCCACATAGATGTTTCTGTCCCTCTCTTTCTCCCTCTCCTCCCTTCTCTCTAGAATTAATACAAAGGAAAAAAAAGAAAAATATTTAGTACAGTGTCAGATACAACGGTAATAACTCAATAAATGCTTTTTGAGGAATATCCTAGAAAGCCAATGTAGAAGCTCGTCTTTGATCTAGTTTTCAAGTTAGAATTGTCTTCAAGAAGTAACGCACACCTAAGCTGCGGTGTTCAGAAACAGAAGCAGGCCTCCGTGCGGCTGCAGACTACGGTGCCGGAATCTGACCGAGGTCCCTCGAAAGAGCACGTGGAGGCGGACAGCAGCGTGTCCCGTACACCAGGAGGAAGATCGGCAAAGCCAAGCACCTACCATCAGCCCCTCCCCCCTTCCCCAGACACTTGTTTCCATGCACAACCGCACAGGCTTCTCTGGATAGTCCAAGGAAGTACTGGTGTTGTGTTTCGTGATAACTAACCTCTGAGAGTGTAGCCCTCCCTAATGAACTCCACGGAGGACGATGTGCAGGAGTTTCATGCAGACGTTTAATAAGGGGGAACGTCAGGGATTTTGAAGTTAATATCACTGAAATTCTCATTAGCGTCTTAACAGGTACCTATAGAGAGATTTTGGACAATATGTGCCTAGATACAACATTTAAAAAATAATTTAATTATGGATTTCCATCTAGGTAGAATGCGTTTTACAAACAACTCTCACCCCATAGTTCCTTAGAGATGTCATGTTCCCAGAGTACAACTTGTAACAAAGTGACATGCACTCCAGGGAGGGTGTGCAGTCAGTTATCAGGGGCTACAATCAACATTCCGCAAGACCTGACGCCTCCTTGTGCATTGGTGGAACAGGCAGATGACGTAATAGAAATTCCCGGTCCTACAGGCAGGAAGTGATTATTCCCCCGAACCCCTCCACGTCAGAGCGGTGCCATCTTTCCAGACGCAGGCCTGTCTCACATCAGTGCTGATGCTGCAACTGAGTCGCCATCGAAGTGTTACAAATGCAAGCGTTTTTAACATGAGGAGAGGGCGATTCTAGATTATTTTTCTGGAAAGCAGACTAAACAAAAGCGAATCGTACATGAGCCTTGGGAGTTTTGGTGAGGATGCTGCGAAAAGTCCTGCTGCGCTTTAGCTGAAATGTTGGCTCAGTCCTTCACTGCCAGCTATTGATCCATCCGTTAGATAAGTCGCATTCAGTGAGAAATGCAAAATAAATATTTCTGTTTAGAAAAAGAAGGTTCTTCACATTCAAGTGGTGTACCAGTTTGTAAATTAAATGCATCGTGCTCCAAGAACGGTTAGATATTACGCTAGAACTGTCAGTACGACTGTGAGTGAGTCGTGGGCCGATCATTGCGGTACAGTGTAAAAGGTATGGACTGCAAGTCGGAAAAATTTTCTTTTAAATTCAGACTTAGTTACCTTATCCTGTATCCTGGTGTTTACCCTATCTGCTGTTGAATTTCCTAAACAGTAAACAGAGAAAATTATTATATCACTGCACTAATGGCCCAGGTGTCCACAATTTATGAGAAGTACGTAGAAGAATTTGAGCCCGAGCTACAGGCCCAAATATACTGAGGATCCAGTTGTCACAATATATGTGGTCCTGGAAGACTATTTCTCTGTGATCTAATGTCACCTATTTGCTAGACACCATTTATATGATGCTATTACTTGCATAGCTCCCTCAACCTCCTGCCCCATTGATGCCCCTTACGTGTACATATATTCCATCATTACTAGTGCTTCTGATGTTTCAGAAGAGTCTCTTTTAAATACCAGTGAGTATGTGTATGAGGGGGGACCCCTCCCCAAATCAGAATTATCTTCTGGAAGACGGGCCCCTTGTAGTGCAGGCTTCCTCCACTAGGCGAGTATCCCAGGACTCCATCCGCATCTGTGTACCAGCTGGTGTCGTGAGAGGCTGCGTTCGACTTCAGTGAATTTTTTTGAAGACTCCTTCACCTGTTTGCTCATGATGGGTGACTTCCGAGAGCATCTGCCCACTCTGGGCTGAGTGTTCACAGTTTTGGACTAAAAACTGCATGACTCCCGTGCACCACCCACGCTATTCACCCAGTCTCGCCCTGAGTGACTTTGTTTGTTTGTTTGTTTGTTTGTTTCCCTGGATGAAAAAAGTCCTCAAAGGGAATTGTTTTGCTGATGTGGAAGAAGTGAAACAAAAACTGGCAGAAGCACTAAAAGGCGCCCAAATCAATGAGTTTGAAACCTGTTTTGAGCAGTGGAACAAAGTCTCGATAGGTGCATTGCAGCAAATGGAGAGTACTTGGAAGGTGGCTGAAGTTTAAACATGCAAGAATAAATATGCAGTTTTTATAAATAAATTCTGTTTCTTGGGGGTCCCTCCTCATATACACATCACTCATTCTTGGCACTATGCTTCTGTCTCCTTCCACATTAAGCCTTCCCCTACCAGCAGACAATAAAGGCAGAAATTCCAGTAAGAGCCTTGGTTTTTGGTTATTAAAAACATAATGTCTGTGATTCTAACTGAATTAGTCTACACCTTTTCATTGTCTTTGAAAAATCTTGTGCTCATTAAAGTAGACCTCTGCTGTATACTTCAAAAAATCCAATACCAAGAAATGCATTAAAACTTTGTGTTAAAAATACGATTAAAAAAATAATGGCTTAGGCTGAAAATACCACTATTAGCAACTCAGTCCTACAACTTAGTGTGATGGAATTTAACTGTAGAGTTCATTATTTGCAATGCTTGTTTGGGGGTGAATATTCCACTTATACTTTCCAACCCGCATGCACTGATGGAGGCATCAGTTGCTCCATTAGGAATGACATGATATTCAAGGCATTGCTATTCTGAAGTACTATTTTCCTGACGGTAGTTCTAACTTAATGGTATCGCTTATAAACTAAAATAAGTGATCATATAAAAATATACAGATTTCCTTGAGTCCGACCATTTGCTTTAGTTTAATGACATCAATAAGAAATATAAACTAATGGAGGTGGGAGAATTAGAAGAGTTTGTACGAAGGAGTCTGAAAAGACACGTCTCAAATTCTGAGTCTTCAGGACATTATTTTCCACATTTTCTTGGTTGATTAACCACTAGATTGACACACTTTAAAAAATGTATGTACTCTGGGGGGGATTCTTTTTATGTTGCACTATGGTAACCATAAAACTTAGTGTAGGCTCAAAAGAATTAAACACATGAAATGATGAAGCAGTAGAACCAAGAGTTGCTAATGAGGGGAACGTGTGTTAAACCAAATACGTCAACCCAGTGAGAAAGCTTAGTGGTTCATGTATACAGGCTTCTGAGTCAGACCATCTGGGTTTAGAGTTTTGCTAGTAAGTTTGTCTTGGATACTTTAATTAATATCTCCATATCTCGGTTTGCTAATTTATTAAACAGAGATAATAAGTGTTCAGTTTCATAAGGTTTCTTGAGATGGTTAAAAAGTGTTAATATGTCTTTGAAAAAATAAGGACTAAGTCTAGTAAGTGTTATACATGTTAAAGTAAGCCTGTTATTAATTGGAATGGCCCTTCATTCTACCTACTTAAGAAGCTCTCTGTATTTCTGTAATCTGAGTGTTTTCAGCCAATGCGGTATAATAAATTCTGCCTATTTTGTTGTCTGCATGGGTTTTGTTTATGAGAAGGATAATTTATTCCAGTATGCTCCTTGTGTGTTGGATAATTATAGTGATAGTTGGGTATCATAATCACTCTTGACTTTAATGGAATTTCTTCGAACATTTCATCATTAAGTATTTTGTTTACAGCAATTTCTGGTAGATAATTTTTACCAAGTTGAGAAAAATACCTTTCTATTTATAGAAAATTAAGACTTCTTGTTTAATCTGAAGTGAATATTCAATTTTAACAATATCCTATTAGTAGGTCCATCTTTGAGTGTCTTAAATGATGATGGCATTCTATTTATAGGTGACTCATGTACATATTCCAGATCCTATTTACCTCTAACATAGATCCACTTAATACTTTTTGCTACTTCTACCACAGAACTTCATATCTATTAGATTATATTCCTCTGAATTACAGTCCCAATTTTTTATCTTGCCAGAGTGGGTCTAATACATTTTTTTGTGTTTGTGTAGTAGGATCAGCAAAAGCCAGGTTAATTAAAAAGGCAATCTCTCTGCAAATATATTCCTATACTTTCGCATATATTATATGAATTCAAAATTTTTATCCAATCTAACTTTTTAAATGATAAATCAGACAATGCATCTCCTGTCCCACTGTGTCTTGTCCGCTCCGCATATCAAAGCCAAATGCCTCCCTATCACCTGAGAACACCTGGCCCATCTCCTCTGACAAAATGTATTGAGGAGCTGCATTATTTATTTATTTTTAATTTAGATTTTATTTATTTTTAGAGAGAGAGAAAGGGAGGGAGATAAAGGGAGGGAAAAATCTATGTGTGGTTGCCTTTCTCTCACCCCCTTCTTGGAATCTGGCCTACAACCCCAGCATGTGCCCTGACTTGGAATTGAAACAGCGACCCTTTGGTTCGCAGGCCCGCACTCAGTCTACTGAACCACACCAGCCTGGGCGAGGAGCTGAATTATTTATATAAAAGTACAAAGAAATAACAAAGATAATTGGGATCTTCACTTCGCCCATCATTGTATCCTTATCATTTTGTGATCTTTGTAGAACCACCATCCGATCTGTTATGAAGTAAAACCCTTAGAAGTCAACATGGAAACCTCCATTCTTCCCTGTGTCCTCAGGACACCTCCCCCCCCCCCCAACTACAGCAAACCAGGGAGTCTGGGAACCTAACTCCAAAATTTACCCTGAATCTTATCACTTATTTCTCCCTCCAGTACCACTTCCCTAATTTATTAACCCGGTCTAACAGCACATTTCCCCTCCCTCCCCTGCTGCACACTTCCACCCGGACTGCCACCACGGACCCCCACTGACCACTGAGTCCCCTTCCCACCCAGTCTGCACAGCAGCTCAAGTCAGCAACTCGAAATGCAAATCAGCTGATGCCTCCAGTTTGCTTAAAATGCTCCTTACAGCCTATAAATCCCTGTGTAACTTGGCCTCTACATAAATCTTCAACTTCATTTTTTGCCTCCCTTATTTGTTGTGTTCCAGTCACAATTTAAATCAGTCTTACTTTATCTCAAGTACAAAGAAAGTGAATTGATCATAATTCTCATTTATCACAAATCATAATTCTTGGTTTATGCATGTTACCATTTTGTACTAGTTTTATTACATTTTATTTTCTAGTTCCTGCTTCCATTACCCTGTCTGTATTCTTTTTTTTTTAATTTTTGGCAAATTTTCTAGCATATTTCCCTAGACCTAGAATCTAGGATAGACCAAGATTAGACCAGAGTAGACCAAGAATCTGACCTGGATACTTTCTTGAGTTGGGTCCTCTCTTGTTGCCTTTCTCTCTACCTGGACCGTGGTCTGGTTAAGAAAATTATAGGCATGGCACTGATCTCTACCATTAATTCTAACCAAACTGCCAGAGGATGATCCTAAAAATGTCAAAAATATAATCCCAATGCAAATCCTTAGTGACCATGCCACAATCTCACAAGAGATATCACTTACAGGTGCCAGGGCTGCATTTTTAGTAATTTCTATTATGTACATTTATTTATATTTTTTCAAAGGCTAAGGAATGAAATCCAAAAAATTAATTTTCACCAAGTTTTGCCTACAGATATGTAAATGTGGGTGAATTCTTTTCCCTTTGCATTTCCCCCTATTTTCTAAGGTTTCTGCCATGCCATAAAGTGACTTTTCTTATTGTGGATGCTTTTTGCCATAGAAACTACACTAATTTCCTGGGTGAGCCTCATAGATGCTGGTCCCACAAAAGATTTCCGATAATGTTGCATAATTGCTAGCTTTTCAAATGAGGTTTATTTTCAAATATAATCCTCAAGACATGACTTTTGTTGTACCATTGATTTATCTAATCAGAACCTGACGAAAAAGAAGGCAGAGTCTTACGAACGCCTGCAAATAGCTGTGCTGCTACGAAACGGCAAGTTAGTTAGGGGACGCGCTTCTATGAGGTCAGTGGGACGCTCTCAGTCTATGAGGTCAGTGGGACGCTCTCAGTCTATGAGGTCAGTGGGACGCTCTCAGTCTATGAGGTCAGTGGGACGCTCTCAGTCTATGAGGTCAGTGGGACGCTCTCAGTCCATGAGGTCAGTGGGACGCTCTCAGTCTATGAGGTCAGTGGGACGCTCTCAGTCCGGCCGAGCTTTGCTTCAGTTTCTATAGCGAGCACAGCGTCCTGACGACGGAAGGTGATCGGGAAGGATGGGGACGATTAACGCGCATGCCGGTCAGAATACAGACGCAGTGCAACGACAATATTCCACAGGAGAGAACCCAGATCTTTCTCTCTAATTATTTTTTAGTCATCTAGCTATTTATTTATTTTTCCTATAGCACCTTGGATTCACAGTCGGATATCAATCATTCAGTCTTCTACTTGGGAAGCCCTCACCCAGCGCCCTGCAGAATTCTGAGCGCTGTTCACCTACTGGGGCGGAGACGTCAGCTCAGGCTGGGAAGGCCAGCTGTGAGCCTGTCCCGCGTAGTGTTCTAATTACAAGTACTTTGCATGGTCATTTACGCTGGCCTCTGAGGCTGTTCCTTCTCGGCTGGGAGAAAATAGGTGGCATGTGTTAATGGAAAGATACACAGTTCTAGCTAATTTATTAGAGTAACAAACACTCTCTGAATTAAAAAAAAAAAAAAACAGTAAATTTGCATTAGGAAGAAGAGTGAACAGAAGGTGGGGAAATTTTAAAAAAAGACTATAGAAAACTTGTGGGAGAAACTTTGCTGCGAGGAAAAGGAGAGATCTACAGGTAACAGGGGAAGATGAGAGGTTAAGAAAGGTGTTTGGTTGTTCTACTGCCCACCCCGCCCTCTTTAGCTGTGGTAAACTTAACAACAGGTGAGGTGGGAAAGACCTTCTTTGAAAGACTTAAGGTAGTGGAGAGATAAGAATATCCTATTGAGCAAGGGCTATGAACCAGAGGGACAAGTTCTTGAGCACAGGGATTAGTCTTTGATAAGAAGAAAAACTCCACTGTATTTTATCAGGTGAAAAACAAAATAGGTTTCTATATTTGGTATCAGAAAGTGAGAACACTCCTGTCTGGGACATCTCTTTTCTCTAGTAGGAAATGAGGCCATTTTTTTGTGTGTGAAAAATAGATGAGAAGGTTTAGAAATTTGAAGAGAGTGGAGAAGGCTTGAAATGGTTTGTGTGGATGTTTGGGGAGGAAGCTGAAAAAAACACCATATTAGAGCAGCAGAGGGTAGTACGGGAACAGAAACGCGTTTTATAAGCACGCACTTTCAAATGCACACAGACTGTTCAGTTGTACCATTCATTGATAGCATGCATGTTATAAAAATAAGTCTTGGTATATTTACATACATTAAAACTTGAGTTTTTTACCAAATACAAATGAATTAGCAATAAATAACAAAATAATATGTAAGAAATAACCAAATACTTGGAAATTAAATAATAAAACTTTGATTATGCATGGGTAAAAGAAAACACTTACTGAACTAGGAATATTTTAATTACAAAGGAGAACAAAAACACGACGCACCAAAATTCATAGAAGGCACTTATATCGGTGTTTATAGGGAAACTGTCCAATCCAATGCTTACAGTAGAAGGAAGAAAACTCAAAAATGTGTTACGTAAATTTGATCTTAAGCTGCAAAGCAAACAAAAACAATTACATCCAAAGTATGAAGTAGAAAATTAACGAGTAGAAATCAACAGAATAGAAGAATAAAAAATAGAATGAATACACTCCAAAGCTGTTTCTACAGAAAGACTAGTAAATATAATACAGAACTTGATGGAGTAATCTTGTCTAATGAAGGATAATATCAGTATCAGGAAAGAGGACACAACTAAATATCTTAGAATCATTAAAGTCACAGTAAGGGAAATTATTAACCACTTAAATGCAGTAAGTTCAACAACTTAGAGGAAATGGAATAATTACCTGAAGTAGCCAAAATTTTAAACCAACACAAGAAGAAATAGAAACTCTGTAGATCTCTCTATCTTAAAAAATGAATTTCTAATGAAAACTTTCCCACAAAGAAAATTACAGGCTGCAATGACTTTACTGGTGAGTTACATAAAATAAAGAAGATTTAACACCAGGCTCACATATATGCACGAAAAACAGGCAAATGTGTCTGTAGGAACTTGATTCCCAAATGAGGTCACATTCTGGGGACTGTGGGTTAGGATTTCAACATATCCTTTCAGGAGGGAAAAAATTGAACCCATGACAGGTATCTACACTGATACCATCCTGCAGAAAGCAATTAAAATATAAAATCTGAAGGATCAAATATAAAATGCAAATGTTTAAAAGAGCTCAGCAAACATCTAAGGGGAGATGCGAACTCATAGATGTAGCAGAGCTGTTACGGCTGGCTCAGCTGAACTCCGTGGGGCGTGCTCCACGTTTGAAGTTAATCAACAGAGTGGCAGGGCTGCAGAATCCAGGGTGGCCGCACCATCCTGGGTGACACTGGGCCCTATGCAGCATGCCAGCTTGCTTCTTCCAATCTCAGTGGGGTTCCAAGAGAAGGCAAGTGCTAATAGGCAAAGCACTTTTTACGACTCTGCTTGCATATTCTATTGGCCAAAGCCAAGCACAGGATGGAGGCCGGGACCAACCCAAGGGAGCAGATAAAGAAGGGAAAACGAATTGGAACTTGCAGCCACCATGCTGTAAGGTGAAAAGAACCTTGTGTAATCTACTCCTGGAGAACATGTGACTCTCTTCTATCCGATAGAATGTGGAAAGGGTGATAGAATGTCACTCCCTTGATTAGTTTACATCATACAGTAGTACCACTTAACAAGGATTTGTTCTTAGAAATGTATCGTTAGGCAATTTCGTCATATGATATTAGGCAAATGTCACAGGGGCACTGAGGCAAACCTAGATGGTCTAGCTCACTACTCACATAGGCTGCGGGGCACAGCCTTTTGCGCCCAGTCGACAAGTTTGTACAGCATGCTACTGTGCAAAAGAACACAAAATAAAGTCAGGCACAAGAGAAAATGACGTAATCAAGGGACGTGGTGAACACAAGGTGTATGAGGGTGCTGCCAGCTAACGCATCTTGCTGTCTTACAGCGAGCCTTTTTCTTATAGGCAGAAAGAATACACTTTGAAATAACAATAAAATGTATGCTGCAGTAAATGCATAAACCAGTAACATAGTCGTTTAGTACCATTACTAAGTATTATGAGCTGTACACGCTACACTTTCATGTGCTTCACTTCTGTACAGCAGGCAGTGCAGCAGGTGTGTTTCCACCAACATCACCACAGACACGTGGGGACGGTGTTGCACTATGGCCTTACAAAAGCTGCGATGTCACTAGGTGGGGGGACTTTTTCAGTTCATTGTAATGTCATGGGGTCCCTGTACGTATGCGGTCTGTTGTTGACCAAAACATTGTTACACTGCATCTGACTGTATAGCAAAGGGGATGATGGCATGTCACCAACACCATTAGGTCATAAGGATCTGCCCAACCCAAGTTAAGAGAAGTATTTCCTCGGGTCATGGAAGGCTTGGCAGCTGTGTCGTGAATGCCTATGAAGTGGGCCATGATGCAGGGAACTGTGCCTGGCCTCTGGGACCAGAGGCTGGCAGCCAATAAGAAGCCAGCACTTTCAGTCAGACAAAGGCTGGCAATGAACTCTCCCAACAACCTGAATGAGCTTGGAAGTGCGTTCTCCCCTACACGGAGACTCTGGATGAGAACACAGCCACTGATACTTTGTGGCCTTGTGACACTAAGCAAAGGACCCACGTATGCCATGCCCTGACTTCTAACTCACAGAGATTGTGAAGCAATAAAAGTGTGTTGCTTTAAGTCACTAAATGCACGGTAAATTCCAACATGGCAATAGAAAACTAATAAAGGTACATTATTGAAAAATATCCACCATAGTCAGTTTTCAGGGAACTTCTATTTGGTACATGCATTCTTAACTGAATCTTCACCTTCTCTTACTCAACTGGTTCTTCATGGTAACTATTGTTTCCCATGCACCCTTCTCAAGTGAGGGCTGTTTTCTCTCCCTCACAGTCACTCAGTTCCATGACCCTGGACAAATCGAAGATTTGCTACTCTGCTTCTGCACATGGCACTGGAGAGAGAAACTCATCCTAACCGCAGTCATAATTAATTCATGAATATCAACATCAAGAGCACTCTCAAAGAAGCCCAGGAATAATATGCCATTTCAATCATCCACTCCTGCCTCAGCTTTCCCAAGTCAACTATTTCATAACTTTGCTTTTTCAAGCATCCAGCACTTCCCCATCTTCCCCTCCCCCCATATGATGACCTGAATTCTACAAGGTCATTGAGGAAATAGAAGCAACTGAGAGTTTTTAATCCATTGCCAGAGTCTGTGCATATTCACTGTACTTCGGAGAAACAATTAACCCACACAGTACCTCTGGACGATTCAGAATCTCCCATAAGTCAATTTTTAAAATTAGGTATACTGTTTTTTTTTTAATGACAGCAATTACAGTGTAAGTTATTTGAATTAAATTATTAAATAAAATAATAGTCAAAAATTTAATCATGGTTTTCAGAAATTCAAAGTTATTTGGATCTATCAATTTTTTATAAAATATAGTTACAGATGTTAAATTATCTATATGTTCTGAGTAAAAAACGTAATAAATGAGACCATGATGCAGGAACAGCAAACCAATGATTTTTATTTGCTCTTTTTCAACAGTGTGCTATTGCCAGTAGTTAGTTTTTAATATTTGCAGTAACTTTTTCATGCTACAGTAGAGGGACAACTGCAAAGCTATCAAGGGCTGTTCGAGTATTTGATATCTCAGAGGCCTGGTCTGAAACCTTTTTGGTGGAAAATTCATTAGCAGTTGCTTAGCAACGGAGGTATTTGGATGTACTGAGAATCGCTTGACATGTTTTTAGTGGAAAATATTGCCATAGGGAATAAAAAAAATTGAAATTTGGGATTTGTCTCTGAAACTTGAAGAAGAATAATTGTTCCTGAGTAGTCAAATATTAGATTTTGAAACATTTTGGAAGGAAGATTTTAAGAGTGAATCTTATTGGGAAAATAAAAATCACACACAACCAAACAAAAGCATTGTCAAATTAAAACATAAAAAACACTATTTGCTTAGGAACCTCCTGAATCTAAATCCAACAGCAGGCTGTGCTTATGGAAAATAATACTTTAAAATACAAAGTATAGTAGAAAAGAGTGACTGAGTTAGACAGATGACATAAAGTTAACAGTCAACAAAGTAGTGGGGGATCTCTCGGCAGATAGTACAAGGAAAGAAACCTAATTGCCAGGAAATGCCAGATTTTGATGAAGTGTGTGTGTGTGTGCGCGCGCGCGCACATTTGTATATGCCTGTCCACGAAGTATCCAGCCACGTACTATGAAGAATAGAGATATTTATTAAAGAAGAAACAATATATAAGAAACACTGTGCACAGGACAATGACGCCTCAGTCTCCTTGGCACCTTGGGACCTCACACAGTTCTCCCAATCACCATCATCTGCCCCATGTTATTTTCCTGAATCTCATGGACAGTCTGAAATCTCTTCCCTTTCAAAAGTGATTTTAGCCTTGGGAAAAGCCAGAAGTTGCAGGGTGTCAAATCTGGACTACAGGTGGGGCTGACCCACCTGGGTAATTTGATGTTTCTCCAAAGCACTGCACAAGACGTGATGCACGAGTGGGCACATTGTCATGATGAAGCTGCCAATCACTAGATGGCTGTCACCGCAGCCTTCAGAATCATCTGAATAGTTTCCATGGAGGAATATTCCAGCTTAACGTAAAATCTGATGCAGATTCGCTGCTCTCCTCACTTAGTCATTTTGAAAGCAATGGCCATTCAGTGCACAGGCTCACTTAATGGCGTCTACACCGCCCCCACTGACCAGTACAGTGAGGTCATCATTGTTCATGCATGAGCATTCCAGCCCACTCTCCTTGGTGGCCAGGTTATATTGATGTCACACAAATCTGTCTTGTTATATTAACAATGGTTGGAGTTTTTCTGGACTATACACACACACACGCACACACACACATGTATATGTACATACACATACATATACTTTCAAGGTGGACCGGAGGTAGTGAGGGGATGAGCATCCCAGCAGGCCCTTGTGGGTCCGAACATGCTGATGTAGGTCCTGGTTTGTCTTTTTCCCACTTCCCAGTCTTCTCCGGTTCTGATCACTGATATCAATCCCCAGCCCCAGATTCCGAAGCACCAGTCCAACATAGCCTGTTTAACCTGTTCCCCTAATACGAAGTTATAAGGTGGTAAAAGGTGTATATTTATTAAATGACTTCAGGTCCACATTACTCTCAATATTGGCAAGGGATGCTGATTGTTATAGACATGTTTGAGGAACCTACAACATTCATCTTTTCCTTATGAATTTATAATCTTAAATTGAGTGCATTTTAAGGTGCAGATGGTGATAATATTTTTTCATATCATTTCATTCATTAATATATAAAATTTACCTTGGACTTATGGGTTTATGCTTTAATTGCACCTGACATTTTCCAGTTCTTCTCAAGTAATATTTAAGATATAAAAGATTGTTTATTTAATCATTATTTAACAATCACAGATCTTGGGACAAAAATTATTAGAAACATATAACACAGTATTTTAGGTTTTCATAATTTTTCTTCTTTGGGAGAATATTTAGCTAATGTTTCACAGTAGATCATCTAAGGTTTTATACTTTAATATAACCCTTGGCAAATGATAACTATGTAGCTATAAATTATAAATAATCATGGGGTTTTGTTGTTAAAATTCAGATATCTGCAAATATATGCGTGTTCTGTACAATCTTTTATTAAAAGGGACAGAATAAAAATTTCCCACATGCCATACACTACTTTAAATTCTGTGGGCCTCTCACCTTATTTAGCCATCTGAAAACTCCTCAAGGAAACCTTGTTATCTGTGCTCCAGAGATGATTGAACTGAAGCTTAGAGAGATTAGTACATTTCCCAAGATGAGGGAACTAATATGTAGTAAGTTTGGCATTTGGTCCAAGGTCTATCAGCCTCTAAAACCTATGCTATTAATCACTCTAATATAAAGCTTTCTTAAAAATAGACTCCAATCCTAACACCAGTCTACAATTCCTTTGATTTTACTTAAATACTTTCAGTAATGTTTCTCTTCTCATCAATACCGATTGTTAGAAAATACTTTCATATAAAGTATGTTTTCCTGTAACATCCTCCTGATTTCCTCTTACTGTCCTCTGAAGTAAGGGTGGCCAGGGTTTGCTATTCCAAAATCTGCCTCTTTGGGATATTGATTATTTTAAGCTGGTCATTTTTGAGAAACAAAGATTCGGGACAAAACTTTCACCTTTCCCCTCACTGCCTGAAAGACATTTAGATGGACAACCCCCTCTAGGAAGGGAGATATTATCATAGATAAACTATAGTTTAATATAAACTAGTATATGATACAGGCAGGGACCCAGGAGGACCCTTTTGATCACAGTCCTGGGTCCCCTTGTTAAAGACAGCCCAGCAAACACTTATTTACCTAACATTTGCTCTGCCATCTCTGCATGAATTGCCTTCCTGCCCTTTGGTACCCCAAACTACAACCTCCCCTTCTGGTTGGATCAAGGTGGCACGTAAGGACTGAAATGACACGTATGTGTCCTGCGGCATCATATTCTCACCACTCTCTGGAGTGTACACACATTAATTGGGTTGTTTCCTCCTAGTAGTCTGTTTCAAGTTAATTTCCTTATCAGTCCAGCTAGAAGAACATAGAAGGTGGGAGGAGATTTATTTTTTTGCCCCTGCAGAATATCCATTCTGCCTCACCCACATGTGAGCTTCCCAAGGCTGTGATTGTGGTCCCTGTTAGTTTCTCTTTTATGAAGATTTATTCTCACTTCTTTAGAAGATCATTTTCATCTATGAGGCTTACAAGCCTTACCAGTATAACTGTAGCTTGCCGCTCTTCTTCTTAAAATGGAGCATGCCAATCTTAAATTGACCAACTTTTCCAACAAATTAGTAATAAAAACATAAACAAACAAAATCAACAGTAATTTACTGTTCATTGTTGTCCTTTAGGTCATCAATTGCCACTGTTTAAAACTCAATCAGCTGGTTTAGGGACACCACCATCATTGCTGGTTTGTGCTTATCAGTGAGGAATGGTGTCCCCTGTGCTGGCCGAGGACCTGGATCACAGCAAACATGCACTATGAACACTGAATACATGACTGCCTGTTAGGGAAAGAGAAATTTTAGAGAAGCCTTTTGTTAGAAGAGCTGCGTCCAATAGACTTCTATTTCCCAGAGTCTGGAAATCTTTCCTGTGTGTCCACTGTGGCTGGGCTGGAACACTTACTCGGCACTGGAATAGCGCTCTCTTCATTCAAACGATACGATCATCCCCCTTCCTCCATGTCAACCTTCTACCTGCAGTAGGTTGTATGTAGTTTCCGCACAGCGGTCTCATACTGGATTTTTATTATTTTCCTAACTTTTTCTCATAGCTCTGAAAAATTACCTTTCAAATCATACCTGTTAATTCCACAAAGGCTCATACTTACTCTCACCCAACACCTGTGTCCACCTGGGCATCGGGCCGGTGGAGCCCCGTCACGCCTGTGTGACTGCCGCAGTCAGGGAGTGAGTCTCAGACGTGTCGCATCGCCACGCCTCAGTGTTCTGGATTCATCTCTCTCTGCTTCCCAAAACTCCTGGTTTTCCAGGAGTCGCAGACGTTTTTCTTTTTTATCGTTACCTTATTCCTGAGATCAGACAGATCAGGGGAAGGAGAGCTGCTTTTAGAAAGATATTTTAGTACCTTTGTGAGAACTCTGTGTGTGCGACATGCCATTGTGTCGGCTGAGACTCCCGGCCACTCTCAAACGAGTCACGCCCACCAGGGCCAGTCCCCAGCAGGCCTGCGCATCTCCTGCAGACTCGCGTCCGTGGTTGCTGTTGTGGGTCTGTGCTTTTCACAGCTGGTCTTCCCTTTCCCTGGGGCCTTCTGCTTGTCTCAGAATCATTGTCTTGCCCGAAGGACCTTGCCTGCTCATGATGTGCTTGAAGTAGGACAGCTTCAGTTTTGCATTTTTGACTCCAGTGATGTTTAAGTATTAATTTGCTCCGAGACACACTTGTCCTTGTCCATCCTTCTGCTGGGCCAGGGTATCCACCGAGCTCTCCTTCAGCACCGAATTCCCAGTGAATCAATTTTTTCCCCCTAGCAGCAGCCTCCTTCACTGTCCAACTCTTGTATCTTCAGATAGTAATTGGGAATATGAGGTGAGAACCTTAGCATTTTAAAATCTGGGTTGTTCCTTTCGGAGACAGCGTTATGCAGAATGGTCTAATTGCCATCATTAGAAATCCAGATGCTCTGGTGTGTCTCTCACTCACATTTCATGCCTTTGTGCTCCTCTCCATGGCTGCCCAAGGACCGCTCCAGGACTCGTACACCTGATGCAGACTCAGTGCTTTGAATGCCAAATACTCTTTTTTTATTATTAACAAGGATATTATTTTTAGTTTTTTTTTAGTTTTTATTGTTGTTCAGGTACGGTTGTCCCTATTTCCCCCCCATTACTCTCCCCTGACCTACCCTCCCCCACCTCCCACAGTCAATCCTCCTCCTCCTCCCTATCCTTGTCCATGGGTCCTTTGTACATGTGCCTTGACTTGACCCTTGCCCTTCTTTCCCTCGTTATTCCCCTTCCCCCTCCCTTCTGGTCACTGTCAGTTTGTTATTTCCATGTCTCTGGTTTTATTTTGCTCACTTGTTTGTTTTGTTGATTAGGTTCCACGTATAGGTGAGATCATACGGTATTTGACTGTCAACACCTGGCTTATTTCACTTAGCATAATACTCCAAACACTCTTTAAAATTTGTTTCTCCTACATTTGGTTGCCATATGACTATGCTTTTTCCCGAGCGCTTCAGCCTTGTTTAAAGCTAACATATTGCTTTAAAACAATGTGCGATATAATTATTTTACTATGGCCAAATCACCTGAATTTACGTGACTGATGATGTTGAACGTGTAGGTCTCTTAGGGAGAGAGTGGGGCTGCCCTGCGTGCCCAGGTCTCGCATCATTTCTCGTGACACTCTTTGTCTAACCCCGACCCTGCACATACTTAATCTGCATTAGTGCTGTCATCCCCAAGCGGTTATTGATCACGATACTTTAATATTCCATAATTACTATTCTGTACAGACTGAAGCGCATAGTCACATGTCCTCTTATTTTAGGATGAACTCAGCCACTAACTTTAAGAAGGTATTGTATTTCTAAATGTAAATGTCCCTTCTTTCTATTTGCACAAGAGAGTTTGAGGATTAAAGACTCCACTGTTCGTTCGGTTATATCCAGCCACATGAGGCAGTGTCAGATTTCATAATGATGCTAATTGCTTGTTGTTCCACATACTAATCACCGTCTGCCTGAGGACATTTTTCATGAACTCCTGTGGCGCCCTATCTTTTCTTAGCTTTAGCTTCAGGTCATGGCCTCTTGTTTCTCAGTCCATTACCGCTCCAAATAATTTGTGGCCTGCCACTTTATTTGACCTTCAAAATTTTATTCCACTCAAATAAAATATTATTTTATATTGGTCTGATGAAGAACATTTTCTTATTTTCTTTGTATAGTTCTTATATGTAGATAAGGGATTAACTTTCATAAATTTATTCGCTTTCATGACATATATTTGGTAGCCTGTACAATATCACAATTAGGTACAGGTTTTCTGTCTGTGATATGTGAAATAGGGCTGTGAATAGGAATGAAATGTTGCTAATTAAATAAGCTAAGCAATTTCTACATAAAAAGTTATGCACCTTCTATTATTATTATTATTTTTTTTTAGGAGGTTGAAAACTAGAGTCATGGTAAGCACGTGCAATCTCTAGGCAGGTAGTGAGGTGTGAAAAATGGACTAGCATGTTTTGTAGTGGTAAGTAATATAGTTTCACTGTTTTTTTGATGATGTAGTTTGAGGTCCACTTGGCTTCTATAATAACAGATAAATAGAATCTTTAGAACTTATTTTCCTGTTACATCATGGGAATTGTCTCAAAAACATTCTTGGTATAGCTAATATTTGATTTGTTCACAGTTGGATCAACTATTCTGATGAGTCACACATGTTTGTATACATGCATACACTAAGCACGCAAATATGTTGTTCCCAGGTACACGGTTTGGTAGGTTTTTAGGTGGTTTTCAAGTCACATCATTTCTTATCAATGCATTCCAGAATTTTTCACCCTTGTCTAAACATATCCACAACTTTAGTATATAGTGATATTTAACCAACTCTAATTGACAATATAGCCATATGCTTAGGAGAAAAAACAAATGTTTATAGCTACACTCTAAGAAAACATGCTAATAAGCAAAAAACATGTGCAGCAGGAAATGCTGTTTGCTGCTTTCGAGTATAGCGACATGTTAAAATCCACCTCTATTAAAATATGGGATGACGCAGTCTGTACAAATTCTACTTCACACATTATACTCAATATATCACTGCTTATTGAATGTTGGTGACATAATTTCATAAAGCATCAATTCTAAACCATAAAGTATTTTAGAATTGACATTTTAAAACTTATTTCTAATGTTATCTAGTGAATTTGAAAATATCTTTATAAAATCTCTTGAATATCTAATACTGCTAATTACAGACAAATATCTGAATATAATACTTAAGATTTTTAAAAACTGAAACAAAGAAGTTTTAGATTAAAATATTGTTTAAATGATTGGCATCCAAACAATTTGCATTTGAGGATGTTAAAGTAAGGGTGGCTGAAATTGGGGGAAGGAAGGGAAAAGAGAAAGCTATAATCCTTCAAAAATGATCTTGATAAAATTGAATGGAAGGACATGCAGATTTCATGGAAAAGCCTTAGGAATTTAGGACATGTCTCATCTGAATTCCAACACTTTTCTCGGTAAAATACTGCAATTACACTCTGATTTCCCCTCCCCATCTTAATATTACCCTCTACAGTTTAGATTCTGGCTTTTAATGGTGAATACATATTTCAAGTTCTCCACTTAAGAGAAAGAAAATCAAAAGAGGTTGCAACTGCCTTGTACCCAAAAATAAAATTGAGATAAAAGAAACCTATTTTTTGATATGCAATTAAATGTGTTATTAGTAAAAATAATAAATACAGTTTAATTTTCAGCTGCCTAAAACCAGGATCAAAGTTTGGCTTATTATAAAAGAACTATTCTCCAAGTCAGAAAATAATTAGGCACAGAATAAACAATGAGAAGGTATGCACTTCTGGAGTTCCTATGTGTATCCAAAACAGCCTAAAATAAAATTGGTTCTTGAGTGAATCAAGAGTTATATTTCAAAAGGACCTCTACTATTTACTGAATTTTCTCTGTGAAGCTAAAGTAAACTAGAATGCCTCTCCATTAATCCATGGTTTCAAAGTAGAGGTAGAAGAAGGGCTACATCAAAATAATATGAATTATTAGGTACCTGCCATAGCCTCAAATGCCTTCTAAAAACACCTTTGGTACACAATTACAAATTTTAGAAAATGTTTTGCCTTAATAAAGAAATTCTGATAATTTTTATAATAATGGAAGTTGTCTAAGAGCAGAACTTACATTTTTCATCCCAATTAAACATGAGCACAAATAAACTGCCCTAACAGTAGCTTAAAAAATCTTCCCCTGGAAATGATACTTTTCACTTCTGTTCATGTGCCATTAGCCTGAGCAGGTCACATGACAAGCCCACCATGTGACAGAAGTAGCATTTTTCCAAGGGCAAGGTGATCAGGCACATTATATCTCATTCCTTCTTGACCTGTTCTCTCATTCAGTTTTGCCCACTTAATTTTACTTCCATTGGCTTTCACATGATGTGAGCATAAGAGGTAATTTTTTTAGAACTTCTGAGCTTAAAGATAGCTACATTTATTCTGACATATCAATAATGAGTTGTGTATAACACGTGAAAATGAAATAATTGTCTCTTAGAATATGGATAGAATTGTCCCTTAGAATATGCTCATGTTTCCAATGGTGTTATTTTGTAGTAGTGATTTGCCTAATTCACAGTCATTTATGA
>PVKU01000454.1:319345-480916 GCA_004027475.1 Anoura caudifer
TTTTTTTTTTTTTTTTTTTTTTTTTTTTTTTTTTTTTTTTTTTTTTTTTTTTTTTTACAAAGGGAGGATATTCCAGTTTTGTTAGCAGGCTTCCTGGAACCAATGGAGGCAATGGGAATGAAGAGGTTCATTGTTCAGTGTGCTGACTTTGACTGGAACTTTACATCGCCGAAACCCATTTCAGTATTTTGTCTCTCTCTGGTCCTTCGCTGTGATTCTTGTCCGTTTGATCTTCATGGCTCTCATTTCTCCACAAAATAATCTCACAATCTTCAGCAGGGTCAAATACCTAGAGTTCACAGCCCAGCAGAGTTTATTGTGTGCGGAGTCCTAGTGATTTTACATGCATTTTGTATGTCTTATACATTCAACCAATCCTTCAGTTTCAGCCCCATCGCATCCCACCTTAGAGGTATATGTCACCACTTCTGGATCATTCCCCCGTGTCTCTGATTTGTTCTTCCTCCCGCAATACCGTTCAACCTTCTCCAGTGGGCTAAATCAGGAATCACTTACTTCTCTCATGGTACATGACAGCTGCAGGGAAAAATAGCATAAAAGTAGTCTTTGTCCACTAAACATTAACACAGAATTTTCAAAACATATAAAAGTTTTCTTGAAGACCCCTCTTTTAAGTCTCTTTTCAGATATCCCTGCTCTCAAGGAACCCTTGCGACAACCACAATTGAAACACATGGGTTGTCACACTGTTCTTCCCCTGAATGAGCATGAACTTTTACATAGTACATAGACAGACTTGATTCACATACACAAAACATGTTAGATAGCAAATTAAACTTGGAAGTAGAATCCCTAACAACTAAACTCTCACTTGTGTCAGTTAAATTGAACTGACAATGGGGACAAGGAGATGCTCTTTGCTCCTCTTTTCTGATCTGATGATTGATCTTTGTTCTCGGTTTTATTTTACAAGAGTTTTTCACCTTCAGCTCTTCTTAAAACCTTGTCATGTGCATTTGCAGAAAAAATGGTCTCTTTCTTCAGTTTCACACCATTATTAGCAGGCTTTAAGTAACAAATTCTTATTCATAAGAGTGAAAAGGAAAATAAAAAGATGCATTGCAAGTCATCTTCAGAAGACTCATCATTCCTTTTCCAACGTTCATTTTCTTCCAAGTATTTCCAGATATCTCCATCTCCTCAATGCTCAGTCTCAAAATTTATTGTCTGCTTCCTCTAAGTGGTGTCATATAAATTATCTGAAATTGCCAGTTTTGCAAGATGGAGGAAACATTTCATCCCTCAGGAGGATAAAGCTCTGACCACACTTTCATAAACAACTGTCAAAGGTTGATCTTGGACAACTTGTTTCTGGTCATTTCTGTGTTGCAGGAATCCAAAATACCACTGCAATATTTGGAGCAAGGTCTTCAGGTATCAAACATTTTTGCACTCTGTGGAAGCTATGTACCCCTTGGGCCGCTGGCTGTGTAGTCTTCCGTAGTGATTCTGAAGTTCTCCAATTACACGGAAGAAGAGAATTCTATTCTGACCTCAATGAGTCAGGGTGGAATATTTCATCATTCCCCAAACCAAGTGACTCTCCAGCTTCCAGACTGTCTGTGAGTCATGCTTTGAATAGGCACACGGAGGTGAGGCTCTACCTCAGACAGTAACCCTGAGCCTGCTGAAATCTCAGTGTCTAGGGCCCGCTTTGAGCTTTCTGCTCCTGATATAGTCTGTGAAGTAACAAGATTATCTTATGCAAACTGTTGAACACTAACAATAGAGTATGCAGAACATTTATATATGTCTCATGGGTCACAGTGAGTTCCAGAAGCAATGGCAGGATGAAAAGCTGTCCTGCAATTCACAAAGGGTCCTCTTCAACATATTTTAATGTAATGACCTAAGCCAAATATTATTATTAAAGCATCATTCCTATATTTATTACAGCAAAACCAACCGACATATGTAAGAAAAGCCAATTTCCTCACTACAGACTAGTTGAAATTGGGCATGAAGAAGAGACCTTCAGGGAACAAAACTGTTCCCTTATTCTGACCATAATCTGACTTTGGGGATAAAAAAATCATACAGATTTTTTGTTAAGTCTGGAGTAGTTGGATTCTTATCAGCTATGGTCTGAAAGGTGTCTGCAAACCCAAAATTCCTGATTAGATCCAATTAAGGTAAGAAAACTAAAAATATAGTTAGAGCAGATTGATTTTTCACTGTAACATACCACACAGACTTTATTTCACTTAAAAAACACTCACTATGGATAGTTCAAAGAGTGTTTAAACCCTTTCTTTACTAATTTACGGAGAGTATTTGGTAAATAAGAGGACTGGCTGAAAGATCAGGCTGGATCGATAAAGATTGACCTTCTTGCATAAACTCTATTTGACATTTAAAGATCTATTTGCAGCTTCTGGAAGGATAAGGAAATTGTTCAGAAGGAGAAATGCAGTCTCGTCTAAGTGGTTTGTTTAGTTAGAGAAAATGCTTGATGAGATTTCTCCCAATTATAATTAAAATAGATAGCAGTGAATGAGACGTAGGGATAATACCTTCCAGGCAGCAGCATTTTTAATAGGGGTTATTAAGTATGCTCTCAATAATAAAATAGCCCTCTAGATATTCATCTTAGTTTTAAGTATTATTAAAAATAGATCTACATTTTAAATACCTATTATACCACATAATATTTATTTTTAAAATGTTGATTAAAAAGCCTTTAATTTTGGTTCATTTTCAGTGATCTAATGAATTACTATTCAAAGCTTCAGTGATTTTGAAACCAAAATGACTGTAACTTCTATTAGCTTTTGGTGAAATTCTCTCCATTTAGTAGACAATGTATTAAAATACCTTCCCATATAAGTTATAGAAGAATCTATACAAGATACAAATAACATCTTCCAGAAAGATTTTGTCTGTGTAGGTACCTCAAGTTTAGAATCTCTTCTAACTAAAATTCATATCGTGTTTAATTGAAACCTATGTCATGTATCTCCTGGGTTTTATTTTGATTAGGTAATATGTAAGAGTACATAAAATAGAGTATAAGTTAATTTATGGTTATGTTACTCAGTAAAAGAATATGGTCTAATTGAAAAGAAAAAAATCAGTTTTTTAATTAGATGATTTTCTAAGCCACCTGCTATACTGTGAACTATTCCTGTGAACTGTGACCTCAAACTCAGAATACAGTTAAATAAATGTCATATACATTTAAATTAATAAGTCACATGATTTATCATAAAGTTTTAGATCTAAAACTTTTGAATATTGAAATTTCTTATTAAAATAATGTAATGATTTTCCAAAGAGAGTTCATTTGATAGTCCCCATATTTCACCTCATAAAATCTCTTAGTATACACACACACACACACACACACACACACATACATATCTTTTTATAGGGGGATGAAACATCCAAAATAACTTGAAATCAGGGCCTTTTGAAAATTATTTAGAAATTAGAAAAGTAATAATTGCACAAATAGCAAGCTTTTTTCTCTAGGTAAAGACAGTGGCATGTGATATGTTATTAAATTAATATAGAAATGTTCTTTCTAAAAATAAAGAAGAATATATATAATAAGCATTGGAAGATCCAATATCAATTTACTAAGTGATAATAAATATGGCATAGTTTAGTTTGATTTATAAAAGCAATATAATTTCATTCTGAGATCAATTATGTAATTTTTGGTTGGTCCTTTTATTTGAATGTCATTAGCTTTAAACAATTATTTTTTAGAAAAAATTTCTGTAAGTTTTAACATTGATATATTCCTTAAACTTATTAATATACATGGCTTTTTTATTCCCAATTTTACTTTGGGTTTTCATATAATTTTAAAAAGTCAATTAAAACTAAACAAATACCTACACAAATTGTTGCTTTTTTATAACTATACTTCCTGAAAATCAAATTACTTATGTCTGAAACCACGAATTGAGCAAATGCTATAAAATACGAGAGAACAGGATGCCAGCTAATGTTAAATACTTTGTGTTAATCAGGGATTGTAATAACTTCTGCCTTCAGTCATCACGTATTAGAATAATTTTGTTGGGTGACATTATGCTCAACTCTTTTATATCCATTTGAAGTGGCATGAATGCATGACTAAAGGAAAAAAAACACAATGGAATTATGTGTTTAATATATAATTTTGAAAAAATATCCAACAAGGTTATACACCAGAATGTCTATTGATATCTATTATCTATCTGTACCTATCTATCAGCCTTTGTAGCCTACATGTGTGGACAAGAACAAAGAATATTAATTGTTTAAAAGTTGGAGATATATTTTACTAGGCAACTTGCATTTTGTCTTTTTTTTTTTTTAAAAAAACCCTACTTTTATGAGCAGAAAGTTTTATTGTGAAGCTAACACATTTTTACTGGAAGTGAGTCCATTCCATAATTAAGCTTAACAGAGACAGTAACAAATCACTGCATCATATAATATAGGATAATGTAGTATGGCAGAGTATAATATGGGATTAGTATAGTGTTAGTGTAGTATCGTATAGTATAGTAAAATATGGTATTAATATTAGTATAGTATAGGGCAGATGTCCGGAAGTGTAAAAGAAAGTATATATGCCAATACAGTTTTCAAAAACAAAAAAAAAGAAAAAGAAAAAAGTTTATTGAGATGAACTGTTGGTAAACTTCCTTTCTAATATGCAAGTGTCTTTCTGCGGGAATGTAAAGCTAGATGTAAGACTCTGCCTGAGCTGTGGACAGCACTCCGAGAAGGTCAAGACTGGGAAGACAAGTGGGCTGCTGGGAAGCTGTGAGGAGAGAGCTCGGCCTGCAGTCTAAGAAACCGAAGGATAAATGTGTGAGGAGAGTGAAAAACCACCCCTTTGTGAGCAAATATTGGGAAAGCATCACTCCAAATGCTGAAATGACTAGGGTCGACGCAGGGTATGCAATGGGAGTCTCATCACCTCCTACGTGAGTCTAATAGTCACAATTCAGTAAGTGCGGGACGCCCTGCCTCTTCTCCGTCCCTGCGAGCTCTATGGAAATGATGACCTCTTTCTGGAACTCTTCGAGCTTCATTTCTTATTAACATCACTGAGGAAAATCTAGGTCTCTGGGTTGTACAAACCTAATATCGATATTTACTGTTTAAGATTGAGATACAAATATAAAGGCATTTCTAAAGGAGAACATAAAATTGAGTCACAGTAGTTTGCCTTCCAGTATGAACTGCCAGTGAGTAACAGGAAATGAATCTTATAATGCTCGCCGTTGTGATAGAATTAACTTTTAAAAGAGCATCTTATGCGATCTCTCTCCTCGGAACTTAATGACTTTTGCAATCTGATGGAGAACACAGTCAGTCTGAATATACTTTCCCCCCAGCCTTCACATTTTTCTATAAAAATGGTCCTCTGAAAAGAGATGTCAACAGTGCTAAATTGAAAGCCATTTCATTTGTTTTAGTTTATACAAAACCGAACTATATTTTTGGCTTCCACTAAGTGGAAGGCCATTAGAGTCTAATTGCCCATTAGTGACAGTGTGAAGATGCAGGCATGAAGCCATGAACTATAAATTCATCTCACTGATCCTCTGGGGTTTGTTTTAATGTCTTCTCTTCTGTTAGCTTTCCACAAATGTTGGATATTGTAGACAAAGATGAATCTGTCTGTATTGTATGAAAAGCAGAGATAACTGGTCATATTCACAGTAAGTTTCATCTTTGTTAGTTGGTGCCCAAGTGAATCATTAACAGGGTAACAGAGTTTCATGCTTACCATTATGAAGGTGAAATCCTTGGGTATTTCTGTTTTGTTTTGTTTCTTGTTTTTTTCATCTCTCTCCAAAGTCAAAGTCATTTCTGTCTGTGGTAATAATTTAGGAAAAGGAATTAGAGGATGCCCAATAAAACGCTTTTTTGCTGGACTCCCTGAAGAGTAGTTTGTTTTTCTCCTTGATTCTCACAAGGAAAGAATGAGGGAGGCAGTGGGAGTGTGAGGTTTCCAGCTGCGGGGAGCACAGGAATATCTCATCCGGGGAGGGCCCTGACCGCACCGTGGCCGTGCGGGACTTGTTGGTAACAGGAGTGGTTACTCGTGCACAGGGGTTATTTATGCGGACAGGTTATTTATATGCCAGGGTTTATTTATACACAGCTGGCTTCTCTTTTTAAATCATGGGATCGGGATGCTTGGGTCGCAGAGGACTATGCTAAAGGGCAGTCAGTATTAGCCTAAATAGATATGAAACTCTTGTCCTCTTTTGATGGTGACTAACTGGACCAATGTGATCCTCTTTAGGGAGCTGGGGAAACAGCACACAGACACGTACGAATGAGTGTAAAGGCAAATCATGGGAACCATGAGGTTTGGGAAGCTGTGAGCAGAAACATCCCGGGCTGCGGAAGGCGCCGTCAGGAGGAGACACTGGCTGGGTCATCAGACAGGCAGGGAGGAGGAACGGGATAGTGTGACGCAGCAGCTGGCACTCACAGGCAGCACCGCCCTCTCGTTTAAGTATCGCAGCGAGCTCTCATTGGTTGGTAAATAGCTGCTTTTCTGAGGCACCTGTGCATCCATCTCTCGCCACTGGCCGCCCTGGCCATTCCCCTCGATCCGGGACCTGAAGTGTTACAGCCTGGAGCCTTTATTATGGTTGATCGTGGCTTGTGCCTTATTGGTGGTTAAATATTCCAATTTCTCCCCTGCAGAATGAGCTGCTATGAAAGCCTGGCCCTGAGGAAATAGCGGAGCCTTGCAGTCATCTTCGAAAAGGCCTTGGAGGTCTCTGGGCTTAATTACAAGGCTGTTTCATTTCTCTGGTACCTTGTCACAAGGAACTCCTACATGATATGGAATTTCTGTACTTTGCAATCAGGTCACGTGAGCATGGCCATGATTCAGGTCAACCAGAACATAAAGTTGATATCAAAATCAAGAAAACCTATTTGAATCAGAAGCCTCCAGGAGCAGGGTGTTATGGTTCTCACACCCTACACTCCAACCTCTGCTCACAGCAGGTTTCCAAAGCTCAGGCAGCTTCTCTAACGTCCCGGGATTCATGTGGGCCTGGATGTGTACGACTTCTAGCTTCACGCAGTTTGAATAATAATCACATTCCAGAGCACGAGCTTCTTAAATAGACAATCATTAAACAGACAACAGAAAGAAATTAAGGTATTTTTACCTTTTTCTAAGTTATATCAGTCCTAGGATACATAATTCTTACCCATATAAGTATAAATATTTCATATATGTGTTTGACATACATATAGGTATAAATATAGAGCACAAATATGTATGCATTCACTCAGTATCATATGCCATGCAATAGAGACTGCTAGATCACTAATTTACTATTAGATCAATATTTACTAAATGAACAAGCAAGAATCACAGTTTATGAAGTTGATCCGTTCATTTCCTGGAATTTTCTCCCTAAAGTTAAGCCCTTAACTATATATTACGATTTGCCAATACAGAGTGGGGCAAAAGTAGGCTTACTGTTGTTCGTATGGAAAACAAGACAATAATCAGTAAAAAAAATAATGCAAGAATAAGCCCTGTGTTTCATATAGTCACAACTGTAAACCTAGTTTTGCCTCACCCTGTATGGCAAAAGTCAAATTGGGTAGTTTGAAGACACCCTTTTTATGTAAGGTGGGAGCCTCGTGATGAAAGTGCAAAAAACGCACAACGAATAGGGTAGTACCCTGTGAGCAGTGAGAGGAACAGGCGAGGAAACAGCGTGGAGGGCTGAGGGAAGGAGTCACTAGGTCTAAGAAGGAACTTACATAGGGGAAGCCATCTGGCGGGAGGGAGACGTGCAGTCTAGAGACTTAGTCAACCTGTAGCAACTCTACAGAGATGAACCAAAGGGACCAGTACCCCCACCACACTCCTCTCCCTCCCTCCACTTCCTGCTTGTGCTGACCATTGGCTGAACCCCAGTAGAAGTCAGAGGGCAGAAGAGCCCATGGGTGTGGCCTGCATCTATTTGGCTCCCAGACAAACACCACAGAGCAGAAGATTGGAGAATGAAGATGGAGGAGCAAAGAGGTTATCGAGCTGTCCCTCACTAATAACTGGCTCTGTTCACATTTGCGGTGACTCCATAGAAAAGAAAACAGGCAGTAGTTGCAGATTAGCGTTCAATCTGAACACGAACACCCCCACTTTAATCATTAGTTTTATTTACAGATATGCCTATGACAAAGTATTTTTATACTTTGAATAGAGATGGAATTCGTAAACACTGTGTGGCTGACATTAGCAATCAGATAATGTCATAGCTGGAAGTACTGCAGCGATCAGCTCCCGGACTTGTGTGCTTACCTGGTAGTCAGTAAACAGATGTAAGGAAGCAGCGCTCTGAACTGTGGGCTTGAGTTGATTAATCACTCCTGCCGGGAAGTGGAATTCCAGCTCTGAAGCAACTGAGAGGCAGTGTGCAGGAGTTAAAATGATAGCATACAAAGTAGCTTTTATTAGTGACACAGTCATACGGAAAGGTGCCAATTAGAAGTGGCCATAATCTGCTCTCCTATTTGCTCTCCTAGGATTAGCACCTACACACGTCTGGCCCAGGGAGAGATGAGGTCGGAAAAGTAGATTACACACCCACAATCTCTTCCTTAAATATTTTGAGACCCAAAGGTGTAGGTAGGGGAAAAGAGTATCTTGAATTTCCTTAAGAAGGGAGGGCTGAATCTGAACGCTGAGAAAGACGAAGTGGAGGAAAACACTCTCACCTGGTGTGGCAGGTTTGAAAACGTGGCAGATTTGAAAATGTGAACAAGAAAGTTCTGAGCCGCTCACGCTGAAGCTTAGTACTTTCTCCGAATTCCTCCTTTCCTTGGTTCTAGACGTGTCTCTCTCTGTTACATCTCCCCAGTCAGCATGGAGACATACTCTTGTCTTTCCATTTCAAAGAGAAATGTAGTCCCCCTGAATTTTATTCCTCTCAAGTAAAGCTTTGAATAACCCAGCTGGACAAAGCAATTTGCTCTACAAGTTGACTTTATTTTCGCACCGCCTGTAACTCCACTCATTCATCTGTGGGAGTGTAGCCTTCTCTGTTCCAGGCACCAACCTATTCTTGCTGAGAGCGCATCAAAGTGCCCATTGTCAACGGGCCTTTTCAGATCTCTTTCCTTTGTAATTGATCTTCTTTGTTGTATCAACAGAGTCCATCACACCCTCCTGGAAAAATTCCTTTTATGGGACATTGAAACTTTTTCCCTTCTGACTTTTCACCTTCTATGTCTCAGTTATTTTTGTTATTCTGCGTTAACAAAATCTATCTTAGTTATTCTACATCTCCTCCTCTGTGGGACACTTCATCGTTTGTCTTTCATTTCGTGTAAACCTGAAACTACACTCCACCCACTGACAATCTCATTCTATCACTACAGCTTCAAATACGATATTTTCATACCTATTTTCACATACTCAAGTACTTTTTGACATGCCTACCTTAAGTATTTAAGGGAATATTAAAACTGTAGTCCTCATTTCTCCAAAATCAAAACTATGAATTTCCAGACTTCAAACCTCATATTTCACGACCGATTCATTCAGTTAGTTACTTGTGCCAGTAATCTGGGGTAAGAATTGGTATCTCATTCTTTCCAACTCCCATAGCTGGTGAGTCATAATATTTTACTGGAAATAGAAAAACATAGATATATTTTACTGAACTTCTAATTTTTTACTCCATTTATCCAAAAAAGGGGAAATAGAGTGATCGATGCAATTTTATTTATTTTATAGGAGGGCTCTAAGAGAAAGAGGACCTAAGCAGCATAATGAGTGGTGAGAAAAAGTCCTGAAATCAGACACAGGAAATGTTTTGTTTTATTTTTCTGGCAGAGGAAAGAGAAGGAGAAAAAGATCCTGTGAAGTTTTGAATTTGAGATGCAATGGAGGCCGGAAGATGGAAACAATGAAGGAGGGGAAAAGACTAGGAGAATGGGGAGAATACAGATGATACAGCATATTAGAAAGTTATTATGAAAGGATCACATATAATGCACATTTGTGATGACTCTTCTTGTTTCCTTTTTATATTTTCAAATTGTATAACAATTTTAGATGACCAGAAAATTTGTCAAGATAATACAGAGAGTTCCTACATACCCTCCACCAACTGTCCCCCATTATTAACCTTGTATTAGTAGAGAACTTTTGTGACGATGAAGAAGCCAGCATGAATACATTAGTATGAACTGAAACCCAGACTTTACTCAGCTGCTTAGATTTCACCGAATGACTGCTGTCTGTTCCGGGATCCCACCTCGGGCCCCGCACTACATTTAATGCTCGTGTCTCCTTAGGCACCTCCCAGCATGAACGGTGTCTTTGGCATTCCTTCTCTTTGATGACCTTGACAGTGTTGTTCAGATATATTTTAGAATATGCCTCACTTGGGATTTTCCTGATGCTTTTCTCATGGTTAGATGAATTTATGGGCTTTTAGGAGAAAGAAACACAGAGGTGTAGCCACTTATATTTCCTTTTCATATTTTAACGCACTAAGTGGGCACTCCAGCGCAGTGTTGGATGGAAGAGGTGAGAGGAGATGTACGTATCCTACTCCTGATCTTCGGGGAAATGCATCCAATTTCTCGCCATCGAATATGACAGTAGCTATGGGTATTTTTGTAGATGTTCTTTATTGAGAAAATTTCCCTCTATCCCTAGTGTGCTGAGAAGTTTTGTTCTTCTTCTAATTCTAAGTAGATACCAGATTTGATCAAGTGCTGTTTTCCGTATCAGTTGATTTTTGTTTTAGTTTGTAGATGTGGTGGATGTGTTGATGGATAACCTGCCTTGTACACTCAGAAGAGGCTCCCGTCTCTCCCAGAAACTGGAGGCAGGGACCCCATCTTTCATGATCTTCATGTTTCAAGGGGATGGCCTCAGTCTCTTGAGAAAGGTGGTCCTGAATTGTAAACCTGGCAAGAGCCTCTAAAAAAAAACAAAGAAAGAAAGAAAAAAAAAAGATATCTATACATCTGAAAAGAGTAGAGAAAGAAATTTCCAATTACAAGTTTATTTCAAAAAATGCTCTGAAAGAGGAAGGGTAGATCTTCCATTATTTTTTAAGGAGGAGAATTAAGGCTCTTATATTTAATTTTTAATTGTCCTCACAGGTATTAATAATTCAAAAAGCAATAATGCTTCTGGATTAGGGAATGTGTTTGAGAGGCCAAAATGGCTGAGTTTGCTGATGGATTTTGATGTTGACATCACAGTCAATGAATAAAGTGAGATACTTCACCTGAGCAATGGTGAACTGTGGCACCATTTATGAAAATCTGAACCTGGCGGGGGGGGGCAACCTGAGCTACTCATTGGGGTAAGTTCAATTTCAGTCACTCATTTAATGTTGAAATACGGTTGTTTCTGGGCCATCGGGGACTCCAGGCAGAAGTCAGAGCCCCAGGCACACCTTTTATAGAGTAATTCCAAGGCAGACGATATTTAAAGACAGGGTACTGTAGATCATCTAGAAAGTACAAGTATTTACAAAAGAAATCCGTTGGAGGATTAGGCCCCATGGAACTTGGCCAATGTTTACACGATTAAGCATAGAGGATGAGAAGGGAGAAAATGGGAGGAAAACAAGGGAAAAGTGGCATATCTGGAGCCAAGTAAAGAAAGAAGTTCAGGACAAAAGTAAAAGATGACGTTGACAAGCCTTGTCTGCCTTCCGTTCTATTCTCATCATGTAGCACGCATCCCTCGGTCCCTAGTGTTCAGCTCTATTATTTATGCCACATTCCTTGTAAATGTATGTCTTTCGTGTCTCCTGATTTCTCTTCTCCAGCACAATCTAGATGCCATCTGCTCTTTGTCTCATTTTAGGGCCCATTTTAAATATATCTTCATCAGAAAGACGTCCCTAACTCCTCCTCAGTATTTAGGTTTCTCCGCTGCGTAGGTTCATTGTTCCCAGCAGCTCTCTGTCGTAGCCCTTAACCTAGTTTAGCCAGAAAATTCATATGCGGTTTATAAAAATACCTCTTTTCCTCCAACAGCTTATGAGCTTTACACATTTAGGAACCAGATTGTCTTGCTCACTTCTCTTTCCCCACCATTTGGCATAATGCAGCATATTTGTTGAATGAATGAGTAAATAAGTGAAAAAAATGTCTTCAACTACCCTGGTTTCTCCTGCTGGATGCTCCAAGCAAGCACAGGCAATAAGCTTTAGAACCTGTTTCTCTGTAAACTGAACGCACACCCTTTCAGCATCAGTAGAGGTCAAGAAAATAATAAAACCCATCCATTCAATTAAAAAAGAGTGGTGTTTTTGCTTAAAAGAGTCATTATGCAAATATGCCACATTGATATGCCAGTAATAACAAATGCCATGTGACAATTAAATTGACTTTGCCTCTCATCGATTCAAGCTAACATTGCCTTCACACATCACTGGGTCCTCAAAGCACACGCAGTAATTAAGTTATTCATCATAGAGATTCTAAGATGGTATGAGTTGTTCTAGCACCGAGGTATTCTCTCTTCTTCTCCTTCCTTTTTATTAATCTCACCTGATTACATCCCTGGTGAGAATTATACCCAGGTTGATGTCCAGATTAAACAACCCATATAATCATCTTCATGGAGCCTGTTAACTAGGAATTTTCCTTGCTTTTCTTTAGGTAATTGACTTGTAGAGCACTGACTTGCAGTGTAAGCCATAATAGCTCTTCGGAAACTAAATGAATTTTTTAATAGAATATTATCATTGCACAGAGTAATGTGATTGCTTCTTTAATTAAAATGATTTCTTATTTGCTGAGGAAAGACAAACAATAGTAACAACAACAGCAACAAAAACCCAAGCAAATTTGGACCTTGAAAGCTTGAGCGCAGATAATGTTGCATTCGCATGCAAGATGCCGAGTGCTCTCTCATTACTGGTCCTCTGAACAGTGGCCCGTTCCATTAAACACCGTGTTGGCAGCACCACTGTGTGAAACACGTGTTACTGTTGCAAAGCTAATTGGGCATGGGTGTGTGCGAGCGTGAATTTCAGCAGGTAAAATAACAACTTTCCAGCTGCCACAGTTGCTAATAAACTCTATAGTTCAAATATAAAAAATATATATAATGTGAGTGTAACCATTTTTACAAAATCATTTTATTTAATGAATCATAAAATAATCTCTAAAGCAAGAATGTGCTATGACAGGCTAAAGCAATTTTGTGTGATGGCTGTTACTGTTTATTTCTTTAGTTATTTGTGTCTGAATGAAGTAAGGTTTAACTCCACTAATATATCAAATTTGAAAAGGAACTTTGTCTACACTATTTAAATATTTTCAGATAAAATTGTCTAATCCCTTTGAGCTCCATTGACCAATAATCTGAATATTGAATGAAATGATATTCAAAAGTCTCTAAAACACCTTCTGGCCATATCCTAAGACTTACAAAACTATGGTCTTCTGTGCAGGAATGAGAGAGAGAGCTGACGCTATTCTCCTGTGGAAGGTGGACTCCACGCGTGTCTGGTTGGGACTGTCTTCCTGTGAACATAGGCAGTTCCAAACCTGGGGCATTGGAGGTGTCCCTCCAAAGGAGGGATCTGGAAGCAATAAATTAAAAACTGGAAGAAAACGCAGGCAAATATAAAATAATTTTCTACAATTTCTATCAAATTAACAGCAGATAATCTTTCAATAACCAAGGTCACTATACTCTTCTATTATTTAATGATCTTTTCACCAAAATAATATAGGTTTTCTATCTGTGGTAACATTAATTCTTTGTCTTTCTCCTACTGTTCAGTTTCTGGGTCCACAGTCTCATAGAACAGTTTGTAATTTAGATTTCAGCCAGACAGCTGCAGGCAAATTTGATTCTCCTACAAAGACAAAATAAAATAAAATAAAGCCAAAATCAAAATCTTTTTAGTCACACATACTGCTCCCCAAAAATCATGTTATGTCTTTCCAAAGGCAAAAAGAAAATGTAATGAGAGCTTTGGTTTTTCCTTTTGTTAATGGATGTACACAAAGCATACTAATTGTGTACAACAAGCTATCCACTTGTTGAATTGTCACAGTTTTTCATCAGTATGTATGTTTGTGTGTAATAATAATAAACAACACATTAAAATCCATGAAACACAGAGGTGCATCCGAGTAATAGTTATAACGGAATGCTACTCTACTCATCAGCCAGATTAAAAATACGAGGTGGATCGCACTCCAGAACGCGTCCTCCAACACCGGCCTGTTCCTACAACAGTCTCCCCCCACAGTGAGCTGGTCATTGTGTCCGGGAGCTGCACTGCCCAGTAGGTTCCACTGTCCTCATGTGTGTATTTACATATAAGTTAATAGGAATTAAAGGTCAGTTTTTCAGCCACACCAGCCATAGACCCAGTGCTCGTATGTAATCAGTGGCTACCATATCGGACAACGCAGAGAATATTCCCATCGTTGGAGGAAGTCTGTTGGACAACACTGCTCTGGAAAGTGAACACCTTGAGAACACGCACACATGAAACCCTAAAAAAGGTACATTTATTTTGGCTGCCATTATGGAGGTCCCTAAGAGACCTAACGATGGTGGGATTGATTGATCAATCTATTATCTATCTATCCATCTATCTATCTATCATCCCTTCCCTACATTATTATAATATTTCTTGCTGGGTACTTTGCTTTCCCACTCATGCTGTGACAATATACAGTGCAAAGCAGAGTAAGAATTTTGAGGCACATCCACCCCCTCTCAACACCCTGCAACCAGACCCCCTTTTTCCAGAGTGAAAAGCGAAGACCCACTGTGGCGTGTGATGTGTTTCAGTGCCCTCCGCGCTCGGACTTCCTCTTCCTCTGGTCCCCTCCTCATTCACTCTGGGGCCATCTCAGCCTCCCCGCTGTTCCCTGAGCACCGCTGAGCTTGTTCCCACCTGGGGACGGGAGTGCGCGCTGTTCTTTCTCTCTGCGGTGCCTCTTCCCAGCACGTTAGTGTCGCTCAGTCCTTTCTCTGCGAAGCATTTTCTCACAGGCCGTCTCGTACAGGGGGCTCAGAAAGAAATAAGACAACCATACATATTTGTGAAATGTGTGCTTCACACCCGAAAATGTACTTTCCATTGAGCAGGAATGAATTTGGACCATAGAGAGCACTCAGTAATTATTTTATGGGATGATTTTTTGAGGATAAAAGCATCACAATCTGTGTCCCTGAATTGTACAGTATCAGAAAAAAATATATGTTGTGTCTGTACACTGGGAGAAGGTTCTTGGTGATAAATTTAAGGAATATAATCTCACAAAAGAATGTTCGTTAAACTACAATGAGCAAGTAATAATAATTTATAATGACTCTTATCCCATTAATCAAAGCAGAGGCTCCCAGTGGTGTAACCAGCATGCTCTCTCCCTTTAGGATGCCCATGTCCCTGGGAAAAGCATCGGACAGGTAAGTGACATCAGAACAGTGTGCTGAGGTCCGGAACCGCATCCTTCCTAACGCTTTCTCAGTTTTATATTGTCACCCTTCAGCTAGCACATGCTTATTTGTTTTTCCCATTCCAAATGCTGTTTACAATTTAAGTGAGCTATTTTCAGGTAGGGCAATTTACCTAGGTTTTTTGAGGTTTAGTAGAAAGACATCTGTTTGCCTTCCACAAGGAGGCTCGTGAAAATAAATTAAGGCCTTTTTTAAATGGAAGGACCTTTTTAACAATGCTGAAGAGCACTCCACCTGAAACAAGAAACCTATACACTTGTTTTCACTCAGCATCAGGTAGGGAGGCCATACTGCTTGGAGATGTATCTAAAGAAAAGCAAATAGCTACCATCTTGCCTCCTGCGATGACCCTGAGCAGCGTAACTGCCTGTCCGACCGCTGGTCCGTGTTAGGACAATGACAGGGAAATGGGATGTACTTTTCCTTCAGTTGCGTATCTTCATTTCCGAGTCACTTTGCTAGATCAGCGTAGCCTGTACTCAGTCCTGAGGAGATAATAATTATACCGATATGAAGAGCTGGAGACTCGATGATTATCTTAATTACTGAAATTATTATAATGATTAGATGAAAAGATAATAGAAAGATATATAAAAAGACCAACTAATTTGTATTTTGGTAAACTTAAGCTGACTAAGATGTGAGAAGAGAATAGTTACATTATTTTAATAAGCGAAGGTTAAAATAGACCTCATCTTAATTGGTGAGCTATGCCAAATAAAAACAAACCTTACAATGCTCTAAAAGGTTCAATAATTAGTTTTTTATAATGTTAAGAAGTTATATCCCTAATGGAATGGAAGTGAAGTATTCACCAAATATTTATAAACAAACTTTCAATAGTTACTACAAATTATAATAACATTCAATGTGTTCAAATAGGATGATGCAAAATTGCACAAATATGTACTCAAAAATTTACTAATACAACAACCTTTCATGATGTTTTGAATATTATAGGTTGATAAGCTTTCTTTCTTACAATAACTCTTTCATTGTAAGGCTATCAAAGTGTAGGTTCTTTCATCTGCCCATGACTCTTCTTGACTCCCAAACTGTAACGGTATTTTCAGTATATAGAGAGGCACTGGAGTTTAAGTATAACTTTCTAATTTTGACTCTAGTGTAGCCTGAACTGTGGTCACTTTAAAAAAACTCTAACTTCATGCAAATGCAATATCACCATTTGAAATATTCCAGCTGGCTATTAATAGGCTGCTGGACATATTTATATACCAGGGACTCATATTAATTTATAGCGGGTACTATGAAATCAATGTTAATGTATCTTGTGGTGGCTCTTAATCTTGTAGGAGTAAATAAAGTGAACACAGTTACATATGAATTTATATACATTCTACAGCACTCATTAAATTGCTAAAATACATTTAGGGAAAAGCTAAAAGTAGACTTAACTCACTACGAACTTAAAAAACTCTTCAAAGCTATTTACTGTGAACTTGTTGTTTTTTTTTTCCATTGTCAAACATGATATATTGCTATCATAGCAACTGGCATTTGAGGATGGGACTAGGGGTATTAGTGAGTCACCTAGAACATGCATTCGGTAGTTAATGGGAATACCGTTTCTTTTTAAAATTTAATTGGATTCATCAATGTCTTTCACTCAAAACCTATCAGGAACACACCTACAGTTGAGGAGGCTGGGTCTGTAAATATTACAGTGAATGAGGTCACAGCATGGCACCCACAGTCCCCATAGTAAGAGTGCATCAGGAAGCGCAATTTTGGGTGCCATTGTGCCGATCATGTAAGTAGGTCATCTTGGGGGAGTTCCAGGAACCACAGCTTTGCTTGACACTGAAGGCTGTCAGGAAATGAGGGCAATTCTACGTTTCACTCTCAATAAATCTTATCTGCAAGGTGAGAGGAATGGAGGAAGACTCGAGGTGTGACTGAGTGACATGTGAAAGTCATCTGTGTTAACCACGATCAGAAGGCTTTTAATCGTTTTATGCTCCGGACAATGTTCGTATTTACGTCTTTGCAAAAACATATAGAGTAAAACTTTTTGTCTCGAGCCCCTCGGACCGCAGGGGAGCTTGTCTGATGTTAAGGGGTTGCAGGTTGGTTGTGTTCCACAGGGTGCCGAGACCTACCTGTGCGGGCCAGGGCAGCTCCAAGGCTGCTTTTGCACTTCTCAGAATAAATGTGTAACATCACCAGGTGTGTTACATGGTTACAGTCCAGACCAGAACCTGCTACTTTTCTCTTTAGAAATATAGTGAGGCCAACATGAGAACTCTATAGATCCCATCCATGTATATAGATATTCATATTTCTTTTAGCTACAATGACTCAATTGTTATTTTTTAAAAAGCAAAAAATGTATGAGACTTACAGTAACTTTCCAATAGCCACCAAATAAATCATATCTTAGTGGCTAGAGGAAAGCTACCTGTATTTAAAAAAAAGAAAGTTACATTGATTTTCAGGAACTATTTTCAATCCTAATTATCTTTTGCGTTAAACATAAACTTTACTGATCATTTCAATGCTATTAAAACAGTGACTAACTTTGAAAAACAAAATAGTCAAAATAGCTCCAAAGAAATTAGTTTAGGATTTATAGATAAAATGACGATCAATGCAGTTTCTTCATGTAAACACTACTCGTATTAAAAAACTAACAAATTACTATGATTTCATGCTGTCACTTTGAAATGAGTGCTATTTTATTGCAATATTTTGCATTAAAGTACACATATTCAAGAATGTTTAAAAAGTTTAGCATTTAGTTTTTCCTCTTAATCAAATTGAAAAATTAGATAAAATGGACAAAATTTCTTGAAAAATGCAAACTACCAAAACTGATTTAAGAAGAAATAAAAAGTGTAATTGCTCTATCTCAATGAAATTACATTAGTTCATAATTAAAAATATCCTCAAAAACATCAACTCCCTTATGGCTTCACTCAGAAATTCTGTCATATATTAAATAAATAACAAGCTTCCAGAATAAATAATAGATAAATAATATTTCTGAATAAAGATAATTAAATAATTATATAGACTTCTAGAAGCCTCATAATGCCAGTATTGCTCTGATAATAAAACTAGAAAATGATTATCACAAGGTGGAAAAAACCCTACAGATCAATATCCCTCATGAATATACAACAGTCCTTAACAGAGTTTTAAGAAACCAAACCGAGCAATATATAAAAAGGATTATACATGGTGACCAAGGGCCATTTATCCAGAAACGCACAGTTAAAATAACATTTGCAAATCAATCAATAGAACTCATCAAATAAATTGAGTGAAGGAGAAAAACGACATAAACATTTCAATCCATGCAAAAAGGCATTTAAAAACATGACATGCTCATTCTGGATAAATTCTAGGTGTAGGAAGTAACTGCCTCCTCCTGAGGAAGGGTGCCCTGAGCTCAGACAGCCCTGAGACAAAGACATCCCACAAAGGCATGCTGATCATTTCAAATTCAAAGCACCTGAGAGACTGCAGCAATGCAAGAGGAGCTCTCTGACCCTCCTCCCCCTCTCTCAACTCAGGAACTAATCTCTACTCACCAGGTGCGCTCCCTGCTCCCGAGCCCCAGGAGGCAGCCTCATCCCAGGAGTTACAAAACCTAGAGTGGGAAATCGTCTCGATGAACAAACCGGGTAACACCATCCCTGACTCACCACCTAAGCCCAAACCTTGCTCAAGTTCCTTTCTAAAGGCACTTATTTTCTTCATCTTGTCAATTTCTCATAAAATTCCTGTTTCTTTGCTGAGTTTGATTATTTTTTTTTTGAGCCTCACTTTATGCTCTGAACATCATTTGGTGATTTCCTCACATGCAAAAAAAAATGTTTTTTTTCTTTCCTGTTAATGGAGTCTCATGCAAGTTGTTCTTTATTATTGATCCGGCCATAAAAACTACAGAAGGGTGGAAGGGGTGAATTCTCCCCCTCCCCTGAAAAAAACATTCCTGAAAAATCTACCGTTCACTTCACAAACTCAGTGGTGAAAGATTCCATTCTTTCTACACAAGGTCAGGATCAAGGCAAAAATATCCAATCTCAGTGCTTCTATGCACCATTGGACTAGAGGTTCTCACCAGTAAGGTAAGTAAAAGAAATAGACAGCATAAATTTTGGAAAGGGAAAAATAAACTTTTTCATTTTAAGGCAGTGCAGTTGTTCACATAGAATTCCTAATGAATTAACAAAAGGTTACTAGAATTAATGAGTAAATTTAGCAAGGATACAAATATGCTAAAAATGGAGAATCTATAAGGGAAACTTAAAAGTTACTATTTACAATCTCTCAAGTATGCAAAAGACATAGAAACATTTAAAGAACCATGCATAAGACTGACACTTCAAATACTGAAGAAAAATGAAAGATAGGAGGGAATTCTTAGACTGTAACCCTTAATGTTGTTAAGAAGGCAATTTTCTCCAAATTTAAAATTAGATATGAAATGATCCCAAACACAAAACACCAGCAAAATTTTTTAAATAAGTGATCAAATTAATTATTAAGTTTATATTGAAAAGGATCTAGAATATTGAAAAATCTTTGTAATAATAAGTTTGAAGAACATAAATCACAATGATTTGATTTAAAGTTTTAACATAGAGCTACAGCAATCAAAACAGGTTATTATTTACTAGAATATTGATTCTAGTAAAGGAACTAGAACATTCAAAAATTCTTATAAAAATAATTATTTCCTAGAATATTAATTCTAGTGAAGGACCTATAATATTAAAAAATCTTTGCAAAAATAAGTTTGAATACTGTAAATTACAACAATTTGATTTAAAGTTTCAATATAGAGCTACGGCATTTAAAATGGTTATTTACCATGGGATAGGTATACAAGCCACTGCATCAGAAAAGATTCCAGAAACAGACTCACACTTTGATGGTAAAACCGATTTTCTACCAAGATGCCAAGGGAATTCGGTGTAGACAGGATAGTGTTTTCAACAGACTGCGCTAGAGCAGATGGATGTCTGCTTGAAAAATGGGAAGAGAAAACCCCTTCACACCATTCACAAAAACTTACTCAAAATCAATCATAAACTGAATAATAAGAGCTACCACCCATAAAACTTCTTGAGAAAAATGTAGAAGTTATTTGTGGCATTAAGTTAGATAATGATTTCTTAAATCACACGCACATAAAACAACAAAAAGCACCAATCATAAAAACAATAATATTGTTCTTCAAAAACGCAGCTAAAAAATAAAAAGTCGAGCCAAAAATTAAGAAAACAACTTTGGAAAACATTTAGCTAAATATGAGTTTGTATCTAGAATTTATCCATGACGAATGCAAACATATATCCACAAAATACTTTATATATATCCAGATTACCATTATTTATAACAACTTGAACATGGAAAGAATCCACATATCAATCAACTGGCAATTTGCTAAAAAGATTCTTTTATTTCCATGTTATGTAATACTACTTTGCAATAACAAGGAATAATCATTGATTCACTCAACAACATGGATGAATGTGGAAAACAAAATGTTGAGAGAAAGAAGTCAAATGCAGATTATTACTACATTATTCTGTTCTTTGTAATCCTAGAAAATCCTAAGCATAGCGACATAGCAAAGTGCAGAGGTTTATGAGAACATTTTAGGATGATTGAAGCATTGTATTTCCTAATTGCATTGTGATTATGGAACTTTATATAACTAACCAAACTCATCAAGCTTTACCTTTGAAATGCATGAATTTTATTCAGTGTAAATTTATTAACACTTTGATAGAACCTGAGAAGCGGGTGGTGGGGCGAGATAAAAGGGAGTTAGGGAAATCTCCAGACAAGTGGGAAGCAGAAGCAGGAGTGGACATCACAGGCCCATAAGGCGCTAGGTTCTCTCATCTGAGTCCCCACCTCTATTCTTGAACAAAGGGAAACAGTTTATGGCAGGACACTCCTTCAGTGGTCACAGAAGCTGACCACAAGGGCTGGCTAGAACCAGATTAATCCAAGATGGAGGAAAAATTGACCAGGAACTGACCCCAAAGCTCATTATACCACCATCATAATGAAAACGGACGCCGTAAGTACAAGTGGGGGCTCAAGGACAGTGGATGCCATGACACTTCCAGAATAGACCATACATAGTAGGGACAAGACCCCCCTCCCAACCAGAAGGCAGAGGCAGAACTGGGTGCCACAAAAATTCGGAAACAACCTCCTTTTTGGAAACACATAAAATCCCAAGAACTGACTGACCACAGCACGGAACTGCCTTGTAAGTTCACCCACATACACTTGGACGCGTACTTTTGCTTCTAGCTCTGCCCTGTGAGACTTGCAACCAGGGGAGCATTGGGCGGTGACAGCCAGTCCCAAGCCAAGGCCCAAGCCTGTCTCTTTTTCTGCACCCTAGCCTCTTTCTCTCTACAAAAACAAACAAACAAAAAAAAACCACAAATAAACACAAATGTCTGCTTTCACTCTCACTTGGCCTTGTTTCTGAATTCTTTCCTGCATGAGTCCAGAGCCTGGGACTCAGAACCAGTTCAGCAACAGTGGTACACCTCAAATCTGCAAACTTCACTCTTTCAGTGTGTTAATCCCAGTTAACGCCATCTCTTCTTAAAGTTATTATAGTGGGATTTCAACCAGAGTCCCCATTCTTTTGTTGTTGTTTTTTTTTTTTTTTGCTTGCCTATAATCTAATTTCTATGCAGTCACTCAATAAATCATTGTAAAACTAAAAATGATCACATCATTGTCTTTCTCCAACATTGCAAAGGTTTCCCATTACTAAGGATAAGACAAAGCAGCCTTGATTTCTGCACAAGCCCTGACTAATGGCAGCCCACCTACCATTTCGGCTGCATTTATTGACTTCGCTCAAATTCTAGTCTGGCCTTCTTCTAGTTTCCAATGGACCAAAACATTTTCTGCATCAAGGCTCAAACCTTTTCATTTCCTGGAATGCTCTCCATCCCGCTTTCAGTCTGTCTAAGTCTTAGGATTCTTCAAATTTCAATTAAAATGTCACTTTACCAGAAAAGCCTACTGGAAATTCTTTGAAGTAAAGTGGGTCTCCCTGTTATATTGTCTTACAACACTTGTATTTTCTTCCACAGAATTGACTAAAGTTTTCAGCTTTGTATCTGTGGTTTGGTTTATTCTGTCCCATCCTGGAGCAAATGTTTCGTGAGGCTGGAAAACATGTCCATGTTGTTCACTACGTAGAACAGCCCCATAGTACATATGGTGTGGACGCCCTCTCTTTAATGAATCTGTCAGGGAAAAGGTTATTTGGAAATAACAAAAAAATTGAAAGTTACAAATAATAAAGTATTGCAGGCACACAAAGCAACTCAAGTCTACAAACTTGATAAGCAAAGACACTTTTATTAAGGTGCACTAAGAAATAATGAACAAAATCACTTAGACTGGAATGAGTCATCTTTCTTCCGTACCAAATACCAGCATTGTTTTTTTCTGCCAATATTGTAAATGCTGCAAATATTTGCTCTCGTTCCAAAATGAGCTAGCAAAATAACCCTCGTTGTCTGTACTGTTGCATAATTGTCCTCTTAGTTGTTATGTTAAGCTACCTTTTATAAAATGTTTTAAAAACTTCTGGGTGCATTGAAAACTGTACAGTTTTTTTAATCATTTAATTTTTCTTTAAGAAAACATTAACAGACCTTTAATTCTCAAAGTTTGATATTTAAGAATACAAACACTAATTGTTTGGGCTTTTTTTGGCATTTTTCTTTAAGTTTTATAAAATTGTATCTGATTCTCCAGATACGATTTGTACCATTGTTGAGGGCAGGGACAATGGGCGGGGCATGGAGAAAACGCTCAGTTCAAGTCTCCACGTGGTCCCGTATCCTTTTTCTTGGTCGGCTGCTCCCATGACCAATTTAAGAAAGGTCCGCATTGGCCACCACTCCAGTCACAACACTACAGGGAAAGTGACATTACAACCCATTCCAGTGGCTTATATTTTTCTCCCTTTACCCACTTCTCAACATTTTAAGGGAAATTTCAAGGTTGGGGTCAGTAAATGGGCAAAAATATGAAATGTGTTTAAGAGAATCTTACTTTGCCATGTTTCCTAAGCCTTAATAGAGTGAGCCAGAGGCAAAACAAAGAGCATTATCTCCTCGTAGCTTGTTGAATAGAACACTTTTAATTAGCGCAAAATGTCTCTATCAAAGTGTGTATAGAGAAATATATTAAAATACTTTCCTTGCAGCCTTGTTTGCTCTGATAGTGATATTAAGGGTTGTCCCCCTTTTGAAACAGTTTCTAATGACAGCTAATATTTCGTGCCAATGTGTGTCAAGCAAGTGCTAACTGCTTTGACTACTAAGCCCATAACTGAATAATCGAAATGTGCACCGAGTGGAACAAATGAGGGAGGCTCTTCGCTGTTCAAGTGAGCTGAGCTGCGGTTTCCTCTCCTCCCACGGCAGCGAGCTTCTTGAAGCTCTTTCTGATGTGTTGTTGAGGGGAATGCGGTAACTTTTTTTTTCCTTAGAGGATGATGTTGATGAAGATGAAGAAGAGTTTGTGGTCTTATGTGAAGAGAAAGTAAGAAAATGAATGCTATGAAGATAAAAACACTTACCAAGATTACTGAATAAAGAGCAGATGCCATCGGGTTAGTAGGTAGAAGGTAACACAGAAATCAGACTGTGTGCACAATAGGACCACTGGGCTTAGTTCTAGCTCAGGATCCAACTTAAAAGCCACGGAAATTGCTCAGAAACAACCACATTAAAACAATTGATTAATATAAGGTTGGATTTATTTATTAAGTGCAATGTGGAGTAAAAACTGGTTTTATTACTAGGCATGACACATTTTCAACTGAATAACACATTTATGAATTCATTTTCAAGAAGTTATAAACTATAAAATGCTTTAGAAATTGGACGGACTAATCAGCGTTTTAGGAAAGTGCAACACAGAATATCATTGTTAATATTCCGCACTTGCTGTTCACACATGCAGGGATTTAAGAGTATTGTCAATGATTTCTTCATATACAATATAAAGGGTTAAAATTATGGAAGGCACATATCAAAGAAAAACAAGTAGAGGACACATATTTTAATACTTAACATTAATATTAAGATTTATAGTTAAGATGTCAAAATAATTTTTATGAAGAGGTTTATTTTGTTTTATTTATACTCTACTACATTTCACAAATAATTTAAGTGGCAAATTAAATTCGGATTAATTAGACTTTAAATTTTTGCATGGACAGACGAACAATGTGAAAATCTAGATGTCAGTCAAGAAATAAAACAGGAATCAATACACAGTTTTCAAAACGGAGTTTTAAAAAAGTACAAATATTATAATGTGGCCCAAAACAAATGCATAAAAGAATAGTGTTCTTAAGTGCAGAGCGCCAGTAATGATGCTAATTTTGTCTAAAAAAATGCTACTGTGTCCATTATACTCTGAAATAGTTGTGTTTTTAAAACTACCAAGAAGATGTATTTTAGTCACATGCAAATTTTTTAAACCCATGAAACAAACAGAAATTCTCTAATATTCCAAAATTAATCTCATCACTTGAAATAATAATTTAATAAATCTGAATGAATAAACCATCGTATTAGGGAAATAGGAATATGAAAATATGCTTTCATTGTTTTTAGACAGTAGTTGTAGATTTGAGGAAATCATTCCCTTTTACCATTTGAACGTAAACTAAAACAGCTCAAAGGTTGTAATATGTACTTATCGATTGTCTTAAAAATCAAAATATTTTCCTCAAAACTAAATTCTGTGGATTGAATAGTTAATAGAAGTGATTCCAAGTGTGTTTACATTGACAATTAGCATTGGCAGACAAAGAACAGCCGGTGTTACTCTTCATCCCACGGTGCAATGGTAAATGATGCTTACGGATGCTTGTCCTGGCTCATGAGTCACGGCAGTAACTCAGCTCAAACATCCAGGTGGGAACTGCCACGTAGGGCTTGTTCCAAGCGTTTAAATAAAACTCCCATCTTCAATTGTATCATTTTAATTGTCAGAACATTAAAGGGTAATGAATGTCTTTCTAACTTATTTAATCTTTGCCCCTGAATAACAAGTAGATGAATATTTATTAGTTTATTAGTTTAAGATGAATATTGGTTTTTCATTTAAGCTAGAAAAGTATTTTCTTGGGCAGGCTAATTTATCTTGCACATGAAATAACTGATGTAACACATCAAGGACTTTTCTATTACTAAGAAGACAACAATTCTTAGAAATGGAACATCAATACATATTTTTAATTATATTTCTTGTGAAGAGTTACAGCAATTCTCAAGTGACACTTGCTTCTCCCATTTTTCTAGTATTTAATGTCATGATTCAACTTCCAAGAGCTAGACTTACTATTTTAAAAATTTGAATAGGTTCTTACCCAATGTATGCATGACAAACGATATACTTGGATAATTTCCTCTTTGAGGTGAATATTAAAAAGTAATAAAAACCAATACTTACAGCACAATGTGGTAAAATAAATTTCAAAACACCAGTCAATTTTTTTGGCCTCTCTTATAAAGTGTGTTAGCAACCAAGGAAAGTTTTTTCAGTTAAGCAGTGAAAAAAAATCATTAAAGATGGAGGGTTTTCAACTTCAACAGATTTACTATGATATAAATATCATCATGAATCATAGCTTAATAACAATTCCCCTTCCATACCATCTTGAACTAGATTAAAATATCAATCTGGTGAAAAATTAGCCAGATTTGAAAACTCTTATTTGAAGAACAATAGGACTAAACTTACTTTCTTTAGAGGGTTCTATGTTTGCTGCTCATCTTTATTTATTTATTTTTAACGTATAAATCATATTAATATCTTGTTAACTAAGTCATGCAAATATGCCTTTTTACATCAATAGTGTTATTGGAAAATAATGAGTTAATGACATCATTTAAATAATTATTTGGGGGCAGGAACTTCAATCTGTATAAAATAGTCAAATACAAAAATTTTAAAAACCTTGTATTTTTCATGATTATTTGTCCTCTTTGACTTATAATAAAAGTGGAACAGAAAAATTCTATGACAGAAAAAGGAAACTTTTATGACAATGTGACATCATTATCACTGTATTACACAAATAATTTCTTTTTCTGGTCTAATTGTTTAAGTAATTACATTTTTACTATTGTTTTAGCTAATATAAATTTCTTACTTTATCAGTTCAATGATGAACACTAAGTTTAATAACCACTAAATTAATTAGGCACTGAAGTATTACTGCTATAAGCTACCTTAATCAGCTTGGGCTGTGACAGCGAAGAACCTCAGCCCATATACTTCATGTCTCACAGTTCTGCAGGCTAAGGATTCAAGATTAAGGTGCCTGCAGATTTGGAAATGAAGGCCATATAAATCTGAGGAAGGAAAATAATCAAGGAGATCTCAGAATTAAGTCACCACAAAAGTTAGACTAGAGGAATTCTAGAAGCTAGGATTAGACTTATTTCTAAAAGTTCAGAAAAATAAATTTTACAAAAACTAGGAACAGAAAATGATCAAGTCTCAATTACATTTTTAAGTACCATCAACAATAAAATAAGTAGAATATCATGTCAACAGAAAGACATGCTCACAAAAGAATTAAAATTATAACTTACTTTTTCAAAACTAGATACACTAGTAGGAACACTTAAATTTAGTAAAATTCAGACGTGAGGAAATAGAACTCAAGAAAAAAAGAGAAATAAAGGAAATAAACCATGCCAGAAATGAAAATTAAGCTTAAAGAAAAATATGAGCTAAAACCAGCAGGTAATGTCTTTAGAGAAATGGACAGAGAAAAGAACCGAGAGGGAACATTTGGAGGGATGTTTGCACAAGAACAAATGAAGGGCGGCGATGCCAGAACAACAGGAAATGTGCAACGAGTCCTATAATCAGCTCACTAACTGCCGGGGGAATTTCCAGATCGTGGCACGGGGAAGGACATGGCCAGAGAAAACAGAAATTAAATTTAAAATGCCTTGAGCATGCTTTCCTGGTTGGGAAATGTTCCCCCAAAATGCTGTCCACCTGAGAGTAATCACCCTGGGAAGACAATAGTTATTGCTAGATATGAAATAAAGGAAGATACTTATACCTTCAGTCAAAAACTAATCGCCACAAAAATTGCACTACGGTAAACTTCCAAAAATGTTTATTACATACTTCATACATAAAGAATAAATATATAGGAATCAAGTTGTGGAATATTTCTAGTGCAGGCAAATCATTGGAATAATTGTACATGTTGAAAAATTAGTTTTAAAATTTTAGGGCTATTAATTGTTTCTTTTCTGGTTGGGGTTTTCTTATTGTATCCCTCATGAAACACATGATTATTTTAAGTTTATGTTTTTTCTATATTGACTTCTTTTTTAAATCATTTTAAAGATTTTCAATTATAGTTGGCACTTGATATGATATTAGTTTCCAGTATATGGCCCAGTGATTAGACTTTATATAACTTACTAAGTGATCATCCTGTTAAATCTCATACCTATCTGACACCATATATAGTTATTAAATATTATTAACTATATTCTTTGTTCTGTAATTCATATTTTATGACTGTTTTGTAACAACCAATTTGTATTTCTTAGCGCCTTCAACCTTTTCACCCATCTCCCCAAACCCCATCCCATCTGTCAACTATCAAAATGTTTCCTGTATCTATTAGTATGTTTCTGTTTTGTTTGTTCATTTATTTTGTTTTTTAGGTTTGTTACTAGATAGTTATTTATTTTATTATTTATATAACTGTTCATATTATATGAACAATCTTATTGTTCACATAATTTTATTATTCGTATTCTTGATCTTTTTTCTTCTCTTTCTTAAAGAACCTTTGACAATTCACATGATATTGGTCGGGTAGTGATAAACTCCTTTAGCTTTTTCTGGTCTGGGAAGCTCTTTATCTGACCTTCGGTTCTAAATGATCGCTTTGCAGGGTATGGTAATCATGGTTGTAGGTCCTTGCTTTTCATCACTTTGAATATTTGTCTTTCTCTTCTGGTCTGCAGAGTTTCTGTTGAGAAATTAGCTGACAGTCTTATGGGAGCTTATTGTGAGTAAATAACTATTTTTCTTCAGCTGCTTTTAAGATTCTTTGTCTTTACACTTTTCTTCCTGTCATTTTTCATTGTTATTCAATACAGTTGCCTCCATTTTCCCCCTGCCACTCCCCGCCCAGCCATCCCCACCTCCCTCCTTCAATCCTACCCCCCTTTGGCTTTGACAATGTGACCTTTATACATGTTCCTGACAACCCTTCCCCATTCCCCCTCCCCATTATCCCCTCCCACCGCCCCTCCGGTTACTGTCAGTTTGTTCTTTACATTTTAATTATGATACGTCTTGGTGTGGGCCTCTTTGGGTTCATTTTGTTTGGAACTCTCTGCACTTACTGGATGTGAGATTTTATTTCATTCACCAGATGAGGAAAGTTTTCTGTTGCTATTTTTTCAAACAGGTTTTCAATTTCTTGTTCTCTCTCTTCTTCCAGCACCTCGTGATGTGAATATCGGTGTCTTGAAGCTGTCCCAGAGGATCCTCACACTGTCTTCATTTTTTTTTATTGCTCTTCTGAGTATGTTTTGCTTCCTTATATTCCAAGTTGCTGATTTGATCCTCTGCTTCATCTACTCCACTGTTGATTGCCTGTATTTTTCATTTCAGTTAGTGTATTTTTTATTTCCAACTGGTTCTTTTTTGTTTTCTAGTTCTGTTTTTATGTTTTCTACGTCTGTTTTTGTTTCTTAGTTCCATTTTTATGTTTCCTATCTCTTTGTTGACATTCTAACTGAGATTATTGAGGATCCTTATAACCAGTGTTTTGAACTTTGCATCTGATAGATTGCTTGTCTCTCTTTTGTTTATTTTTTTTTTCTGGAGTTTTGTTCTGCTCTTTCACTTGGTACATGTTTCTTTGCTTTTTCATTTGGGCAGAGCCCAGTATTGGTTTCTATGTGTTAGCTGGGACTGCTGCATCTGCGGAGCTTGGCAGAGCGGCCTTATGTAGTAGGTGTCCTGTAGGGCTCAGTAGCACAGCCCCCTAGTCACCCACTGGGCACTCCAAGCATGCCCTCACCGTGCACCTGTGTGGGCTGCGTACACGCTGCTGTCGTGGTTGAGCCTTGGTTGTTGTTGGCACTTCGATGGGAGGGATTTAGTCCCAGGCTGACTGGCTGCGAGGACTAGTGGGGCCCCCGTGGTGGATCAGCTGTGTAGGGGCCACCTCCACAGAACCGGACTTCACTGGAGGACACGGCTGAGCTCTGCTGCTTGCTGAGTCCACCTCTTGAGTGTGTCGCTTGTGGAGGTGGGTGGGGAGTCCTTCGACACGGTCTAAACCTGTCCACTGGTTGCACTGGCTCTGGCATCTCCTGGGAGGTACAGGCCAAGGTCAGCTACCGCCTATGTTCTGCTAGTGGGCACCAGCATGAGCTACGAAGTGATCAGTAGATGGTTGCTACTTAGGCTGAACTTGAAGGCACCCAGGGGAGGCTGTGGTGCCCAAGCTGTGAATCAAGGCCAGCTGCTTCTAGCGCTGGGCCTGGGGAACTTAGTGAGAGTTATGGGGAAAACTGAGGCCAGATGTGACTTATTTGAGAGATTTTAGGAAAGTCTGAAGCATGGACCAAGACAGGACATTTGTATGGAAAAGCCACTGGAAACAGCTTGGGGGGGGGGGCCAAATTCGGGTGGGGCAGGGCTTGGCCTCACGGAATCACTAGGGCATAGAAAACAGTATGAGCCTGGTTGATGGAGACTTGGATACAGCACCTTCCTCCCAACTCCCATGCAGAAGGCTCAGCAAAGGAACAGTTACCTCCGCCAGCACTTCTGTCCCGGAGGAAGGTGCCCCCAACTTTTGCCTTGATGCCAGACACTTCAGTTCCTCCCTGTATGTGTCTGATGCCTTTCAAACTGCTGCGCTAGAGCTGGGGCTCAGAGGAAGCAAGTCCAAGTGAGTCCGTGCATGGGCCCTTTAAGAGGAGCTGCGTGGGATTCTGGAAGCCTCATCTCCCTCAGCCTCAGTCGCTGTTGAGTTTTACAGGCAGAAGTTATGGGGACTCCTCTTCCTGGCACTGGAATGGGGGGCTGTGAGAGCCTGATGTGGGGCTGGGACCATTTACTCCTCAGGAGGGACCTCTGAAGCTGAAACATCCCTTCTGATTTTTACCCACCACACCCTGCGTAGGACCAACCCATTGCACGCCTCTGCCTCTCCTACCTGTCTCCACGTGGCTTCCTTTTTATATCCCTAGCTGTAGGACTCCCATTCAGCTGGATTCCAGGCAGTTCTGAATGATGGCTGCTCTGTAGTTTAGTTGCAGTTTTGGTGTCTTGATACTAATTTCATGGGTCAAAGGTATTGTCAGTATTTCTGTGAATTATATACCACCATGAAAATGTGCCACTAAATTGAATTTTAATGACTGATGTCTTGTAAAAGAACTGGCTGTTGTAAGCCTCAGGAAATACTTCACCGCATGTCATTTGGACCTTAGCATTCTACCTATGTTTTATGGGTGTAAATTTTAAATATGATCTAACTGTAGTGATTATGTTGCTCCGAATGTAATGGTAAATACGGTTTCTAAGAGCCTTATCACTTGGGTTTAGTAATTACTTAATGACTTGGGTAGTTTCTGAAGAGGTTAAGGCAAATGTAAGTGCAAAATTACCAGTTCACTCACTATCTTTGTCCACATGGGAATAGTTTCTCTTTGTGATCTCCAATTACATGAGAAATTAAGTAGTTTCTCTGCCTTACAATAACATGATAAAATGAATATATGAGATGTGAAACTGAAATAAAAAAATTTGAACAATATTTGTCATTTCGCTTTTCAGGTGACTGTACACTCACATGCAGGTGACTTTGCAGGTATTAGTACATATATACAAAGGTATTTTTAAATTTTAAAAGAAAAGTTGAAAATCATAGCAACAAGAAAAGAAGTAGGAGGTCCCTTTGTTCACCACAAAGCTTGACTTCCTAAATCTTTCACCCTTTTAAGCTTTCCTGTTGATTTTTGGCTTGCTATTTCTGAAAAATTTGGAGTCCTAATAATTATTGTTACCTGTTTCTGCTTATTTTAAATATCACTACTCGGATTAATTAAAGCTAAAACTGTAATGATTTTTTCTAATTACCTGTGACTTAAAATCATCTGTTTACATAATAAACAACCTCCTTTAAAAACTTATTTTTGACATTGACTCTCCTAAATTTGGGCCTTAATTTCTGAAACTGACAAAGATTCTTTAAACACAAACTATCATCAATGTGTCTTACACAGTATCCAGATAACATAAAAGACTTTCCTCAGTTTATGACTTAAAACATGAACGTCATGAGAAGAGTAATACTTGAAAAAAGGAAGATTTCATTGGTATTGCATACATATTTAATTATAGCAACACTATTGTAAGAACTTCCCTATTTCAAGCCCACAATACGTGAGAAGACCCGAAAGAATGATCTCGACACTGTAGTATGGTACTATGTCTTGTGTACTCTTGTAGGGTATTGGGGCTATGAAGTGAACAAAAACCCCAAATCTTCATTCTCCTGGTGCTGACATTCTAGTTGCCTAAGAAAGAGGAGAAACTGTGAGGAGGTAAAGCAGAGCAGGGAACAGGGATGGCATGAGCTTGTGCTGTGACTCAGCCTGGGCAGGAAATACCTCTCTAACCGAGAAGGCTGACCTTGGAGGAGAAGCCAAAACGAAACCAGGCCCACGTAAGTCACAATGTTATGATGACTATAAGGGTCTGACTTTTCCTATCTCTGAACGCCTGAGAAATCAGGGGGCCTTATCCTGTGATTTCCTTCAAGGGCAGGAAGACACTAACAACATGATTTTAACAAGTGTGTGTCCGAAGAGAGTAATTTTCTGCTTACAATTTACACAATATGGTTCATGAGATAAAATCCCTACATATCTTTAATACACATGTGTTGGCATAAAAGAGGCCATTCTTTAAAAAAAAAAAAACTTAAAGATTTTATTTATTTTTAGAGAGAGGGGAAAGAAGGGAGAAAGAGAGGGAGAGAAACATCAATGTGTGGTTGCCTCTCCTGTGCCCCCACTGGGGACCTGGCCCGCAAGCCAGGCATGTGCCCTGACTGGGAATCGAACCCGTGACACTTTGGTTTGCAGTCCAGCACTCAATCCACTGAGCCACACCAGCCAGGGCACCATTCTCTTACTAATCACAGTGAACAAATATTCTGTTGCAAGGCTTTTGGAATATTATTTTGTAACATGTATAAAATAAGTATAAAATATTTTACTCATACTGCTCTGATCAAGTTTGTATTTACTCCTGTTCTCCTTTATTTTCGGTGAGATTAGCAAAACTCTACATTAAAAGTAATTAGAAGTAAAATGAACTTGAATTAAAATAAAAACGATTCCATTTTTAGGGTAGGTTAGATATTCAAATGAAAGACTGGATACAAACAAACAAAACTCCATGTTGCTGAAGTCAGATGTATTAAAAGAAGACAGTTTTACAAGGGAATTGCCGTAGAGGAGACCTGGAGTCCACAGCGCAATCTGTAAGAAATGGTAGCCAGTTGGCTGGGTCCTGCCTGGTTATTTTCAATCCCTGTCCACTTTTTTCCCCAGATGGAATGTCTGACTGGCTTCTGGGCTTCCTGCAAGTGTCATTGAAATACTAAGTGATGACATTCTGTAATTGCTGTCTCACTGCAGTCCAGTGATACTCCACATTTTCACTCCTCTGAAATTCATTCCAAGTCAATCCTCATGGCTTTTGGAAAAGAGCAAAGGGACTTCTCAGAGCACAAAGGTAGCGTTGCTTTCTTGTATACAATTCAGGCCACAGTTCAAGGCTGTGATTATTAATTTCAGAGAGTGAATCAGTTCCTTGTTTGTCTTCTCTCTGAAAGTTCAAGGTATTTATACCAGGTAATTAAAAAATACCAGCTTCCTGTGTGACTAGCAGCTACTCTGAGGATCCACAGAAATGTAAATTAAGTGTGTAGTCCTTCAGTTCACCCTTTTCCACGTCTCCTTTCATTTTTCAAGGGGAAAAAAGAGCTGGTTTCTAGTTGTGCAGCGCTCAGCTCTTTGCTTTACTGTTCTTTTCCTCTGATCATCGCTGTTAAGTGATGTTGGAAGTAATTACAGCCCACTCTCTCTTTCTTTGGCCAGGAAGCAGTTTTTAGACAGGGAAGAGCTTGAAAAATATTCCCCATTACACAGAAACCATGTCTCAATGACACCCTCTGGGCATCGGTGTTAGATTTTCTCTCTGTGCCTGGTGAGGGCAGATCAGATGAGCTGGTTAATCATTTCAGGCCCATGCACGTGTTCTCGACAGACATACTGTCTTTCCCCACGGTTTACATCCCAAATCAAGTCTCCCACCTGACCCGCCCCCAGGTCACATATACTCTCCCCACTCAATTCCTACAGTGCTGAGCATGGTGACATTCTTTGTAGACCTAGTGATATGCTTAGTGGACTTAGCAATACACTAGTGCGACGTGGTGGTGCTAACGAGATCTCTAGACTTCGTCTGCAGGAAGAGTGTGCCATACAGGTCACCATGTCCCCTGGAGCTGAGCTATCTGTGAAGTACTTTTCACTAAGTGTCACTTAATACATTTTAAATTGAATTTAATTGTAGCCTGGAAGCATGGTCTTTTTAATATCACTCACCAGGAAGTAAACTTCAGAAGTAGGTTAATAAGTGAAATGCCCAAGGCAGCGTTAATTTCCCCTTCCCTCAGGCCCTATGCAAACTTTGCTTTTATCATATTTTATTGTGCTTCCCTGTTTATGGTTTGTTTCCCTCATGCACAATGGATTTCTTGAGGACCTGGGACCGTGGGTTGATTTCTTTTTAATTCTGTTCCCCTTCCTTCCTTCCTTCCTTCCTTCCTTCCTTCCTTCCTTCCTTCCTTCCTTCCTTCCTTCTTTTATCCATACACTGACACAATGCCTATATAAATTTGGTGCTCAGTGATTCTTAAATGGATTAGTAATTTAAATTTTAAACATGGGTCTAAATATTTGTTCTCGGTATGCTTTCATTTGCCACCTTTGGCTATAATTAAGAGAAAAGCCAGGCAATACCCAGCCTTTACCGATAAACAGACTGCATCTTTACTTCTTGCTAAACCATGACAACCTGAGTTAGAGAAGCTGGCAAGGATAAATATAAAAAGTGGTGGTCCTCTTAGCCCTTCTCCTGAGACTTTGGATTCTAGAGATGGCCACTGCAAATGTACCGGAAGTTCTATTTTTCTTTAAATATTCTCTGCTCTGCTTGGGTGTTTTTATATTCCCCTAGGGAGAACAGATTGCAAATTACTCCATTTTATTCCCTCATTCAAGTGACAGATTCCTGCAGACTTCCCACTGTCACGTGAGACATGGGCCGAGCGCTGCTTAAAGAGAATGGTGCCTTCTGATGTCATGGGAAGGGTGGGTAACAATGAGCCACAGCACTGTGGCTCTGGTAATCAGGGTGTTGCACTATATCAACAAATACGTGCTTTTTGAAGCAGTTAATAATATTCATATTTCAATATGGATATTGAGTCCAGAAGAGTTTTCAAGACCGGACCGTGCACGGTAAAGTACCCTTGGATTTGACCTCTTCCCAGTGAAACTGCCATCTTGTTTGCTTCCTTACAAAATGCAACTCCAGGTTCATATTGTTTTCTTTGTAGGGTTTTCTAGTCTTTTACCATCTTCACTTCTCTATCATAGGGCTAGTTTATATTTATGAGTTGGTCTTTTCTTTACTGAATCTCTTTTTCTCCACTTTGTTACATGTGCTACCCTGATGGATAGTTGAGGCATAGAAATGAGTGAAAACAGCCCTGGCTGGTGTGGCTCAGTGGATTGAGTGCCAGCCTGCAAACCGAAGGGTTGCTGGTTTGATTCCCACTCAGGTCACATGACTGGGTTGCAGGCCAGGTCCCCGGCAGGGCATGCGTGAGAGGCAACCACATTGATGTTTCTCTCCCTCTCTTTCTCCTTCCCTTCTCCTCTTTCTAAAAATAAATAAATAAAATCTTCACAAAAATAAATGTGCATCCTGGCTGATGTGGCTCAATGGATTGAGTGCTAGACTCCAAAGCAAAGAGTCACCACTTTGATTCCCAGTCAGGGCACATGCCTGGGTTGTGGGCCAGGTCCCCAGCGGGGGTGTAGGAAAGGCAGCCACAGATTGATATTTCTCTCCCTCTCTTTCTCCCTTTCCCTCTTTCTAAAAATAAATAAAATCTTTATAAAAAATTAAATTTATATAAAAAAGAAATGAATGCAAACAAATACACAAACAACAAAAACACCCATATAAGTATTTGACTGAACATAAGGATTTTTAAAAATCCACCTCTATAAACACTACAAATAGACCTGTAGAAGGTGCAATGCAAATATTGCTTAGCTAGTATATTGATTTAAAGAATAATGGATTCCATTGCCATGGAAACTTCACTAGAAGGAAGGAATGAGTGTATGCAAGATGCATTCAGTGCTTCATGTTATTGCTGCTCCGTCGAGTGCTGTGGGTATTGTAGTTCTCATTTGCTTCTTGAGAACCTGGAGGTTGCTGAGATCTTAAGCAGCTTCTTAATTTTGACAAAACTTACAATAAGAATAACAATACCTAAACCCTTCACTCTAGGTGAAATCACTGGGTGGTTTTAAAACAGGTTATGCTTTTCCTTTCGATCACGTTTTTTTATTCCCTTTTCCTTTATTATTCAGCCAGGGCTTACTATAGTTAACTGTTTTCTCTATTCTGCTGGAGCAAAGTTTCATTACCTAAAGGTAGAAACCGTTGTTGAATATGTCAATATTTAAGGCAGAAATAAAACATGCCACCCAAATGACAAAGAGGGGTCAAGCCTTCATGTACGCCCACCGCTTGAACAGCAATAGTGGGATGATTAATTTTATGGGTGGACTTAACTGGGGTGAGTGACCCCAAGAGAACTGGTAAAACACAGTTTCTGAGTGTGTATGTGGGGGTGTTTCCAGAAGAGAATTTAAACTGGTAGAGTGAGTGCGGAAGATCCCCCTTCCTGCAGCGGTGGCACCTACAATCCTCTGAGGCCATGAATGGGACAGAAAGCCAGAGGGAGAGCAGTTTTGCTTTGTCTGCCGGAGCTGGGACACTGATCTTCCTCTTTGTGTGGGCATTGGCACTTCCGGTTCTTGGGACCTCAGGACTTGTCTCTGGCTTTCAGGCCCGTAGCTTCAGACTGAATTACACCAGCTTACAGGTGGCAGGCCTCCGAATTCTCTGCATTTATGATCAATATGAGCCAATTATCTCTATCTCCAGAAAGAGGCAAATGTTGCCTCATTCATACTGTGTTATCGGAGAATTGTTGTCTATAAATTTAATCAAAATGGAAATAACAACATGAATATGTTAAACACCCTAATCTCCTTGAAGTTGTGTCTACCATCTTTACTGCTCCATTTTTTTTCTCTCTTTTTAACACTGGATCCGTTCAGAGCAAATCATTCCCAATCAGAATACAATATTTTATACTTTGGTAAGTATGCCTCACAATGTTGTGACTAAACCCCATAATTCTTTAAAATTTTAAAATAAAACAATAAATCAAACTATCTTTCCGCAGCATGTCTACTCATAAATTCTCTGCATCTGCACAGGAGTGACACTCAGCAACTGCCCCAACCCCAGCTAGAAATGAACTTTCTTTTATTTCTTCCAAAACAGATCTGCCTCTCATTTCCATAGATTTTTAGCTACTTATTTATTGGTTCTTTGGAAACTTGGATCAAAACAAAAATAACCTTGTGTTCTAAATCACATTCTATATCAAAACTTTTTATGTGAATGGCATGGCGAGAGAAGGAAATCTTTATTTTGATAGATTTCTTTATTTCGATGTGTTTTCACAGGTGAATAAAGGCCTGTTTCCATTATTACAGTCTCATACAGAATAGTTCCCCTGCCCTAGAAATCTTCTGCACTCCTCTTATTCACCACCCCCCCCCCCACACACCAAATCCCTGATCTTTTTACTGTCTCCACAGTTCGTTCTTCCTCAGGATGCCATACAGTTGGAATTATACATTATGTAGCCTTTTCCAGTCTGGCTTCTTTCACTTATTAGCATGCATTTCAGGTTCTGCCAAGTCTTCTCATGGTCTGATAGTCTGCGGTTGGCAGACTGCTGAATGATAGTCTATGGTTTATTTATTCATTCACCTAGTGAAGGACATTGTGATTTCTTCCAAAGTTTGGCAATTATGAATCAAGCTTCTCTAAACATCAATGTACATGTTTTTGTGTAGATATGCATTTTTACTCATTTGGTTAAATACCAACACGCACAATTTCTGGATGGTATGGTAAGGATACATTTCATCGTAGGAAACTGTCAAGCTCCCGTATCATATTTTAAACATAACTTTAGGGCACCAGGAGAGGTGTTAGTAACTGATATGTACACAGAGGTTAAAGAAAACTTCATATCTAATCACCAGCTGAGAATATCTTAAATTATGTGAAAATTCAAATAAAATTCTGCCAGTTTAAGCTATATAGTCTCGTGACTCAGGAACTGTGTAGGCATTTCCACAAGTTTTATGTAGGGATGGAGATGTATCATCTGAACATATCACATACAAGGAAGTTGCACTGAGACACAATTTTGCTACCATCTGTCCCAGCTCTCGTAGTTAAAATAAGACTGCTAGAGACTATCTAATATTTGTTTCTAGTGGTAGCCTATTTTTCTCTTGCTCTGAAGTTTGCATTGTAAGGCATTCATTGAATTACATAAACAGAGGAAAACACTCAGAAAAATTCTAAGAAATAACATTTACACATGTACAGGCTAGCTGGGGTATTTCTCACTACTGCTAGAATGGAATCGAATGCACTTGACTTCACGATGCCACAATACATTATCGTGGGGAGTCTCATGTGTAGCAATTTAAACTGTGTGCCAACAACCAACAGCCTATTTTGGAATGACCACGTCTACTGACACATGGCTATCGATACATGTGTCAAGGTGCGAAGTCAGGACTAGGGCTGGACTGGAGCGGGGATATTTACGGCGTGTTGTTCCTACTCTCCTATTTCATTTTGGGGCTCTCATGTGCGGAACCGCAATGGCTTTCTAAAGCACTGCAATATTCAGTCTAGTTCAGGGTCAAAAATTTTAATGTCTTTGCTGGAAATTAAAAGTCATGATTTCCTTCTTAGCAGTAATTTGGGAATTTTTATTGTTTTTCATTTACTTTTCTCATTTTAATACACTCTCATTTTAAACAATTAGAATGATATGTCACACCCACCGTGATTCTATCTCACTGGTAGAAATCAATATTCTTAACCGTTTGTGATATGTTCTCATAGCATTTTCTGTATATCCACTTAAACATGTCAAATGCACACACAAAGCTATTTGGAGAGTGTTGATTTTTTTTTACAGTAATTGAGTCAGAACATGTGTAGCATTCTGTGTCTTGAAACCTTGAATTTAAAATGTATCATGGAGATCTTTCTATTTTATCACCAATGCTTTATGTAAACATATAAATTTCCATCTATATAAATATATTGTAATTTATGTAGGATTCCCTAGAAATGGACATGATGTTGACACCAATTTAATTTACTGTATGTCCTTATACTAATATTTATTTTTAGAGATGCTTACATTTGTTCAGAGATGCTCAGAACTGTAATCATTACTCAAAGCGTATGTGTTTTCACATTTGCTAGATAACAACGTACTGCCCTCCACAATGATTGCATTAAATCTGAGCCACTAAAAGAACAAAGATAGACTTTTCATACACTTTCAACCCATGCAGGCTGACTACATATTTTCAACTTTACTATTTTTGTTAATTTCACAGGGGGATATAATCTCCAAATTCTACTTCCATTGTTATGATTATTATTGATTTTTTGAGCATGCTTTTTTGTTGTTTTGACATTTGTTTTATGGGACTTGCGTACTCTTTTCTTTGCTCATTCAATAGTGACATTTTTACTTTTTCATACTGATACTATCATGTGTATTAATCATTATCTCAGTCTGTGGGTTTTCATGTAAACATTTATCTTATGTCTTTCCATAAAAAATACATTGCAGTTTATTTTATGTTAATAATAATTGTAAATATAATTAGATGTATATTTTAAAGTAACCCATTCACACAACAAATATCCACGGACATTGGATGCAACATGCAGGGACCATAGGCTCTAAATGACAACGAAAAAGGCATGGCCCTTAATTTCGAGGAGACCTTGGGACTGTGGGGGAAAATGGAGACTTAAACCAACAGTTAAAATACGGATATCAGTGGAAGACCGATAGACCGTAATGAAAATACACAGAAAAGGCACTTACTACAACTGAGAAAAGGATTGGAGAGTACAAAGATTCAGAAAGGCACCCTGAAGGCGATGTTTTAGCAGAAATACAATCACTAACAAATGTGCTACAATGATGTTTAGCAATTCCGAAGGTAGTTTGGCACTTTGTCATTACTGTAATAAATAACTAAGTTTTGCAGTTGTATGTAAAGTAATTTTTACTAGTAGAATGCTTGATTGTTTTTAGAAAAATTAAAAATTGCATGAAATAAAGTTGCATTTAAATTATAACAAAGTTACTAAAATGAGTTTCACAACTGGAATATTTTTAATTAGCACATAGCCTAAAATTACTTTGATGAAAAAGTTACAAGCATTCTTTTTAATAGTTGGGGATTTTATAAGTGGGCAATTAAAAGGTATTATGACTAATTGAAAGAATAAATTCAAAGCAAGCATAAGTGAGTTAAAAGGAAATGTGTAATTTTCAGTAACTTCAATTATCTATTTCCCAGTTATTCTGAGATACAAAGATCCTTAAAGGGTTTTATAAGAACAAATACCTTTATTGAAACAAAGCTTTCTTATTTAAAGTCTTCCTATCACAAAGCATCTACCACACCCTCACCAGTATCTATTCTTATAAATGCTTCCCCTGAATCCTTACCGCTGATAAGATGTTTACCACTGGATTCTTATAAAGAAAAAATAAATCTAGAGAATAGGAGATGATATCATGTAAATTAACTGAGTGTATGCATTCTTTAGCTTGTGAATATATTCAAATGAATCTACATAAACAACAAATCTCAAAATCAGTAACAGCTAATTATGTGAAGAGCAGAACTGAATATTATTCATCCTGAGTACTTCATATCAAGCTTTGATATTTGATATCCTAAATTATTACTGAAGAAGAAAATAATTTTAGCTTTAATTGGCTTAAAAATAAGAAAAAATAAGCACAAACCAAATAATAAGCCCTAGAATTATCTTACTCCCTGGGAAAGTAAAATCTATGGGCCTGAGGGGGAGCTGAGTTCCACCATCCCAAATATGGCTCTTTGAGCTATTGATTATTTTAAGCTGGTTATTTTTAAATTGAATTTATTGGGCTGACATTGGTTGATAAGATTATATAGCTTTCAAGAGTACAATTCTATGATACATGATCTGTACATTGCACCACGTGTTTCCACCTAAAGTCAAGTCATCTTCCATCACCATGTATTTGACCTCTTCGCCCTTGACTATGGCTCCTACCCACCTTCCCTTTGGGAACCAACTACTGTTGTCCATGTATGAGGTTTTGTTTGGTAAGCTGGTTGGTTATTTTTGAGAAACAATGATTCAGGAAAAGATTCTGACCTTTCCCCTCGCTTGCTGAGAGGCACTGAGAGAGAGGGTCTGCTGCAGGAAAGGAGGAGGTGTCGCAGACCACCACGGTTTAATATGGACCGCTGAGCTGAAGCAGGGAAGAACCTGGGCAGGCTGTTTGCTCCAAGCTCTCTCCGTGTCCCTTGTTAAAGACGGTCCAGCAAACACTTATTTACCAAACACGGTGCCTCTCCGTCTCCATTTGAATGGCCATCCTGCCCTTTGAAAACCCAAACCGCAACTTCGGCCCCTTCTCCTGAGTTCAAGACAGTGCATAATCCTGGACTGTCCAACATGCCCTCGAGTCTCACAGTCTTAAGGTGCCCCTGCGCCTACACGCATGTTAAATTTGGTTATTTTCTCCTGTCAATCTGTATCCTGTGAATCTGATTATTAGTCCAAGCCTAAAGAACTTTGAAAGGTGGGAGGAAAAATAATTTTTTGCAGCCCTGCAAACACATCCGCTGTACAAATAAAACAACATGGCATGAATAGACGGTGACATAGGTGGCTGGGAAGTCAGTCAAATCAGGTACTCAGGCCACCTGTGCATTACTCCTATTTCTTTTCCTGAGAAAATATGTCATCTTTGGGCAAGGCATTGAGCAATCTGTTTGCTCCTTATGGTCCTTCAGTAAAATGAGCAATAAATTATTTAAATATCATACCTCTGTTTATTGAAATTTAGAGGACTAAAAAAGGTAATCATACTTAGGCAATTTGTTAAGCAGGGAAGTCATAATTTCTGAAGAAAAAATAAATTTGAATTAGAGATAAACTTAGGTCAACTCAATTCACATCATCCCACTGTCTTTTACAAACAAGCGTTGGAAACCTTGGGGGATTGTAATTTATGTAGCAATCATAAAACTTTGACTTGTGTTCCTTTTAAATGTCTTTGAAGATAGAGGTTTGAATTAATGAACTAGGTAAAAAGTATGACTCACTCAAATAACATGTGAATCAGTGCCTCTAATCTTTCTCAAAAGTTCGAATTAATCATTTTCTTCCTATGTTTGAAAAAGTAATTATGCTTAATATTTCCTGGCAAATTAGTCTTCACACTTCGGTTGGATTTGTGTGTTTTTTTTTTTCTTTTTGTCTTTCAGGTACATAAACCACATAGCTTATTACTTGGAGAACCTTTCATGTCTTTAATCAACTCCCAGCTTGAAAACTCTAAAAATGAATCTGATTGACAGGCCTACTTGTGAAGATTTAAAAAAATATATATCTTGTAAGGAAGAGAAGTTGAAAAGATGGTCATTTAGCAATACTGCTTTCAGAGAACTACGCTTTGCTGAAAAATGCGTGCCTTAGGACTTCACTGTGTGTGCTAAACAGGCTGCCTTCTTCAAAGGTGTACCTTACGGAGGCTGCCATGTCTAGAATCTGAAAACAGAAGATTAATGGCATTGACAAATATCTGCCATCATTAGAGTCTTAATACATATGTCTTAGGGTTCCATACATAACTCTAGTGGAAATCACCTAATTTGCATGCATGCATACAAAGCTGATCACCACCACCTCTTACTGAAACTGGAGAAGCTGGCAGCGACACTGCCTGTCACCTACCAGAACCAGTAGGTAGAGACAAGGATCGAATCTTTATGGGCGCTGTATCCAGATGCCAGTCATCTGAGAAGATGATGCATTATGTACCCTAAAAAACCCATCTTATAGCTCACCTCAAGCTGACCTTTTTATAAGGAGAAGGAAAGGGTAGTCACGGGGTTCGGGGAACAGAGCGGCAGTCCAGTCGTGCATTCCAGCTCCTAGAACAACAGCTTTCCAAATGAGTTAATCACGTGAGCCTACCAACTATAACTAAAGAGAAAAATCTTTAACTCTTGAGTTCTCTTATCATTGTGATGTTCAGTCATTAAGATAACCTCTGATTCAAATAAAGTGCATATAAAAATATAGTTCAGCTCAGCTCTATTTAAAGATTAGAATAGCATGTTAATATTTCACATATTTTCTAAGTCATTTTTTTTTTAATTGTGGAACTTTAAAACCTAGAAAACATCCATAGTAATCTAGCATGGTTTCTGAGAAACCTTGGTAGCTCTGGGAATTAGATCCAAGGGCCCCTGATGGGTGAGGGAGAGCCTGGCCAGGGAGATAAACACCTTGGTCTATTTTTAATCACAGCAGTAGAGATGGATCTTATTACTTCAGGTATTTCCACAGCAATTGTCAAGAAAACAAATAAACCAGGCTTAAAAACCAGGCATAGACCTTGTCCAGAGGGTCTCAATCTGGCTGTACAGTGGGACCACCCTGGAACATTTTTTTTTGTTTATAATAATACTACTTTATACAGAATAGGACAAAAGTGGGCTTACAGTTGTTCCTATGGAAAATAATACAGTGATTAATAAGTAATAATTCAAGAATAAGCTCTATGTTTCATGTACTCACAGTTGTAATCCTCTTTTTGCCCAACCCTATAATAATAGTACCTATTATTTTTACCAGGACTGATGAATCCAGAAGAAAACATGAGCTGTTGCCTTTCCTCTGGGCAGAAAACTAGGATTTCATTGGTAAAATAAATAGCTAATCAGAACCTGTAACTAACAAGTAATTAGTAAGCAAAGACTGGTGCATTTCGTGGTAACTGGTAAGGAACAGCTGTGTTCATTATGAGTCAGGGCTTTTAGAAAAGATCTTTCATGTACTGTACCATCAGTTACACGGCCTTCTCTCTTTTCTATTCCCCCTGACCATTTGATATAAAAACATTAACCCCTGCATTCAGGCCGTTAAGTCTTTAAGTGCAACCAAAGAGAGAGAATTTTATAGTCACTCAATCTTGACTTTATAATTTAATAATTTTACTTTATTACAAAGTAATATCTATTATTATCTTCAATAACAATATAGGGTGATCCACATAAAATTGTCTTTATTGAGAGTTGAGATGGTTGAATATATTAATAAATTTTAACCACTAATTCCAGAGGAAGACTCAGGAAAAGAGGGATCAGCTTTTTGGTAAGTAAATAAAATAGTCACTTTGTAATCTACCTCACTTTAAAAGATATACTGGTACTTGTTATGCAAATTGCCTCTGAAAAAGACTTTAATGAAATTCAGTGCCTATGTTTTCCTCCCTGGGACATTATGGGAAAATGACCTTGTTTACTCTACATCAGATAAACATGTTATTGAAATGCATACCAGCTGTCAATAAACAAGGCATGCTTATATCCTTTACCTGTGTTTTTCTTGCTCTTCTGTCAACAGAGTCTAGGGATGTCCTAACACTCTTGGAGGGTCCATACTTGGGAATCTTGCAGTATTGACCTTGACTTTGCCAGAAAGTTCTGAATAGATGGTGAGGAGCAAAAGATACAGGATGGCAACAGAATACCAACCAATAACCCTCCAGCATTTCCCCCAAAGTATCCATCCAAGAGTTACTACTTCAAGGTCCTTTGGACACCAGCCGATAGTATAACCTTGATTTTCTATAAATCTAAATAAGTCCCCAAAATGCAGTACAATACTTGGGTCCTGTGTATTTTTTATTGTTATTATTGAAAATCTTCAACTTTCTAAAGAAAATATTCTTTTTCAAACTTTTAAGGGACTTTCCACTATTATCCATGCATGATAATAGCCCACACTTATAAGCATTTTCATTTAAATATATTAGTTTTATGTTCTTTTCCATTTATATTTATTATTCATAACCATAATAATTCACCCTGGGAGTTTTTTTATGGTCTGATAACGACAAATCAGAATTGGTAAGGGCAGCGAACGCTTACTCACATTCCTAACAGCCAGCAAGGTGTGTCCTTATTAGACCCTGAAGCTCTCAGTGTTGGGTTTTATTACCTCCACAGTGAAGTAAAAAGAAAATTAGTGTGTAACACAAGTGGGCGCTTCATTGGTTTCACGTAGTGAATAGCTCTGGAGATGAACATTACCCAGCTCAGGAGATTCCTATTCTATTTTCAGGGAAAAAAATGTTCACAAAGGGACAAATAAAATTTTGTGATGAAATGAGGAGAAATTGTTCTGAAAGCAAGACTAGAATAAATGAATTACTAGGCTCCTGTCATGACTTGAATCTGTGACTTTTAGCTAGCATTGGAGAAAGAGAGCATGCAACAATCGATAAGAAAAATGGGTAATTCTCAGAAACAGAGGTTTAAAATGGGATATTGGCTCCCCGCAACACATTAAATAATGAAACACTTATTGGGGTCTCACTAAGTTTATAGCGGGTCATATTGGCACTCGGGAAAGGGGATAAAAAGAGTTATCTCCTAACCAAAATGCAGTTGGGCCGAGTGGTTAGTCTTGCTGACGCAAGCCCACAGTAACAGGATCGCAGGCCCGGGGAACGGTCCAGCTGCGGGAGAACCGCGAGGAAAGGATCACAGTGCTGGGCAAGGTCGGGGGAGGCACCGAGGCCTGGCCAGGAGGGAGTATCTGAGCAGAAATGATTGCTGGCAGCCTGCGCTGTAGCGAGGTTTCCTGCACAGAATGCAGAGCTGGGGGGCAGGCTGTGGGGAGCGTGTGCAGTGAGGTGGGTGTGGGGAAGCCGAGGCTACAGCCCACATGTGTTCACCCAGCTTCCTTGCCAAATACCTGGCATGCGTTATCCCCTTTGATGATAACGACTCAGTGAAACAGGCACCATCTTTACCTCCGCTTTGCAGTAAGGGAGAGCGGGTTGGAATAGTTCATATCCCCCAATGGTGAAGCTGCGGTATGTGTTCACACTCCCCGTTGCTGGAATCCTGAAGCATGGACTTAAATCATGTAAGTTTTTGTATGACGATTAAGTAAGCAGGTATTGTATCCTGTCGCAGGTCAGCAATCTGCCTCTGAACAGGGACGAATAGGGAGTGAACGTTATTCGTTTTGTCTGCTATATACGGTCTCTCCATCACTAATTCAATTTTTTAAATTATTTTGTTGTTGTTCAATTACAATTGTCTGTATTTTCTTCCCAACTCTCCCACCTCCCTCCCTTGCTTCCAGCCTCCCCCTTGGTTTTGTCGTGTGTCCTTTATAGTAGTTCCGGGAAACCCTTCTTCCCACTGTCCCCTCCCCCCTCCCCTCTGGGTATTGTTAGATTGTTCTTATTTTCAGTGACTCTGGTTCTATTTAATTTGCTTTTTTTCTTTTGTTGATTATGCTCCCAAAACGATGGAGCCTTTACGCAATGGAATTCTACTAATTCATTTAGTAAATTCCTCCCTCCCCCCTCCTCCTTCTTCCCTTTGAAGACTGTAAAAAAAAGAAAAGAAAAAAACATCCTTAGGCCACGGGCTACACAATGGACTGTGGGCTACCTTTGGTTTGAGGCTATCATTTTTGCCAAGGGCAGCCTGGGAGAACTTGGAGTTGAGGGAATGGAAGATACAGATTACTTGCTTAATAGACAGTATGGCTATTAATACGGAGGATGTGTTGTAAGTGGACAGGATTCTGACACGAAATAGGTCATAAGCAGGCTACACAAAATGTCCTGGTCAGAGGCTGTGAGGGCAGGAGTAGTGACAGTAAAGTGAGTGTGGAATCAAGAGGATTGAACAGACATTGCTTGTGGGATGTGAACCGGAGCAAACGGTTCGTTTCGGGGCTGCATGTGGAGGTAGGTGAAGAGGAAAGAGGTCAAATGCCCAGCTTTTCTGCAGCTATTCTAATCCTTGTCCTTGTCCTCACAAGTTTACAAACTCTTCTACAGATCAGGATTTGGCTTACTCAATTCCCTTTGCTTCCGGAATTCGGCAAGATTGTGGAACATAATATATATTTACTAAAGTCTTGTGGATAATGCGTGGATGAATGAGAGAGCCAGTGAGTGAATGCTTTCTTCCTGAGGGGAGAAAAATTAAGTTATTATTTTGAAAAAAGGATTGCTACCAAAAATAAAAACTGAGAAATATGGAGTTATTATACAAATGTCTCTTATCTAAACCCATGGCTCTGGATCTCAAGTGAAAAAATAAACAGATACAAGAAAGATAAATGCACCTGAGTTCAGATCAAAATGACAACTTTATGCTGGAGAAGAACTCCGAGAACTTACTGTGTTACAGCCTTTTCTCCCCCGCACTTGACATTAGTTTAAAAGATGGTTAAATAGTCCAGGGCATGGCTGACTCTGAGTCAGGGAGAAGGTCAGGAATTTGGTGGGAAGAATGCAGAAAGTACCTATCACAACCCTCTTGTTAGGTTGACAGGGAAGGTGGGAAGAGATGTGAATGAACATGAACTTGCTGATGGAGATCATGCCAACATTTCAGTTTATTTCCCAAGTATTCTTGTTACTAATCTCACATATACAAACACAAAGCCTAGAAATTTATTGAAACTGTGTCAGTCTTTAGGGTTTCTAAAAATTGCACGGGTATTTTTTAAGAAATGAAATTCACTCTGGGCTGGGCTAGCGTACTACTTATCTGCTTTCCATTGCCCTGATTTTGTTAGACCAAGAATACGACATAAACAGAATTAGAGAGTATAGCATGTTTTGGGTTGACTTTAAAAATTATCATTATTTTTGACAATGGCTTTTAAATGCTGCATAACTCTCTAGGGCCTCTCTATAGAGTCCCGGTGGCTGAACTCTCAGATGCGTGCAACTTGGAAAACTGATTTGAATGTAATTTGTGGCAAGGGAAGCATTCAAACATATTTTACTAAACGAATATTTGTTGTTAGTTTTTGATAGATTTCCCAATTAGTAAAGCAAAAGTGAGTGTGGAATTTACCTGTTTTGGGGGGGTCACAGCACACAAATCAACATGTGTTATGTCACTTAACAGTCTCTGTGAGTTTCACAGTGGGGACGGAGTCCAAGGCGGTTCAGTTGCTTTCTTTCACTGTAACCTCAGGAGGTTCTACATATCCTTACAAATGACTTGCCTCTCTTCTTTGTGTCTGTTTCTAATCTCTTCCTTGAAAAGTATCCGTTGAAGCAATTAGTCATCTGATGCCTTTACTTTTCATAACACTCACATCAAACTCTTGTAAACCTTTACAGAGCACAAAATCAATGTGGAGACTCTGTCAGGATTATGTTGGCTGCTGCTTCTAAGTGAGCTATGGAAGGCACCTAGGATAATTGCCACGCATGTGAAAAGCAGCAGCTAAATCAAAGCCCGAGTGCAGAGAGATGAAGGTGATCATTAGTAAACCCAGAAACGGAAGCTTGGATAAAAGGGTAACTAATTGGGAAAGCTGGCAGGCATGAACATCTAAAGATAATCATTCCGCAATGTAAACAGCTTGTTTAGGGGAAACAAAAGGGAGGGGGAAAGAAAGAAGGAAAAGGCACAAGCCAAAAAATTAAAAAGCCCAGGAGCATAGACAGATTAATTGGATTCACAGAGAAAAGGAATCACACAGCTGTCATCTCCCGTCAAGAGATAAAAGAGTTGCCTGGTTGTATGATAGGTAGAAAGGCGTTAAAGCCATAGAAAGGGTCTGTGGACGTCAGCGCCGTCTTTTCAAATCACATGGCTTCGACATAATCACACCAATTTAAAGCAAGAGACGGTTACCACGTTGGAAAGTGGCTGTTTGGAGATCTCCATCACCCTCAGCTGACATATTCACAGCCTCTGGAGTGGGCATTATGTTGAGGGGCATATAGAGAAATAAGGACAGCACTCCAACGCGACTCAAATAATTCAACGGCATGCACCTGCACGTAAAGAAGAAATTGTTCCCATTCGGGCAGGGTATCAAATGAGGGAGGCGAAGAGAATGAAAGTCATAGAGCAGTCTTCTGGAAGTCGAACTACTGAAGGACGATGGAACCACGTGAGCATCGGAGGAGCAGCACCAAGAACGGCCCCTCCCTCCTACTTCTAAGCAGCTGAAATACAGAACACAGACATGGGTGAACCCAACCCCCAACCCCAGAATCGCAAATGACCTCCCCTGGCCTGATAAGAGCCTTGCTCAATCTTCAGCACATTATTATGCTCCTTTCGTTTTCTTCCCAAGGTCTCACAATTTATTACGGCTTTGCAATATTGGTGTTGTTTTCATATTTAAGGAATACTGTGAAATATTTGATTTCATGGAGTGCAAAAGTCAGATAATGCACATATACCCTCCTGGTTTTATGTACCCCTTTCGATTGCCATCAATGACTAAAGATTATAAAACAAAGAAATATGATGCAATTTTAAAACTATATTTTTAAAAACTTTTAATAACATGTACACTTAGTTTACATCTATTGATAACATCATATTTTTAAATACTATTTAATTCATCATGGTGTGGTCCAGGTGCTTTTTAATTTTGCTTTTATGTTGACAATAAACATATACCACATGTGATAATGAGAAAAAACATATGTAAATGTTAAAATGAATAAGAAAACGATGTTGGCATCAGCTACCATTGTGAGATCTAGTTGAGTGAGAAGTGATGATCTTCCTTTATACTGAAGTAAAATTAATTAGGTAACAAGTCCTTGAGCCTCCTTGAAATATACCCCCAAAATCCAATGTTAATTCTACTTCCTGAATCACAAAGCTTCCACATTTCTCCTAAGCACCGTTTCTTCCCAAGTCCCCTGACTCTCCAGTCATCAACACTGTCTCCTCTGCTCTCCTCTCCTCACCGCCTCCCCTCTAATTCTTTCTAATCATCTACACGGACACATGGCCACACCTCCGCCATCTCAGACTATCTATTACACAACAAGGATCCCCCAGCAAATCCCTTTCATCCTCTCTATGTTCAAACTCGTTAAAGGTGCGTCCATCTCCTCATCACCTATTCTCCTTCCACTGGTGCACCCACCCCACTGTACTCTGAATTGGGCCCTGCCTCGGAAACAAAGCCATCGCCCCCAGAGTCACCGCAGCCTCAGCGATGCTGGGAGGAGATGACTGGTTTGCACACTAGTTCCTGTTATGTATATTGTGATTTCATTGGCTTAAAACAGTCGAATTATACTTTGAATCCCTGTATTAATCAGATATGGCCTGAAATTTTTGACAGACTGTAATTTCAGATAAGGAACCAATGTAAAAAATACATTTTTAGGACTAGAACTACATTAAAAGACTCACAAAAGTCCTAAAATGTCTTCAAATTATTAAACACAACTTTATTTTTTTTAAAACACTATCTACCAGGTTGTTTTCCAAGTTTTTAAAATTTAACTCATTTCTTTTGAGTTGGATTCTATTATTCTTCCTCATAATACCAGTGAGGGCATAGAGCTAGAGCGGGTATTGCCAGCATAGTGCACACTTTTCCCCAAATTTTCGAGGGAGAATTAGGGATGCACATTATACATGGGAAGCCCTAATTCTGTATCTACGTAAATGTCTTAAATTCTTTCATTTATGCTAACACATTAAAAGTGTAACTCTAGAAGGCAATAACAATATCCATATGCAAAACAATGCCCTGGAATATGATAATCAGCTTTGTTCCTAAATATAAATAAATAAATAAATTGAAGTAAAAAATTAAAACAAGATATTTTTTCCCTGAAAGTTTGGGTCAAGAATGTGGGCGCACATTATACGTGGGAGTGCATTGTACAGAGCACAGTATGGTAATTGGCCTGCAATGATCAGACAGTAAGAGCTGGGATCGACCCCTGACAGTTGGTCCCCACAGTTCATGGTCACAGTTGTTATGCTTTGCTATTTCTCTAGAATAACACTGGGACATATAAAAGATAAACTAAATACTTTATGATGTGTTTAATATTTAACATGCAAATAATACTGATCATGGCTTTCCCATTAAAAAAGAACATTTAAACTGAAATCAGGTGCCCAATGACACATTACATTCTACAAGATAACACAAGGAGAGAAAGAAAAAAAAACATAACAAGATACCATAAGGTATGGTAGGAAATTTAATAAATATTTATGGTAAAAGTATAATTGAGTTTAAAGCTTTTTCTTGAAAAACTAGGGTAAGTTTACTAAGAAAATAGTATTGATATTTAAAAAGAAAACTGGATAAACAATTTTAACTTGTATGAAAGAATAAGCCATCTTACATATGTTTTCTATTATTTTACTGTCTATTCAGCAACTATCCTTACATTTTTAAAAAATATTTAAAAAATTTGTATTGATTTTAGTCAGAGAGAGGAAGTGGGAGAAGAAGGGAGGGACAGAAGGAGAGAGAGGGAGGCATTGATTGGCTGTTCCACTTATTTCTGCATTTATTGGTTGGCTTCTTGTATATTCCCTGACCAGGGATCAAACCCGCAACCTTAGCATATTGGGATAACGTTCGAATCAATCAGCAACTCTCTTTTTTGGTTGCACCCATGAATAAGCTCAGGGCTAACTAAATTAAAGTCATTCAATGAAGCTGATAAATTACCATATATAGCCACACCAGAGCAAGAGGATCCAATGTCAAGGCCTCCATATTTAACATCCCCAGTAATGATCAACCAAAGGAAGTCAAGGGCACAGGTTGACAATGAGAGAAGATAATGGTACAAGATAAGGCAAAATTATCAACAACAATAACAACAAACAAATCCAGAAGCTCCATATCAGAGAAGTTTCTTTGTTAGTAAGATTTATTACTATGTCACAGAGTTCTTGAAAGGAAGGTGAGAGGTCAACACATAGCCTGTTTATCACTGAATGTTGTGGTTTACTGGAAATTATGGGAAAAAAAGAAAGAAAAAGGAGGCATGACACTCCTGCTTTTTGAGGTGAGCAATTCCGTGTGCAGGCCAAGCAGGAGGTGGCTGCCTGCCTCCTGGGTGCCCGCTCCCACTCCCTCATGCCTCCTCTCGCCAAAGTCAGGATGTGTGTCTGGTGCCCATGCCATGATCCATAAGCAATGTCTCCTGAGGCCGTGTTCTTGTCAACACAGCCTTTCTGCTGTACCTCCCGGTACGTGCCCACCCTCTGAGATCAGCCTTTCTGCCTCTTCCTTCTTTCTTTCAGCTTCTTTATCCCCTCCCTGTCTTTTCCTCTCGCTCCCTGCCTCCTTCCCTTTCTTTCATATGCAGGAATTTATTTACTAAACAGGCATTTTTTCTGGAGCATCAACCATCCTCCATGTATCTGCTATTATTCCAAGAAATATCATAATCTGAGCTTTTCCACAGTCCCAGTGGGATCCTAGGAGATCAGATCACCACGTGCATTTTAACAGTGATGCAAATGAATGTGATGAGATTAGCACAATTGTAATCTCTTCTTTCAAAAATAAATTATCGACAATAAGTTCAGCTTGTACAGAAATAAAAATAAATAACCATTAACAGAGAAGATATGTATAATATCTAATGAACATTGAACCTATTAATTAGAGAGAGAAGAATACACAGCCAAGGGGATTACTGTGACAGATTATAAATACTAGAAGGCTTGACAATGTGGTAACAATGGTGCACTCAGCCAGGGGGTGGTGAACAGCACTCCTGAAATCGAAGTGACATTTACACATCTGTGTTATCCCAGCCTCCTGAGACTGCTGCATACTCTTTATTCAAAGAAAAACTCTAAAACAAAAACCTCTTTTGTCAAGAAACCTTTATCTGAAAGTTCAGCAATTCTTTTAATGACTATCTTCCTCCAAATGAAAATGAAATTATCATGCTTTTTATTTTAATATTCACAATGACTTTATATAATAATTTGATCAACTTAACATTTCCATTACATGAAATTAGGTTATATTTTAAATTATATCATTTACTCAATATTATTTCTGATTATTTAAAATTGGTTCTGGTATATGAAGATTCATTTGCCTTCAGCATTTTGTTCTTTATTACTTGGATTTTATATTATGTATTATTTCTCTAAGCCCAATAAATTTATGTTTTCTGCAATGGAGATGCTATCTTTATCTCTATATCTGGCCATAGGATATTTACTGTAATTTAAAATAATTTACTTGGGAATATTTACTGGTGTGATTTCACAGTAGTATCAGAAAACACAAAATAGGGCTTGAGGAAAGGGAACTGTGTCTCAGAAACTGGACAGCTAGCTGCACAAATTGAGGAACAGGAGTTAAAGTGAATAAAGTTATGTAACCATAAATAATGTCTACAGCTCTCCATATGTCAATCCGGAACAGGAGTTCATTTCTCTTTTATTTACTCAGTATAAACAATGATATATTTCCTTAAATTATGCTCACCCATTTAAAATATATTCTAATACAAAGGGCAACTGATAAGTGGCTATGTTGCTTATCTGTATTCAAAACAATTTTCCTTTTGAAAAAAGTTGTTAAATTTTTACCTGACTCTGGAAACTGATTTTCAGCCCCTATCAGGCAACACTGACAAATGTCATTTGAGGAACTTGCCCATAGGTGGTCCATTAATTAGAAGGTATCTGTGACAAAGTGCTGGCGGCAGCAGCACCAGATGAACGTGGACGCGATGGAATAAGAGAGATGTGAAGCCGACCACAGGGAGAACGGTGCCGACCACAGGGAGCGGTGCGCCGCAGGGTGCGGGCGACAAGATGCAGAGGGGCCACAATAAATGTCTAGGCATCAGGAAACAGCTACAGAGCAGGATCAGTCATCAAAGTTAACGTGAAAAATACCATTGTGAGCCTCTGCAAAGAGGAATATTTAATCTATGTATTCTGTGCAGGTAGAGAAATGGTGAGCTGTTGCAGAAGTAGGATTTTAGTTTCTGAGTGGGTAAATCAGTTCACTGTTAATGCTATAGTAGATCATAACAGTCTTGGCTTTGAACAAGACGCATTGATTCTCTTCTGACTCTGGAGGGCCCAAGTCTGAAGTGGGTCTCCCTGCATTGAAACCTGGAAACAGCAGAATTACTCTTCTTTCTTGGTACTCCGAGGAAGACTCGGTTTTCTTGTCTTTTCCAGCTGCTAGACACAGCCTGTATTCCTTGGCTCATGCCCCCTGGTTCTGTCTTCAATGTCAGGCCTGCCTATTCCACTTTGAAGGACCCCTGCAATTAAATGGACCCACACAGATAGCCTAGAATAATAGTCTCTGTACTTTAAGGTCTGCTGATCAGCAACCTAATTCCACGCGCAAACATAGTTCCCCTGCTGTGGAGCAGGTTCCAGGGATTAAAGCATAAACATCGTTGGGGGCTATTACTCCCCCTGTCACAATAGGTTTGGGATTAACAATTAAACCTTGATGCCCGTACTTGATCAATCTCAAATTTGTGGTTAGGTCTTATAAGGGAAACCCTATGTTCTCTCCCCAATTCCACTAATAAAACCTTTACAATGTAAGTTTTTAACTTGTTATGGTGGAACTAATCATGTCTATTAATCACTTTATCTATCTGTCTAATGAGAGCTCCTAGAAATGCCAAATATTCTGTCAGAAAAAAATAAAACAGATGTTGTCACTGTGCACACAGAAAAACAGTTGCAGTATTCACACATTGTTCATAACATTCTGATGTTATAAACCTATTGGGTAGTGAGAGCTGATATTATCTTGGACCAAGCTTATAGCATAGAATAGATCACATTCTATGAATTAGTTACAGTTGACAGGATTTCATTTTGAGAATGTGCGTATAGGTCAGGAGATTTTAAAAAATGTGAGTCAATAATAACTCTAAGAATTTGAGTCAGGAGAAATGAAAAGATGAATTGATTTTCAAATGGTCTGAGGCCGGTTTGTAATCACATAGAAACTCCCTTTCTTTAGCATGACCCCTCTGCTTTCTGTCCATCCACTCCCTTCCTTAATCGTTAAGCCCTTAGCACATCGGATTCTGGTTAGCATCAGACAGTGTTAAGAACAAGCCTCAGGTCGGCTGACCACGGAAGCAGAGTTTCATTCAAGCTAAAGAGAACATCTTGACCTCAGCTGTGTTCCAGCCCCAGGCCCATGAGAAAACCCATGGCTGACCCCAGGACCTGATACAATGATCCACTCCTCCCTGCCCTGGCCCCCACCAATCAGTACAGCCCACGGCCTCAGCGCCTTTAGCCACCATGATTAATGAGCGTTCCCCTCCATGACCCATCCATCCACGGAAGCCATCAGGGAGCCAGGTCTTTGAGCGCAAGCCTTCCTGTGACTCTGGGCTTGGTGCCATTTCCTCAACTAATAAACCCTTACTTTCTTGGCTGCAAACTTCTGTTCACATTTGACTGGGCTTTGATGTGCACAGGAGAATAGATCCCTTTAGTCCAGTAACAGGTTCAGTTACGTTTTGAACACATTGAATTTTGAATGTCCATTACCCTCTCAGGTAGAGAAGGTGAGTATGCAATTGGATATATGTGTCTGGAGGTGAGTTGGAGGTTTACATTTAGAGATCAAGTACATACAGGTGTGCGGCCAGAGCAGCACACCGAACAGATGAGTGTAGACACCAAGGGGAATGGGTCTCACATGGGACAACATTAAGGAGTCACGCAGGAATGGTTAAATCGGCAGATGGGACTAAAAGGAGGAGCTACAGAGAGTGAGGAAGAAAGCAGGGAAAGGTCAGGATTCTGGGTACCAGGTAAGACAGTGTATCATGAAGGAGGGAATGTTGGTAAAGTCAAATACTGCTCACAGGCCAATTAAATGGTGTCTGATAAATAAATGCTGGAATTATCATTGACTGTTTACACATTGAAGAAATGGACTGTGCGGACTTGGGAAAATGAACTATTACTGAACAGCACTCAGAAATAGTGTCACTTTAATAAGTCCTCTTTCCTACAAGAGTCTCACACTTTCATAGTTTAAATAGTTGAGTCCACTAGAGGCTCCAATTGGTGGTCAATTGGTCAGCCCACCAGTCAGATTAGATAATTAACAAGAACTTAATTTGTATTGGATTAGTAAGTGTCCCCTGAGCACCTGATGACTTCCTGCTGACTACTGGCACCTAGCACCTCTGTCCTGAGCCATCTGTCTTGGGTGCTCTGTCATTTAAGACATTGGTTGATGAATCCTGCATTTAAAATAAAGTATAGCTACATGAATTGTGTTCAGCAACGTTTTATATTGAGTTTTCTGGGCTATTCACAATATAGTGCCTGGAACCCAGTGGGGACTTAACAAATGTCAAGTAAATGACAAATAATGAGGGTTACGAAATTGGCAACATAATATGGATGGGATTTTGAATAAGTTTCTCAATTGCAAATTATTTTTATCAATGCTGATTTGAATGTAAAGGTCAAAACGTTAAAACACAATAGTTAAGAGTGAAAATTATATATGTATAAATGGCTTAATACCAAGTTAATTCACTGATTTAATAATTCATGGTAACACGTACTGCAATTAAGAGTTCAACTGCAGTTTGAAACACTAATTATTGTATGTGTATGTGTTGTATTTATCCACTGCCTTAAAAAAAAGCCCCCCAAATCAGCTTTGTTAATTGGAAAATAAATGAGCTATATAATACTGTATAGATCATTATTAGTAGATAAACTTCTCTGTATTCACTAGGCTCCAGGCTTCACTTAAAGATATTTTTCAAACACAAAAATAATCATCATACATCTTCAGATTATGAGAAATAAGTAAAAATTCCTTAATTGATTAGTCAATTAGCACTAAGTACTAGGGCTGATTCATCTCCCTATTAGAAAGCCTGTTAATAGACCATGGTATAATCAAGGACCTATAAATAAATCAATAGAAAAAACATTGTCAAAGAAAGAAATGTTTTCAGAGGTAACCATGTTCGGCAGGATACAAGCGAGAAGGGAGGTATCAACACGGGGCCTTGGAAGACCATCTGAGCTGAGTGACCAGACGCCACTGGGTCAGTCATTTACACCCACCCCTGCTGTGGTGCCTCATCAGAAAAGCTTAGGTTAAAGCGCTACAGTGAGTGTTTGAAAGGCTTTTGAGCAAATTCCCAGAGAGGGATTGCTGGATCATATGGTATTTCTAGTCTAAATTTTTTCAGGAACCTTCCCGGTGTTTTCCATGGTGGCTTCACCACCAACAGTGCCCGAGGGTTTCCTTTCCTCCACACCCTCTCTGACACTTGTTATTTCTTGTCTTTCCCATAATAGCCATTCTAGCAGGAGTGGCGTGGTAGCTCTTCGTGGTTAGGATTTGCCTTTCCCTAGTAGCTAGTGATGTTGAATGTGTTTTCTTGTTAACACGTCTGCTGGCCACCTGTATGCCTCTTTGGAAAAGGGTCTACTCCGCTCTTCTGCCCATTTTTGAATGATAGTTTTTCATTTAAGCTGCATGAGTTTTTAATACATTTTGGCTATTAGCCCCTTATTAGAAGTATCATTTTCAAATATCTTCTCCCATACTAAATCTGAGTCTTATTTTAAATCAATAAAATAATATTTACTTAAATGACTTTAAATGCACGAAACAGTATTTTCAAAGCTTAATAAAATATATATGATGATTTGTAAAGAACCTGAGTATTAAATAAATAAAATTTTAAAATGCTATAGATATTTGGGTGGAAACCATAAAGCTAATATTTAACAACTTAGCTTTCTTATGAGTGTTACTTTAAATACAATTGTTAGCTTTGAGATGACATTTACTGAAGTAAAATTAATTTTATGTCAATACCTCTTATATTTTCTTTCAAGTAAAAAAGCCAAATAGTTGAAAGGTCAAATGTTCTTCAAATACAAAACTAGTTCAAGTATTTGTTTCATGCGACACAACGAAGCGTTAAAAGGAGATAGGGGAAAATACCTCCAAATAGTAATATCGAGTTTTCAATGAAATTAAGACTCCTTTTTAAAAAGTGCTTAAGTTAGATCAAATTAGGTGATTGCATTGTTAAAATTGTTTCTCCCTGTTTACACAAACTGACTTTGTGCAATTTCAGATAATTCTAGAGAGTGCTCAGTTGGTGCCGTATTTTGCCGTATATAATGTGCTCCCATGTGTAGTGCGCAACCACGTTTTTGGCCCAAACTTCCAGGAAAAAAAAAGTTTCCTTTTAATTTTTAATGTAATTATTTATTTATTTATTTTATATTTAGAAACAAAACTGATTATCATATTCCAGGGTATTATTTCACATATGGATATTGTTATTGCTTTCTAGAGTTACACTTTGAATGTATAAGCATAAATAAAGCAATTAAAACATTAATATAGATAAGGAATTACTACTGCTCACGTATAATACACACTCTCATTTTTCCCTGAAAAGTTTGGGTAAAAACGTGAGACATTATACACAGCAAAATACAGGTATTCAAAATAATTCTAAAGTGTAAAATCAGATATTATTCAGACCACAGATTTCAACCTGTTCTTTGTGGGAACACAATTTTTTAGATTATGCACACTCTTCTGAGCTTTCATGTTTAAGCCTATAAAAATGAGACATCCCTTTTTGCCTTAAAAAGCTGAAGAAAGGTTCTAACTTGATCATGTTGGTCCAGTCTTGACCTTCTGCTGGTCGGAGAGGCTGGTTTCAAATGAATGATGGACAGATAGACAGAACACAGACCGTTTTTGAAGGGAGGTACTCTATCTCCCTCTTGTGCTTCCTCTAAAAATAAACACAACTCCAGAAGTTGCCGATTCTGCGGTTTCCAGCCTTATGCAATGCAATTGCAGTTCAGGGGCCAAAGAAAGCCAGCTGCTGCGGTTCCCAGTCCAGCGACAGGAAGGCCATCAGAGGTACGCTGAGCAGTTTGCAGCTCACTTCGTATTTGGATCTCGAGACGTGTGGGAGCTAACAAGCAAGACAAATGGTATTGACTCTTTGTTCTGCTCCTGTTCTCGCTAAATTCATTTGTCAGACAAAATCCGAGAACATGCCAGCAATATGTCTTATTAGTAAAACAAACGGAAAACCTTACTGGCTTAGGTCATGCTGCCGAACAGGGAGGAAAGTCACTCCAAGAAATGTAAAGGAATAAATTACTTTTCATCTGAGGACTATGGCAGGGAAAATAGTGGGCCCCGGTCAAATGATAAAACTGCTACTGTTGGAACTGAAATGAATCGCTGGGCTTAACAAATATTCAATTATTTCAACCCAAGTTTAAGTCCTTGGCCATAGTAACTGTAGACACAGGAGTCCTGATTTTTTAAAACTATTTCGAATAGGAAAGTTCCATGTTTTATCAACCTCTGAAAATTAATAAACAGAAACCTCATTGAATACGGAATTGGGAGGCCCAAAGGAGCAGTTCGCAAGCAGTACCATTCAAGGTCAATCACAGAAGGATTTGTAACTTCAGGCCCCAACAGAAGAATCATCACCAGGGGAAAAAAAATCATCATTTATTGACCCCAGCAGAAAAAGATTGCATATCCTACAGGAAATTAATTACTTTAGCAACTCAGCCAATGAGGAGGTCTCACCTCAAGCTAAACAGTCCTACCTGCTGTAGAACGCAGGGAGATGATCAACTGGTATCTCCACCGATGGACCAACGAGCAGCGCTGTCACCACCAGGTGATCCTTCCGCGCAGTCTTTATAATCGACTGATGTTACTCACGGATGTATTGCTCCCAAGGAACTTTCAGGAAGCACATCAGTCGGATTTGCTTTTAAGCAATCATCCCAACAATCAGTGGCTGAAAGGAATAGGAAGAGCCATTCATTCTTGTTCATGTATTTGCAGGTCAGCTGGGGCTCTGTTTGGCTTCTGTTTTAAGCTGTTGGACCAGAGATTGGTCTCTGGCTGCCGTTTGCACTTTGCCCACATGTGTGTAATCAGACGAGGCAGCAATTTTCAGGGGACCGTCCGTCCTGGCACCGGCCAAGGCTCGGGGCGGCCATCTCCATGTCATAAGCACACTTTGGGCTTCTGCTCTCATCCTCTCTGAATTCCTTTGATTAAAGCAAGTCATATGAGCAGGCTTAAGTCAAGGGGTGGGAGCTGCCTCAAAGAGAGGAGTTCAAAGTCACATGGCAAAGACCGTGATTGCAGGGTGTGGTGAAGAAATCGGACCAATGCATTTTTCCGTAAAGAGCCTGATTACTAAGTAGAGCATTTTTTAAAACATGACAAACACAGAATATTAAAGAGGCTACTCTTCTCCATGACAAGTGAGAACTATTTTTACATATGCCTATAACACTGTAAAATATCCTTTGATACGGTTTTATCAGCATTTCGCAAGCTTTGACATATTGTATCTTCATCTTCATTCATTTGGAAATATTTTACAATTCTCATTTTTTTTTGCTTTGATTAAAGGATTATTTAGAATTGCATTACTTAATGTCTAGACAGTTGGATATTTTTATCTACATTTTTATTATAATATCCAGCTAAATTACTCAGTGGTTTGATAATATATTCTGAATATTTCCAGCACTTTTTCAAATGTACTGATACTTGCTTTATGCCCCAAGAGATGTTAGATAAAGATATGTGTTCCATGGGCATTTTTAAGATGGTATATTTTGCAATTATTACTATCAACTAGGTTACACTCTTTAAACATGTTTTTAGCTTAATTTACTCATCATGGATATCTGAAATATCGCACTCTTTGAACTTCACCTCCTCAGTTCCCTTCCCTTCAACCATCATTCTACTCTCTGCTTCTATGAGTATGTGTTCGATTCTACACACAAGTGAGATCATGTAGCATCTGTCTTCCTGTTTCTCACTTACTGCACTTAGCATCATACCCTCCGGGTCCATCCACGATACCACACCTGGCAGAATTTCTTTCATTTTTAAGGCTGAATAAGACCATGTGTATAGGCATACTGCCCTTTTTTGTGTGTGTGTATTCATTCATCAAAGGATAGCTAGGTGGCTTCCATGCCTTGTGCGTTGTGAATGACGCTGCAATGAACATAGGAACGCAGAGGTGTCTTTGAGATGGTGATTTCGGTTTCTTCGGTTATGTACGCTCACGTGTGATTGCTGGATCGCATAGTTCTGTTTTTCTAAATATCCATTTGCTTTTAGGATTCTCTCTCTCTCTCTCTCTCTTTCTAATTTTGTGCATTTGATGTTTGTAAAAGTGCTTTTGGAATTTTTCTGCCTGGAATTCTCAGAAGTTTTTTTTTTGTTTGTTTGTTTTGACTCTGTAAGTTGAAATCATTCCTTTGTTATGGGTAATTCTTACCAGTTAATTTCTCAACTGTTTTTCTGGTCCATTCTTTGTTCTTCTGTGATTTCCATTGCACTCATAACTTTTGAGAGTGATGCACATGGTTCATATTTTTGCCTATTTTATGTGTCTATATTAGTTTAGATAGTTTATATTATCCACTTTACCATTTTTTAATCCTGAATTCTATAGCACACAATCAGTAGTTAGGCCCATGTACTGATTTCACAGTTTCAGATTTTGTATTTTTTAATTTCTAATTTTTTAAAATAACTATATAAATATAATATAATATAATATACACACACACTTTTAATTATCTGGTTAAATTCCCTCATCTTTTTATCCAGTTTGATTTTTTGTCTCCATATTCTTGAATATATGAATCATAATCTATCTTAACTATTTAACGTCCTGTCTGCTAAGATCAATATGTGTATCACCTCCTGTCTTGCTTCTGCAGGAGGCTTTCTCTGTTGTGGCCCACGAGATGCTACTTTCGGCATTCATGGGACATGTGTACGGGGCGCTTCCCGGTCCGTGTGGGCACTGTGGTGGGGAGATGCTGTCTCCCACCGCAGCAGCGAGCAGAATGGGAGCTGGGTCAGGGCTCCTCCCCGCGAACTCCTGTCTTGTTTCGCTACCACCGCGTTCGGCATTGCTCTCCAGGTGCTCGATTCAGCACATGGTAAGTTACTCCAATCCCATTCCACCCACGCTGACTCTCAGAGGATGACTCCTCCCAGGCTCATTCATGCTCCTTGTTCTGCGTAGCTTCTGGATCCAACACGCATCTGCAGAGTAAAACTGGCCCTTTGTTTGAGGGCCCTCAAGCTTTGCCAGGAGCAAAACCCTGCTGATTTCAAACTCAGGCAGGTATGTCCTGGAATCTCAGGCACCGTGTGATCTCAGTGCCTGTCTTGGGAACAAGGGCCACGGAGAGTCCTGGTTCATTTTATCCTGCTGGGGTTTTCAACTCTCATCTGACATTTCTCTGGGGCCCCGTTCTTCTGCAAGTATTTGTTTTGACAGCAGCAAGTCAATGAGGGAATACCTCCCAGGCTCTTTGGAGCTTTTCATCCTCTTTAGCCTCAACCTCCTACAAATAAGATTCAGCAGAGGATTTTGGTGGAAGCTGACCACGGGTTTGTGAAACTCAAAGTTTCCAAAACTTTGTTGCAGGCCCAGGACACCGCCTGAGGATGCCAGTCCCTTCATTCTCCAGCAGAGGGCGGTTTGCTCGTTCCTGCTGGGATTTCAACCTTCAGCCTACGCCAGAAATCGACCAATCACTCCAAGAGGAAAAGAGAGAGCGGCGGAGCGCACACAGAGGAAAAGGCCCCGTGTATGGAAAACCTTAGCCTGTTTGGTACTTGTTACTGCCTCAGCAATCTGGCATATCTGAAAATAAGATTCTTCTGTTGTGTTCACCTCTTCTATTTGTTCTCTCCGTGGGCAATGGCCTGAAGGAAACTGTTCTATCTAGACGCAAAGACCAGTTGTGTTCTAACAACTGCACAGTAATGCAGCCAGACCTTAGATTTACACAATTTGATTTTCCTCAATTATATAATGACCTTAGCTACAGTGTGTCCAGAAATGTGATCAGACCAAATAGGTAACAAATCCTTCGGTCATCTCGGAATTCTGCAGAAGTGAGGCAGACCTAAGCTGGACCCTGAGTGTCTAATTGTTTGGGAGGGAGTGGGGACTATTATACTTTCCTGTGGAGATATTGAACCTTTCCCCCCTTATTTAAATCTCTAGCTTCTCATACTCGGATGCTTTCTCTGAACTCTGGCCTCTCCCCATCTACAGGCTTCCTCAAGAATTTAAAACCCTCTCACCCCTCCCTCTAGGCATACAGGGGTTTCTCTCTCGTTTTCACACTATTCCACCTAGCAATCCCCTACTTTGAAATCTTCCTCGCAGCTCCCCTCCATGCAAGCTGGGCTTGCCCGGGATTGTGGAGCCGCAGGTAGCGCACGGAACAGACAGACGTTCTCGGTCCTCAGTGTGTTCTAGGTCATTTCTCAAGCTCTCTTGGTTTCCACAGAACTCTCTGCCCTATCCTGCTCCTCTCTTCTCCTCCTCACCTGTGGACGAGAAAGCGGGTTCTAGGGAAAGCATCCTCACAGGGCGATCTGGTCATAAACGCCTAACGGGGCAGGTCATGGGGGGTGGCCACGCCCCAGGCATACCACTTCCTTAGTAACAGGTTTCTCTCCGCCTTAAGCCAACCCTGCCCATTGGTTCTGTGTATTCGGTCGACGCACCATTGAGATGAACCTAACCACCTCCATGCAATCTTCCTTCCCTTCCTTCCTTAGTCTCAAATGCATACAAGAAACTGCAAACTATTTTCATAAGCATTTATCTCAGGTCATGCTTCCAGCTGTATCCTCTTTTGAGTCAAATGCATTTTTATAAAAATCCTCTACAGGTGTGAATATTTCTTATGTCAACACCCCCAGAGGCTGCACATGGCAATGGGTTCTCCCTGAGAAGGTCGAGCCCTTCTTGTCCTCTGAAAGCCCTTTGGTGCCCCAAAAGGCCTTCCCTCTGGCTGCCCTAAAAATGTTCCCATAAGCTGTATTGTGATGTAGGCAATACATTTTCTGGTTTAAGAGACTTACTTGGTGTTTTTAAAGATAAAGGTAAGATGTTAGGAACCGAGCAAACATCATCTTTCTATAAGAACTTCAGTTAATGAAACTATTGTCCCTGTATGTACAAAAAAAGTCCAAATTTATACTCAGGGCTGAAATACAAGCTCTTCTACAAGGCTTCATTCATGTTTGTTATACAAAACTTTAGCACAAATATTGACTGAAAATATTTGTATATTTTTCCTGGCTAAGGCAGGGCAAATATAACAGAGTGCATATATTTTATATAAAATATACTCCTGCTTAGGGACAGGCTTGTAAATGTTGTGCATATAATTATTCTGAATGTCACACCGAGTTTTCAGGTGATTTTCCATCTCAAATTTACTTTTCAAAAACTCTTTTTCTCATTTGGAGATATATACATGGTACAGTTTATAAATCTTATCTTCCTAAGCTTCTTAGTGATTTGTCAATGCATTTCTTATAAAGGCTTATCATATAATCTTTAAAACTTAATAATATATGTCATTCAATTTTTACTTCAATAACAAATTCCTAGTAAAATTTTTTCAGGATTATAAAGTATTAAATGAGTTTTGCAGAAATGTTGAATCATGCTTTAGTTCTTTTATGTTGATGCATCAAAGAAAATAGTAGAAATATATACATAATAGAAATATATACAATGACCCTCAAATATACATTTAAAATACTAAACAATAACATAAAGTTAACATTTTTTTTACAGTACAACACAAAAATAGGTAACGTTCACCAAACAGTATGCGTTACATACTTTTTCTTAGGGCATAAACATATGTTAATCCATTTAGCCTAAGTGGTAGACATAGTATTTTTATTTTTCATGTGTGGCAATCTGTGGAGGTAAAGTCTTTTGTCCAAGATTGCCAAGAGTATTCTTCTTGAGTCCACGTTCTGTATACTGAAACACACTGCCTGCATACCAGCGTCAATGGCGAATACAATGAAGAACGGGACAGAAGGCATTCTGGATGAGACAGCTCATGATTTGGGGTAGGGAAGGGTAGGAGGCTGTGATGAATGATTTCAGGAGAGTAGTTCACCCAGCGATAGGCAGTCAGAGTGATCAGCCTTCTCCCCACCACTGTGGCCCGTAGTACCATTTTCACATGTGCACACATTTTGTATAAACACGCATACATTTCTTGCACAGGATTTTGGAAAATCTAGGTTGGAGACGCCTAAAACTGGATGGCAGGTTTGTAGAAAGCTTCTGCGCCACACTGGTGTCATGTTGCTGTTATTGAGAGGAGAAACTTTGCAAATGAAGGACCTCTTTATAGGATACCCTCTAAGGTAATTTGTATTTTTGTTTTTTAGAGTCCAAGTCTGTCAAGATGCATGGTTTAGCATAGTGTTAAACACAAGTCGGAAGTGAGGTCAGGAAGGTGAGGGGTGCTAGGCTGTTGAGCCCAGAACTGGTTCACATGTGCACACGTACACACCCCCCCAAAAAAAACAAAGAAAAATAACCAGTAACAAAACAAAAACAGATCCACACATGTGCAGTATATTAATTTCCTGGGGCTTCTGTGATCAAGTTGCCCAAACTGGGAGTTTTAGGATCACATGAATTTATTCTCTCACCGTTCAGGAGACTGGAAGTCAAGGTGTCCTCAGAGATGATGTCTGTGAATCTGTTCTTGCTGGTAGCTCCTGGTGGTTCGTCTACAGCCCCTGACATTCTGTGATTTCTCCACGCATCACTACAACTCAATGCCTTCACCCAGTGGGGTCACGTGCTAAAGCAGATCCCAATAACCTCCCTGCTGTAAGGTTGATGGAATTGGAACATTATTAACTACACCTGACAAATCCTGCAGGGCGTTGCTACCCAGTGCTTGATAGCCTGATTCAGACCAAGTGTTGAGGAAAGCGTGTTGAAAGTTCTATTTAAAATAAAAGTATTCATGGAAGCACAGCCTTTTGGCCCAGCAATTCCACTGCTGGGATTATATCCTAAGAACCCTGAAACACCAGTCCAAAAGAACCTATGTACCCCAATGTTCATAGCAGCACAATTTACAAGAGCCAAGTGTTGGAAGCAACCCAGGTGTCCATCAGTAAATGAATGGATCAAAACACAATGATACATTTACACAATGGAATTCTACGCAGCAGAAAGAAAGAAGGAGCTCCTATCATTCACAACAGCATGGATGGAACTGGAGAGCATTATGCTAAGTGAAATAAGCCAGGTGGTGAAAGACAAATACCATATGATCTCACCTTTAACAGGAACCTAATCAACAAAACAAACAAGCAAAATATAACCAAAGACATTGAAACTGTGAACAGGCTGACAGTGACCAGAGGGGCGAGGGGAGGGAATTTCAGGGGAAAAGGGTGAAGGGTTTGCAGGAACAAATATAAAGGACAAATGGACAAAAACAAGGGGAGGGGTGGAAATGAGAGGGAGGTCGGGAGGGCTGGGGGGTGGGTTGGGGTAGGGGGAAAAGGCGGAAAACTTTACTTGACCAACAATTAAAAACAAAAGTTACACAATGTTTCTGACATACAGTCACTATTGAGAACTAATGGCTTTCAGAATAAAATTCCAAGCTTTCATAAAAAAAGATTAAAGACAAATTAGACACAAATAAAGCTATTTTTGTAACAAAGCAATTCTTTTTAGAAATAATTTCACTTGTTCTGATATACAATTAATGCTATAGTACTTTCTCCTAAAGACTTCTATGGGAGGGATCATTTTAATCACGGGAAAGTGTCTGAAATTCAGTTGGTGGATGGATAGTCAAAGCCTGCCATCTGGTGGACAAACTAATTTTAATTTTGTCTGTAGGCAGCGTCCACAGGCTCAGATACAAATTCCATGAATGCTTAGGATTCCTGGCTGGTCAGGCAAATATATTTCCAATACTCAGAATAGATTCTGGCAAATAATAGGTGGTTATTACTTTTCTAATTGAATTTATAAAATGAATCAGCCATTCAACATCATCATGTTTTTTAATGAGTGATGATCCACATTATGAATTCTTGCTTGGTTTACTCATAAAAAATTGGGTATTATGAATTTTAGAGATTTTTAATAATACTCATCTATATTAAAATAAAGTATAACAACTATTGGGGAAACAAAAATGCTAGTTTTCAATGAAGTTAAACTGCCCTATTTTAAAAAGGTGAATTTTGCCAGCTGCTTTCACATGCTGTTTTTTTCTTTTTATAAGTTGCAAGAATCACCTATTTTTGTATTGTTCCAACATTTTAAGAGGTAAGGCTTTTTTGAAATTTTGAGATCATTCTTCCCTTCTGCTTTCAAAACTATAGCTTACAAGAGGAAGTATCTAGGTATTATTCAATTTAATAATATATTTTGATTTATAAAATGTTGATACCCATGCTCAACTTAGCTTACTTCTCATGAATCATTTCTCATAATCTTAGCCAAATTTATAGTTCAATCACTTAAATGGCACATTAAAATTAAGTACGTTGACAATAATTAAGATTTTTCTGGGATATGAAGATATATTCATTCATGTATGTAGTCAAATCCTTTAATTAACTGTGATATCTATATTGTAGCCAATTACCTCCAGCCATTAAGTTTTATCAAGAGATCTAGATAGATATAATTAATCAAAATTAACATTAAATAATTTATTCAATATAATTATCTATAAATGTATTAAACATGAGTAGTACATAATGAGAGTTAATTTAATATTGAGCTACATTGTAATCATACTTTGTTATTTCCCTTCTAACGCACCTCTCTGCCAAAGTTTGTATCAACCACAATGACATATCAAACTACACCACAAAGGAAATCAAACTTACAGCCTTATGAATATATATTATTTGATACACTACTCATGATCACATTTCCAAAATCTTAAATCAGTTTTTAGGAAGGCAAATTTTACTTTGTTCTCCCATCAATTCCTGGCTCTTTATTTTATTTCATTGCAAATATTTCCAATACTATATGTTTATACATGTAATCGGCATTTACTGAAAATTCTCACAATAAGAGCGTGCCCATTTAGAAGGAAACATATGATTATTCTGTTTGATACAATGCACATGGCAAACACTGTTAAAATGCCGTTGCTGAGCTCTAGGTTACTGTCCTGAATGAGAAAATATCGGTGATGTGATTCCAAAATGACTTCCATGCCGCACGTTTATAGTTTGACTCTTCTAATTTTCTTTAAACCGACAAGTTTCAACCAAATTAAGAAATCTTGAAAACTGTGTGGTAGAGAAACTAGGAGAAGAAGGAAGGATGGAAGGAAAGTGGAGGCGGGAGGAAGAGACAAAAAGGAAAGGGAACGGCTCTGAGGCTTGGAAGACTTCGTATTCTGGGGATGCGGCAGCTGTGAGGTTCTTGGGCAGGACCGCGATTCATTCTTTTTTCTACCTCATCAGGCATTCAGAATGGATCTTACGTATAGTTGCATTGTAGTAACAATGCTAATGATACAGCAGTTAAACTTACTGAGCATTTACCGTACACCAACCCCTTGCCAAGCCCTAGATTAATCTTCACGACGAAACTACGAGGTAGGTCCTAATAGTAGCCCCTGTTGCAGATGAGGGGCCAGGGGCACAGCGGGATGAAAAAACTTGCTCAGAGTTTAACAGATGTTGGATGTTTGGCTTAGAATTTGAAACCTAATACACCGACTCTGGAGCCGGTGCCATAAAGAAATTAGAAAGTGCTATTTTCCAAGGTCCAACCACTAATTTCCAGCCTTTTCCTCACTAGTCAAACATATTAGACATACAGTTTTGTTCTCCAGGCTCTTTCCTAGTCTTATCAAAATATGATCTGTATCATATTTTGCTTGCTGTTTGTTTTTATTTGCTAATTTGTTAAAGGAATACTTTGCCCACAACTATATCATACCAATACCCGATTATAGTGTTAAAAATTAATAGTCCTTAAAATAAACTTTAAACATGGGAATCCAGTCAGTTGATGAGATGCAATAAAAAAACTTGTCCAGGTGTATAGTACTGATCTAGTTCTCACATGTTGTTTAGTTACAATGTAAGTATGTAAACAAATGATACGTCCAGAGAAAAACTATTTATTTTAATGACAATCGAGAGCCTCTATTTGTTAAATAGAATTAGTGTTAAGTCAAACACAGCAGAATAAAAACTCAGAAAACTTCAAATAGACTGTTTGGATGATTATCAGTTAAATATAGCCCAAACTTATGAAGACATAACCTTTCATCATACCAAAGTATTCACATTTATGATGACTCTGCATAAAATATTTTAAATTGCCACACTCTGAGCCTAATCACTTACAGTTCTACAGATTAATAGCATCGGTTTGATGTCAAACTTTCCTGGCACAAGGAAGCAATTCACCATCTCACTAGGAAGCCAGAAGTAATTCTCAGAAATATAATTCACAACACGTTATGTTTTAATACAACATATTTCAGCACATACATCAAGTTGTCTGCATCTTCGTCTCCCCAAGACACAATTAAAATGAGTTAATGAAATCATTATCCAAGCTGCTCATTCTTCTCATTTATATATGACACGACGTGTTATATATGATGTTATTGATCTTCCATTATACACCACAAAATCATTTTTCTTCTCTTTTGAATGGCTGGAGTAATGGATTCTTTATTTTTTATTTTAGAAACTGTTACATGCACCTAAAAATAATTTAAATTAGTTTATATGAGGTTTACTTATATGTTTAGCTAATTTAGTGAGATGAAAATATTCTTATTTGCATAATCAAAGTTTTTAGTTCTCTATTATATTTGATAATACACTAAGGACAACCATCAAATAAGGAATACTATTCTGTGCTTGGCCCAAGAACATAACCTCAAATTGTGCTAAAAAATGTAAATAGGTAGAAGAATATCATGAGACTTGACATATTTGAGAAGATAAAAATGGGAGATTAAAATTCTATTAAAATGTGATTTGAAGCGAATATATTCCCTCGGAGGTATTTTAGCTTATTTGACAAACTCTACGTAATTTCAAGTTTTGAGAATGATCTTTGGTTTGATGCTCTCCTCCTGGCCCCACCAGGACGCGGGGGCTCTTCCCATTAGGGTCGGCAGGGTATTAATTCAAAGAGATGTAAGAAGCCAAAAGGAGGGATATACCACACTCCGAGGACAAGCTTTACAGGTGTGTTGTGCAGGAGTAGCAAAGTGAACATGACCGTGGCAGATGACGTGGTCTGGGAAGAACTGAGAGACTGACGCTTTTACTCATTCGTTGATTACCGCATGCGGTTGTCAGTCTACCAGTCGGTCAGTCGCTGATGGGTGTCGCCATGTGTCAGACACTGCGAGGGTGCTGGGTGGTCTTCTGGATGAATCCTTCCACCAGGACAGGGCACGCGGTTCTGCTGGTTGTGCTAAATGCTGCATCCCGGAGCCCCTAGGATGTTGGGTGGCACATGGTAAAACTCAATAAACAAGATGTGGTATCATGAATATTGTGGGATAAAGGGTTATAATTTATTTTTTGTTTAGCATTCAGAAGTATGTAGATTTCTACCCTTTTGAAAACCTGTCGCTATCTAGAAACACTCTAAATAATTCCAATTCCAGTTCAAATTTTTCAGCCACTTCACATAATATTACTCCTTTTGAGTGTTTTATTCTGACACTATATCCACATCATCATATAAATAACTTTCTCTCCTTACTACTTCCTTTTAGTAGTGTGATTGTCATATAATATAAAATGTGAAATAAAGAATTCATATTAGTATTTTAGTATAAATTATCATCATACTTTATGTTTAAAAATAGATAAATTAAGGCAATTATCAGATACAGTCATGTTTAATAAATCTAAAGTAACTTTAAAAGTTATTTGATAGTACATGTTCATTGAAAACAATATTTTCTCTCCAATTAACTATGTTATTAGAAGCAATTCAACTGAAATGAATCAAACATCAGAAGAAAGAGACTTTGTTTATTTAACAATTTTCTAAACATTTCTTAATTCTTAGTATGTACCACTTAGAACACCAGAGTTATGACAGTCAAGTGAATACTCAGCAGGCATTTAACACAGGCACTGGAGTTTAAAAATACACAGACGTGTTTATTAACCTGTGCTGTACTATAGTTCAAACTTCAAATTGCTTCTCTTGTTCTGACATCAGCTTAATGAAAGATTCCATGTGCTCAGTCAATGACAGAGCTGATCATATCATAAACAATGAGGCCCGTTGAGTGACTAACACACACAACGGTTTCACTGAAGACATGGTGACAAGAACCCCCTAGCATTTGAGAGGGGAAGGGCGCTGACCTATGTCTCTGTGCGTGTGTGCATACGTTTGCCTTTGGAAATTTATCTCTAGCCCAGGAACGCTTTTTTTCTGTTATGTTGTCGTCTTTTTTACTTCTTCGGTGGCACCATCGAAGCCAATCAATCACTCGGTTGTCGACTCTTCCTTGTCTGACTTCCATATCTGTCTTTATGTCCAACACAATTTCATTAAAACATTATTTTGTGCAGTGAAGCTTTCTGTTTATCCCATTGATCAGCAATGTATTTTTAGTTTTCACTCAGTCAAGCAAGGCTTGAGAAAACCACAACGCCCATTGCATTTTTACCCACGGTGTTCTTTTTTACGTTACTGTATGAAATGTTTTCCATGGAGATTTTATCTCTCCTAAAACAGATGACTGCTGTCCGGTGTTTCTCCATTTCTTTCAACTTGTTCGACCCTTAGGTTTCTTATTCTTTATCTGACTTGATAAGCGTAGAAGAAGAAGATGGAGAGCGTGATACATTTCCCTGCGTCACTTACGCTGTGGCCCCAGAGAGAGAGCTTGGCAGGACTTCCTGGTTCTTGTTCATATCCGAATTTATGATTTAGGGATTGATGGTGAAGGCACACAATGTCTTCTTTTTTTGTTTCAATATTTTGATTTTTATTTTAACTTTTTTATCATTGTTCAGTTACAGTTGCCTCACCATTTTTCCCATTGCTCCTCCCCCACAGTCAATCCCCACCCCATTGTCCATGCCCATGAATCTTCTTACCTCCCCCTCCCTCCCACTTCTGGTCACTGTCAGTTTGTTCCTTATTTCCACGTCTCTGGTTCTATTTTGCTCATTTGTTTGTTTTGTTGATTAGCTTCCACTTTTAGGTGAGATCATATGGTATTTGTCTTTCACCACCTGACTTATTTCTTTTTGTTTTACTGTCTGTTTTTACTTTATCAAAACATAAGAATGCAGTACTCCAAAGCCTGTTTGAATTTATCTCCATGTTCCTCATAGAAGCAGGGGCCTGCCAGAGCGATACATAAATATTTGTCAATCCTCACCTTTAATCTTGTGAACTTCCACTTTGCCCACATCTGATTTGAAATTCACAAATACATAGAGCACTGCTAAATTTCAGATGCTAACCAAATACTATTTTCAAATAAAAAACTCCTGTATATTATTACTTACACCATCAAAATAGAATTTTGATTTAAAATATCAATGCAGTTTTGATAACTATAGGATATATAATTCAATCAGCATTGTTAAAATATGGCAAAAATTAAAATTTGATTTTTATTGTGGCACTTAATGTGACCTCAGACATACAATTTACCACTTGCCAAGTCAGTCCACTAAGCCTTTGTAAAATTAAAACTCACCTCATAGGGTTGCAGATTAATATTGGTATGAGTGTTCTTACTAGTATTCAATTAATGGAAGTTATTATCATAATTATTCATAATTATGCACAATTTTACTTTTATTAATTATTATTATTCAAAATATTTTATCTATATATTTTTGGTGGGCTCAGTTGGTTGGAGCGTTGTTCCATAAATCGAAAGTTCGCAGGTTCAATTCTGAGTCAGGGCGCATGCTTAGTTTATGGTTAGGTCCCTGGTGAGGGCGAGTACAGGAGGCGAGTGATGGATGTTTCTCTCTCACGTTGGTGCTTCTCCTCTTCTCTCTCTTTCTGTCCCTTCCCCTCTCTATAAAATCAAGAGGCATGTCCTTGGGCGAGGATATAAACAAATAAATAAAAAATAAATATTCATTTGATAAATGTACAATTTCCAACTTTTGTTATGGTATAGCTTACTATTACAATCTAAAGATATTCATCATTTGATAAATATTCTTTGGACTTTTACTTCATAGAAGGGAAAAGCATTGTGTTCCACAAAGGGCAATTGTCATACGTTTTAGTTTTCGAAACTGACCATGTTGATGCTAGGGATGCATTTTTTTAATCACAATCTAGAAACTGAATAAAGCCTTGCTTTTCCTGTCTTAATATTAATGCACAGTAGTATAGCATTTATGGATGTGATAAACCAGTATGAGCATTTACATGGTGAAACTGAATATTTCAGAATGACCACAAGGTGTCGCCACACTACACTTTTTGGGAAGACCCTACCTCCCCATCACTGCTGGTTGAATAAAATGGAGAATAATACTGACAGTACATTCATAAATACAAACAAAATCTCGTTTCAGAAAAAATCAAGAAATTTGATGATAGGGATACATTCATCTGGATTTTGTTTTCTCCAAATATATCTGAGAGGACATGTCTGAGGGCTCTGTCTCTATGAAGATTGGGGCTTCAGAGGAAGTCCTTAGTTTAGGGGACTTCTTCAGGCCTGATGCCTTGAGATGAAGTCCGAAATAATTCCCTCCCTTTATTTGTGCATTGACAAGAAAAAGGCTAGTCAAGGCTCCATGCCATTGTAGAATTACGAATGCTGAAGCATTGAGCATCGAAAACACAAGTTGCCTACTTATATTCCAAAGGAATTTGAAAAGCTTTGTAAAGATGTCTTCACTGTCAAAAACTTTTATGCCGACCAACCTCTTAGGGGGCAAGAATAGGAGCTTATAGTAAAGGTCCTGAAAAAATTAAAATAGAGTTACCACGTGACTCAGTAACCCCTCTTCTGGGTAGCTGTCCCCCCCAAATTGAAAACATTTATTCACAAAGACACTTGCGCCCCTAGGTTCAGTACAGCATCATTCATGATGGCCAAGACATGGAGACAAGCAAAATGTCCTCCTACAGACGATCAGAGAAAACGAGGCACAGAAGCACAAGGGAATAGTACTCCATGGCGGGAGACGAGGACATGCTGTCATTTGCGACAACACGGATGGACCTTGAGGATGTCATGCTAAGTGAAATACGTCAGGTAGAAAAGATTAAGAACCATGTGATTTCACTCATACATGGGGCCTAAAACTAAAAGCAACAGATAATAAGACAAACAAAAGCTCACGGACACAGACAACACGTGGTGTTTGGCAGAGGGAAGGGGGCGAGGGGATCACAAAGGGTACAGTGGGTGGGGCAGATGGTGATGGGAAGTGATTTGACTTTGGGTGGTGGGCACACAGTGCAGTATGAAGCCACGTCTTGTAGAACAGCACACTTGAACCCTATGTGATCTTATTAGCCAATGTCACCCCAATACGTTCAATAAAAAGAAAATCAGGAATTAAAGTTTTTCGATTTCTTAACATAGAACCATCGTATATTCTCAAAGAAAATGCTTGTTTCAACTAAATCTCTATTTAAGTTAAACATTTTTTTTTTAATTCAAAACTTTTGAGTTGATCTATAGGATTGCCTTGACTAGATTTATACGATTTGGTCCAAACTAGATAATTTGGATAATTACAGATGAAGTTCTCTCTCTTTGGTTTTTCACTTAGTCATTCTTCCTATATATGTGAAAAATGATGTGAAGGGAAAGAGAATATAAACTTAGTGAAACAAATGATCTAATAATGCTTTTTGAGATAAAGGTTATAGGAAGTAAAGATATACAAAATACATTAAGAGCACTTACATAGAAATTAAAAATTGGGAGCCAAGAAAATTTCCCTCATGATGAATTAGGATTGCATTAAGAGTATGAATGTGTTAAATAATTTTTAAAAATCAGGGTAGTAGTGGTTTATCAAGAGTCTTGTTTTTTTAAATAATCAAACTTTTAATTTGAAACTACTATATCACATGTTCATCCCCTGGTGCAATGCTAACTTTGAGAAATTATCATGTAAAATGAAATATGCTTTTATCCCACAGAAACAGGCCAGTTTTTATCTCCTCTTTAATGGAAACCATGACCATCATTTAAAAATAACTTTAATTCACAAACATAGTTTAGCTATTGGGAAGGAATCGTTTGCTTTTTCAGGTAAATAAACATCCAGATATCTCCTTAGAAATATCTAAAATGCCCCCATATCTCCCTACATAAATTCTGTCACAGTAGTTTACTCATGATCTATGAAATATATTAGAAAGTACAAATATGCATGTCATTTATAAGCCTGAGAATGACTATGTTTAGTCTGTTAATATCTTTAACGTGCAACCGACGACGGTCTTTACTTTTCATTAGAGAGCAAACTTGGGTTCAGGGAATGCGTTTTTAAATTCTGGTCACTTTGTGCCTTGTCACCTTCCTCAATTGAATTCCTAACGCCCCCATTTTCACCAGGAGGATGGTCTCAGAAAGTGACGCTGATGTCCGAGGGCTGTCCCGGCTGCAGTAGCAGATGACAGGAGGGCTGTTCTGTTCATCCAACTGAGGACAAAACCTGAAAAATCTCGACCTCCCACTTTCAAGTTCGTTAGAAAAATATTTCTCTTTAGAATAATAGCCTGGGCAGCGTTCTGTTATAAATAACGGAACAATTATAGAAGCCTTACATTTTCCTGTCTCCCTAGGCAGACTTATCTTCTTCCCTCCTCAGCTCCAGCTGAAATATTTCTTTTTCTTTAGTATGCACATTGCTGGCCCTGAATCCTGAGAGATTCTCTGCTTTAACACTGGCTTCAAATCATCTAATTCAGTTACTCCTTTTATGCAGTTGTCTTTTATTTTCCTAATCTTGTGAAATCAACATACTGCCTACTAATACTAGCCTGAAAAAATACCCACATATTTCTTAACTGTAGCTGAGATTGTTCCAGATTTCTACTTTGGAAAAAGAAAACACTAAGTTATTATATTTTGACCTTTAATAAACAGTTGAACTTGCAAATCTTAATCAGACTTGAAATTAAACACTAAAAATTCATAATTAACTTGGTTATGAGAAATTTATGAGTCTTTATATCATGCATAAAGCAAGGGTCAACTGAACATTTGAATGTGATTATTTATCTATGTTGGATAACCTATCACCAATTTAGCATTGTTCCGTCCACCCTTCTTAGTTTTCTTTGCATTTTACAGACTCAGCTGGGACTTCATGTCTCAGAATCCCCTTCCCTATAATGTACCAGACAGCCAATGGCCAGCACAAGAAACTCATGTGATTTTGGAAGGTGTAGGGGAGAGAGAAGTCTTTGTTCTCTGGATGGAATTGCAGCCAGACTTTCACGCAGGAGTGGGGGTTCCTGCAGCTTCTTGGTGAGCACATGGGGAATGCTCAATTTGATGCTGTGGGGTAAGAAAGATGGTGGGAGTTTGAGAGCTTCCTGAAAACAGAAGCAATTTTCTGGTGGTCTTCTTAGAACTGCATATTTTAAATGTCATATTTGGACATACTTTTTGTATGTTGGGAAGTATTCATTTTTTCTCTATCCATTTTTCCAGGTAGTGTTTTTAGATACTCTAAGTACTGCTTGAAATCAAGCTAAGGAACAAACACCAATACGGAAAAGTGAGTGAAGACTGCTAACTTCTCTCATTTCAATAGGAAGAACATTAGCGTTGAGGATTCCAACAGGAAAGTAAATATAATAATAGAAGATACTTAGTTACTTTTAAAATACTTTTTTCTAAAATATTGGAAATTTACATTTATACATAGTTTTGGGTTCTTGTTTAAGTGATTATTGATTAACTTATGTAGAAGACAGTTTCACGGAATTTTTGGTATGTATTCACAATATGATGGGGTCATGAATCTGAGGCGGGAAGATGTGAAGGATAAGAGTGAGTGGAGAGTTCATGAACCTCAGTTCTCTCTTTCTTGTAAGATAAGCATATACAAAGCTGGAGAATTCGCTTAGAGTTTGAACCTGTGAGTACTGAAGTTGATGTCTTCAACTGTAAAGTGACAACACACTTCCGAGAAACTGTAGACAGCAGTTCACCAAACTGCTGGGGCTGACCGAACGGAGGTATTGTGTAAAAGGATTTAAACTAAACATAAGAGTGTGTAGCAGTTAGAAAAGTAGTTAAAGAGGATAGATTATTTTCACTTCATGCTATCGTTTGATGTGTTGTATTTTTGATAATAATATTTCCTCACTCCATTGAGTTTAATGAGTTGCATTTAAAATCGGTGCTTACCTAATAGAAGTATCCAGAATATAAGGATCAGCCCCTTCAATTGCAGATTTTCTGCTAATTATTTAATAACAACAACATGATGGGCTAATTTTGAAGTATAAACAGAAGCCCAAAATGGCAAACTCGGGCACATTTTCAGGAGACACGAAAGCTCATTTTATCAAAAGACAGCGCCGTTCCCTAGAGGGCACCACCACAAGGGTTTGCCACCGCAGTTCACCTTCTTTCCCTGAAACTGAATTCTTTTTGTTAATTAGGAAACAGGCACATGTTGTTTAAGACACTTACTGAGCAATGAGTTCATATAGGAAATTTCAAAACATTTAAATCTCATGAGAAAACAAATTTACAGAGAGTATCAAGTGTGTGGGTTTCCAAATAACTGTGACCAGGACTCACCATCATCCCAACACATCAATATGTACCTCACCATCTCCAATGGGTGACAAGTATGTTAGTGTTACTCCTTAACAGAAAAGCTTTGCCTTTTCGTACTGCATGGCAACAACATTTAAGGAATTTGAGAAATATTTTTAAACCACACACATCTGATGAAAAGTTAATGTCCAAAATGTATAAGAAACTCATATAACTCAACTTAAAAAAAATAACCCAATTAAAAATGGTTAAACAGCTTGAGTAGACATTTTCCAAAAACATACAAATAGCCAACAGGTACATGAAGAGATCCTCAACCTCAATAATTATCAATGAAATGAAAATCAAAACTACAATAAGATATCACTTCACATCTGTCAAGATGGCTATTACAAAAAGAAAATAAAAGGTAACAAGTGTTGAAGAGGATGTGAACAAATGGGAATACTTGTTCAGGGTTGGTGAGAAAGTAAAATAGTGAAGCAACTTTGGAAAATAGTATGGAGGTCTCTCAAAGAGTTAAAACTGGAGTTACCACATGATCCAGTAATCCCACTCCTGGGTATACTGAGGTCTATCTGGAAAAAGTCCAGCCATTGTTAATACAATGGGAGTGGTTTGTGTGATAGTGATGTAGCCTGGCAGCCAAGGAGAGGGAACTGGAATGCGCATGTGTGAACAAGGACGACTTCACTGTACTAGTCAGGGGAGGCGGTAGAAGCTGCTGAGTGAGCACGTGTACTGTGCAGCCATCACATTCAAAATGACTGAGAGAGTAGAGCAGTGAATCTGCATCAAGTTAAGCTTGAACATTCCTCTGCTGAAACTATTCCAATGATGGGCAAGTTCACAGCTATGGGCAACTGGTGATCAACAGCTTCATCATGACAACATGCCCACTCATGCATCATGTCTCATGCAGAGTTTTTTTTGTGAAACATCAAATTACCCAGGTGACTCACCTCCACTACAGCCCAGATTTGGTGCCCTGTGGCTTCTGGCTTTTCCAAAAACTAAAATCATCATTGAAAAGGAAGAGATTTCAGACTGTTGATGAGATCCAGGAAAATAAAATGGGGCAGCTGATGGTGATTGGGAGAACTGTGTGAGGTCCCAAGGTGCCAACTTTGAAGGGGACTGAGGCATCATTGTCCTACGTACAATGTTTTCTGTACCTTAACCAATAAATGCCTCTATTTTTCATATTTCATGAGTGGATAACTTCTGGAAAGACCTCATATATCCAAAATAATTATAATCAGGAATTTGAACAGATTTCAGCACTATTTACAATTGAGATGTGGAAACCAGATAACCATCAACAGATTAATGGATAGAGAAATACAGTATATAAATACAATTTAATATTATGCAGCCTTTAAAAAGAAGGAAATCCTACTATTTGCAACAGCATGGATAGACCAGAAGGACATTATGCTGAGTGAAATAAGCCTGTTACAGAAAGACAGTACTATATGATCCACTTACATGAGGCATCTGAAAGAGTCAGACTCATAGAAGCAGAGAATATGATTGTGTCTGCCGGGGGCTGGAGGTGGGGCAAATGAAATGTTGTTCAATGAGTATATCATTTCAGTTATGCTGAACAAGTAAGTCCTAGGGATCTGCTGTATGACCTGGTGCCTGTAGATAACAGCATGGTGTTATTGCCCATTTGAAATTTGTGAAGAGGCTAGGTTTCATATTAGGTGTTTTGCCACAAAACTAAACCAAACCACAAAACTCTAAGCAACAAAATGAAGGAAGACCAGGGGACCTTGGGAGATTTGGGGTGTGATAGCTCCCTTTTTATGGTGATAGCATCATGGGAATGGACACCTTCAGCCTGTACACATGACATCTGCTCACTTCTTTGTATGTCAACTTAACCTCAGCAAACCTGGGGATAAACAGCAAAATTAAAAAAACAAAAAACAAAAAACATTGCGTATCAGAAAACCAAACCAGGGTATGATACTTTGCCTTCTTACTCATTCTATTACACTGAATTTCCCTATTTTTCCTTTACTTTCAGTTATACATGTTATTTAAATAAGCAAAACATTACTAAATTCTGTGAAGGAATTGTTACTTTTAGTCTCATTCACAACTGAAGTGTGTCTATAACACTGTGGGAAAAGAGAATTTTTTTTGAAACAGAACTGCATAAAAGCCCCCTGATTGGGAGATTCACGTACACAATGGTGTTGTGTTATCACACTGGCTTCATTTTAGAATAATTTATGAACATGATTTTCATTTGCACCCCTAAATAGTGAATTAAAAGTCTTAGATTCAATACTTTAATAACCTATTTTATTTGTGAAAATGTTCAGTAGTGCTTTATTTTTAAGCAATTCAGAGTGAGTTCTTTCTCCCTTATAAGCAGGGACCTACCAAGCTATTCTGAGAGTTGGTGGGCAAACCTACGTATGGTTATATTCATGGAGAAATGTGCTTCTAAGGGGTCTTTCGGTGTTTCCTCTTAACTGTGATAAAATCAAATGTATTGAGATGTATTATTTAAAAATCTGCTTATAGATCCAAAAATTAATAAAATAGAAAATGACTTGATATTTCCACATGGTTGGGAAATTATTTTTTGTGAAACATCAATTACTTAGGATATTTTCCTATTATTTTTTAAAAGAATGTGTTTGAATAATTGGTTTTTGCTCTAAGGAAACTCTTTGAATCCAATTCAACTATAATCATGTATATCATTTAAATCGAACTGTCTTATCTAGACGAAGAAAACCAATGTCAAAAAAAGTCAAGTTTATTAAAATCATAGGTTGTTTCTGGCATGAGAGATCACCCTCTTGAATAACCACCTAATGTCGTATTCCTGTCCCTGGGCTACTGCAGTTATACGAGACAGATGAGTACATTTTAATATCTGACTACTTAATTATTTAAAAAGCCTTGGGATTCCTTCCTCAACCATCTTATTAAACGACATGGTCAAAATAAAAGTTAAAACACATCAAAATGCTTTTAAAATGAGGGCACAAGCCGCATGTCTTAAATTAGCCTACCATTAGTGAGATGGGACCCTTGATTAAACCAAAACTTCTGGGCCGGGCAGTGGCCTGGATCTCCCCACCTCAAGAACTAACAGGGCCCCCACCAAATCCTTCCATCACATCCGTTCTGTGACTGCAATCCATCACCTTCACCTTTAAATAAGCTTCACTCACCAAACCTTCTCCTAAGTACTCAGAATAAAGTTTTCAGAAATGAATCCTTTCAAAGACTGCTCGGATGGAAAGTCTCGCCGCCACCTTTTACTCTGTGCATCATAAATTACAGTTACACGTCTTAGCAGTGACGCGAGATTAGTGATGGATGGCGCAGGCAGCGGTCGGCGCGGTGCTCCCTTAATAGTGTGTTCCCTGCAGCCAGCGCTATCGGAGCGTTACAGAAACATCACCTCGCCGGGGTCTTCGCGCGTCCGTCATCTGCGCAGCTGCACATCCCTCAGGTGGCGGGCATGCTGATCAATCCTTTGCTGCCACCAGAATGTATAGAACAGGAGCTGCATGCTGCCATGAGGTAACAGGAGAAGGATCCCACCCCCCACCCCCACCCCCCGGCCCCGGTCTGTTCTCCTTACCCGTGGAGCTGGAGCTCAACTGGGTGCCCCTGAGGTGCAGTGGGGGCTCTGGCCAAGCACACGAGGCCTAGCACTTTACAAACCTCGTCTTCGCTTTGAACTCCCTTTACCTTCAGAGGAAATGAGGTCCCGCAGGGAACGGTGTGGGTCTGCAGTCCTCATGGAAGGAAAACAACTGTATTCGAGAAAACGCAACCAGTTTAAGAGTGGTTTTTTTTTTTTTTTTTTTGTAGATGTGTAAGCAACTTTTGAAAAAGTGTAGAAGAAAAAAACGGCAATAAATGCAGTTGACTTTTATTTTTCGATGTTTGTCTTTCTTTTGCACATTTACTAGTGAAATGCGTTTCTCTGCCCATGACTGAGAACTAGCGTTCTCAAAGACAGCCCCTTGGTGCTACCTTGCTTAGTCACTTAAGTTACTTCCATAACTCGGGTTTTTCCTAAAAGCACCATTGTTGTTTTTTTAAGTATAGAATCGCATATTTGAAACTTATATAGTATTATTAACCAACGTCACCCCAATAAACTGAAATTAAAAAATGAGCTATTTTTAAAATTCAAGCATTTCTTTGGGTGTTCTAATTTGTCAACAACCTATATCTTAAGTTAACACATAGTAAATTGCAAAAAGGAAAATTTAACGTACTTAGTAATGGATAAGCATATTTTAATGTCTTCATCGGATATAATGCCTCAACCTTGAATAGCTGAAAACTATATTCTTTATATATATCTGTGTGTTGCACATACATGTAGTCTCTGTATATATACATATATAAATATATTCTTTTAAAATATTAGCATATATTTATGTGTATTATTATACATCACATCTAATATGTATGATGTATACATTATAATTACACACAGACATGTGTGTTTACCTGCCCCCCACCAAGCGTACACACACTCACCCTGGCAGGTCGCCTGCCAGTGTGGGTTATCCTGTCTTCCACTCCCACTCAGCACCTCCTCACACTTGGCTTTACCATTCGTCTCTCTCTTCCATAACAGGTGGGCTTAAGCAAATCTGCTCTTCCCTCCAGATGCTGTTTACTTCCAGGGCAACACTGGCTTCTCCACTCATTGCTGTGCAACCGTCATCACCATCTGCATCCAGGATATTTCGTTACCCCAAAATCAACCTCTGTACCCATCAAACGACTCCCATTCTCCCTACATCCAGATCCTGGTGTCCACTATTCTACTTCCTGCCTCTGTGAGTTTACCTCATCTAGGTACCTCATGGAAGTGGAACATGCAACATTTGCCCCTTTGTATTTGGCTAATTTGACTTAGCATAATGGTGACTTATTGCAGCATATTTCCAAATTTTATTCATTTTTAAGTTTGAATCACATTGTGTTGATGGTCATACATTTTATTTTGTTCACCCATTCATCTGTCCATGAATGATCGGGTCACTTCCTCGCTTTGAACCTTGCGAATAGTGCTGATAGGAGCTTTGGTGCACAGGGATCTCTCTCGGCCCCTATGCAGAGAGGTGCAGCCCTGCTGGGAAGTGAAATGGCTGCACCTCACGCACGTAAGCAGAGAATCGCCATGTGACCCAGAAATGCACTCTGCAGTATGCACTCTCAGAAACTGAAAGCAGGGGCTCGATATATTTTTGGAAATAATATTTCCATATAAAACAAGGAAAACATGCTGATGTATCCATAGAAGAGAATTTTTAGAAAAATGGAGCGTAGTTTTTGACAAATAATTTTCAACTTGTTCATCATTTTCAGAGTAGACACTATACAAAGTATTTGACTTAGTGTCTGCTAAATTGTGTACCATCACATCTCTTAGAAGGACACACGATTTAAAACATAGTGGATGTTGTTTCTGGTACTCTCTGTGGTTCTAGGCATCCGTGGCAGGTCTTACACCTTATTCCCTGCAGGTAAGAGAGGGTCACTGTATGATCACTTCTTTCACTTATTCTGCTTTCTCCTGATTTCTAGATCTGAAACTCAGTAATGCTTGAGCTCATTCGTTTCCTGTGGACCATCGGCCATGGTGTTGGAGGTTTTTCAGTAAGTTTTGTAGACTTCAAGTACAACAAACATTGTCTGTGTACTTCGTGCACGCTCTCTCACATCTGTGAAGACTACTGATGCATTTATTACAAATATTACTGAATATGATGTCACTCACAGGTGGAATCTAATGAACAAACTGAACTAACACCCGAAACAGACAGACTTGCAGGTAGAGATCGGGCCGAGCTCTGGGGAGTCACGAGCAGAAAAGAAAAAGAACACGTGGACATGGGCAGCATGTGGTGAGTGCACGGGGGAGGGAGCGGTGGCGGGAGGCGGAAGAGCGTGCAAGGGGGATAAATGGTAATGGAAAAATACAAGAAAAATAAGCTACTAAAAACTGAATTATCAAAAAATTATTACTGAATTTATGGAAATCTTTGTTATTATGTTTTTTTTAATTTTTATACTGAAGTTCACTTGTAATAGAAGTCATGGGAATATATACAATTATTTGAAGTATATATAAAAAATCTCAGTGCCTCAGAAGATCACCTGCTTCACCTTCGATTACGGTTGAATTTACAGGACCGATCAGGCCTGATTTTGGAATTCCATAATAGCTCTTCCATCACCACTGACCGTCTAAAGGTCAAGGTCACTCTGACTCTAGCAACTGCCATGGTGTGTCTCTTTTGTTGGTCAGCAGGAAAACTTTTCTAAAAACACTGAACTGAGAGTGGCCATGGCTTCAAACATCTGAGCTTTTTGGTAATGGCTATCATATAACAAAGATAGCCAGTATTTTAAACAAGTGTGAACAAAATAAAAAAGTAAGGGTCCTCTGTCTGAGAAACTGACCTAAGGTGCAGAAGATAAAAGGGAAAATACCGATGATTAAAATGGAATCACAACTTCTATAGGCGGACATCTGAAACCATGTCATAATTAAATTATTTTTTCCCAAAGACACAATAGGATATTACGACAGACCTTTGAAATGAATCATTTCAGGGTTTTTGATAATATTTGGAAAAACCGCTATTTTTGTCTGTAAGCACTGCTTTTCATTGATGCACATTTGAAATTTAGTAGGATGTTATTTTTCTTTATCCAGTTCACCTGCTTTTCAAATTGCTTTTCATATCTGTTCCCTGTAGCTTTTCATTTCCCCCCTATCAAACTGGAGAATGTCGCAGCATGAGAGACTACTGCTTATTTCCAGGCTCAGCTATTTTCTCTGGTAAATGCTGTTTTCACTCTGATTGGCGTCTGGTTTCTCTGGCCCTGATCTGCTGAACTGAGGAGTGATGAATAGGAACATATTAAGTCATGTCATGTTTATACGATGCACTCTTACACCTTAACTTATTTAACACAATGTTAGTATTTTAAATAGCAGGTGAGATCAACAACCTGCATAATCACTTAGCTGATAAGAATAAAGTCACAATTTAGACTGACAAGATCATTGCATCTTCTGAGAACTCATAATATTCTGTTTACGATCACCTGCTTTGGCCTCTCATGTTGTAGATCGTTAGCTGGGTACATGTGGGCTTATTTATTTCAAGGCAGACCTCCTTGAGGACACAGTCTGATTTATATTTTTGTTTCAACCTCTAGCATATTGACTGACTCATTGAAGGTCTTTGATTTAAAACATACACACACACACACACACACACACACACACTCACAACTTAACTATACATGGCTGATTAGAAGCTTGCTTGGCATGTGAAGACACAAAACGATGTAAAGATCAAGGGTAGAGTATGGTATAGCATGCCAATGCTAATCAGAAGAAAACTGAAGTGGCTATTATTATCAGACAAAGTGGGTTTCAGAACGAAAGGTATTGCTGAGAATGAAGTACATATCGCATTTCCTGAGGACAAAGGGGTTCACTCTTCAAGAGTATACAACTAATAAAAACATTTAGGTACCTACAAACAGCTTCAAATGACATGAAACAAAGATTGATAGAATTTTTAGAGAAAAAATGGAAAATGTAATCAAATGTTAACACTTCTTTTTCTCTCAATAACTGGTAGATTGAGTAGACAGAAAATCAGTGAGAAAACAGAGGAGTTAAGCAATGCTATCAAGCAACTTGACAAAAATTGACACAGAACTTTCTGAACAACATCAGTAGAATGTACATTGCTCCCAAGAGTGTATAAAATATTTATCAAGATGGTTCATATTTTGGCCCATAAATTGAGTCTATGCAAGTCTAGAAGGAGTCAATTCATACAGAGTAGGATTTCTGACTATAATAGAATTAAATTACATATCAAAAATGGATAGTATGATTCAGTGTGAAAGAAATGAGATATCAAGCCAAGGGAAAAAATGGAGAAAACTTAACAGCTTATTTTTAAGTTAAAGAAGCCAATCCGAAAAGCCTACATATTGTAGGATGCAGCTCCATGACCTTCTGGGAAAGGCAAGACTGTGGAGACAGCGCAAAGATCAGCGGTTGCCAGGGGTTAAAGGGAGGGGGGATGAATAGGCAGAGCACAGAGGATTTTTTAGGGCAGTGGAAACACTCTGCATGACATCATAGTAATGAACACATCCAGTGTGTGATACATCCGTCCAAACCCACGGAGTGCGGGGCACCAGGAGTGAACTGTGGCACAAACGGTGGCCTCTGGGGAGTCATAAGGTGTCAGATTGGGCTCATCAGTTGTAACAAGTGTGCAGTTCTGGTGGGGAGTGTTGACAATGGGGGAGTCCAGGGCCCGAGGGCGAGAGTGGGTGGGACAGCTCTCCTTTCCCACCACTGTTGTTGGAAACTAAACTAGCTCTAACAGGTAAGGTCTTTATAAAAAGAAGAACTCGTACAAAAACCTGACTCCAGGTGCGTGTCTGCATAAACACAGGACAGCACCGGCGTTCATTACACTATCTTCCCAATTTTAAAGCGACTATTAAATTTTTCCAAAAAATGCTTCACATATTTTACTGTCTTTACAGATGATATTGAAATTTATTTGTGCAAATATTTATATATTTGTTTCTCTACATGTCCTAAAATATAGCCATTTTTTTCATTAGCAGAAAAAATTAAGTAATATAAAACTTGCATAATATTATTTCCAAACCAGAAACATGCAAGTAGAAACTTAATTATATGTGAGAATTTTATTCAATGACTTATAGTATTGAATAGAAGGTATGACTCCATAACTACTATAATATTCAACTTTGTTTCTATTTTTATTATTTATAAAAATGTTTCTGGTAATTATTCGCAAGGTGACTTAACACATGGTTTAGTACAGTTAAAGTAAACGTAGGGATTGGAGCTTATTTTAAGAATAAGTATGGACTCTAAGAAATATAAAAATCTTTACAGTTGAGGAGAAACATTAGCAAGAAGATAAATTCTGGTCAGCATATGTGATTTAATTTTGAAAATATTTAGTAGTCATTGTCATACACCTATAATAATTTGACAAGTAAAAAAACTTTGTAACTAATATTTTAAAGTTCAATGTTAGTATTTTAAGAAAAGCTTAAAATAATAAAACTGGGCAAAAAAATGCCCCAGCTGGAGTGGCTCAATGGATTGAGTGTGGGCCTATAAACCAAAGGGTTGCTGGTTCAATTCCTAGTCAGGGCATATGCCTGGTTTCTGAGCCAGGTCCCCAGTAGGGGATGCACAAGAGGCAACCACACATTGATGTTTCTTTCCCTCTCTTTCTCCATCTGTCCCCCTCTCTCTAAAAATAAATACATAAAATATTTTTTAAAAACTGGGCAAAATTAGTTCTCCAAAAGGTCTTCAATGAATGACAATTATCTGACTCCAAAACAAAGACTAGTTTTATCTCTGTTATTCCACAGTAGTGGAAATGGTAGACAGCTTTGCGATCTAATTGAAATAGTGATTCCTTCAATGGTCTGATGAATCACATCACGTCTTCCCATACCCAGTATGATAACTGAGTTCTCCCATGGAAACCAACATAGCAATGCAGGAAGTTGGAAAACCAGATTTCCCTTTTGTCTCTCAAGAACCAGAATCCTCTTCATGACTGTGCCAGTAAGAAGCTATATTGCCCTGGGTCTCTCTGTTTCTTAGAAAATAAATAGCTAAGTTTCACCATTTATTATACTGCTATATACCCACTTTTGGATGCAATGAGTAGATTTTAATCAAACTGCTCCAGGGTCATAAAATAAAACAAACTGCATAAAAAAATAAAACAGCTCGTTGAATGAATTATAGAGCAACTGAATTAGTCAGGATGAAATGTCCAAGATCTGTGGAGAAGACAAATGAATTCAGGCAAGTTCATCATTCTCCATTAACATTCCATTAGAGACAGCTGACAATCGACACACAATAAGGGGCTCAGAGTCACACCTTCCGCAGTCTCCCCCAAATGTAACAATACCGTGGGGGTTAGTAAGGATAGCTGAACTTGAGTGGCCAAGATCACAGAGAAAGGAAACCACAGCAAAGCAAGCTTAATATTCAGCATCATGCTTTGTCTCAAAGCACCCGCTGGGACCTACATTGTGTGGAACAAAAGGCCAGGAAGAAACATGGGCTGAAAGGCCTCAGAGCCAAACTGAACTTTCAGCAGCAGCCTTCTTGTGCTGAGAACGGAGAAATGGAAGGCCAGGACCTGCGAAGGAAGAGGTGGCCTGGTTAACAGCCCCGGCTTTCCAACGAGATCAGTTGAGGGTAAAAGTGTGGAGTCCCAACTTACAAATACTGTAACCAGGCTCAAGTCATCTCGGACATTGACTGGATACAGCTGATTTGAGCCGCCACCTGCAAGGTGCTGGAAACAAGGCTTATGCTTCCAGGAAGAAAATAACATTACACAAACCTCTACAACTTTTCACACGGTGTGTAAATTTCATACAACATATTAAGCAACTTTCATATTCTCAGAGAACATTGAAATTCATTTAAAAACACAAGTAAAGTAATGGTAAAGAGGATGAGAAAAACAGGGACTGAAGTAAGTGATATTTATCCCTAGCAGGGGGCCCACCCTTTTCCTGAAGTTAATCTATTAAAACAGGAAGTAGCCTGACTTACACAGGGCCTGATACAGGATATGCCAGTCTTTGCCCACCTCCGCAACCTCCCTCCAATAGACACGGTTATTTAACTTCTTCTTTACAGCTGAAAATAAAAAAAAAATCCTTATCCTTATTCTCCTGTAAGAGTATGGCATATACTATAATACCTAACATATAATTATTAATTATTTGATTTAGAAAATAATATATTTTACCAAAGATAGTTGGACCAGTTGAGCTAAAGCTTAAAAATTTCTAAGAGTGAACAGTTTAAATCATGCTAAAGAAGTCTAAAAACTCTCCATTTACAACATACCTACCGCTGGCCATTTTATGAGCTGTCATGCTGTGTGGCTTCTGATAGGAAAATGTGCAGCTTAATGGGAGTGTTAAGAGAGAATGAGGAGGAGGAGGAGGAAGAGGAGAAGGAGAAGAACAGTGTTCAGGAAAAGAATTTTGTAGCTTGAAACATTTTTGGTACAGTGCCAGCAACTGTCAAATGAAATTATTTTTTGTCATCTTGGCAGTTAAGAAGAATGTTCTGACTTCGAAGTGGAAAATTACTTCCTTATCCTCAACTGAATAGTGGAGTATAGGAAGAGTACTGGAAAAAGATGGAAAGAATGAAAATAATATGTCATACAAAATCATATTTTACAATTGAGGATCCTGTGTCAGAGGGACGAGATAGACTGATGACCGATTGGGAAATGATAATATAGACACATGACCTAATATCCAAGCCAGGCGTTCGCTTGATGGGAAGGCTTCCTCCCACGGATGCTGACTTATGAGGTGCAGATATCCCTCTGTGATTCATCTCACGACATCACCGATTGAACTGACCTTTCAAATATCATTTATAAATAAAAATGTGACCTTGATAGTTCAGTAGCATCGAGACTAAATCAAAGATAATACTAATTCAAGAAAGGCTACACACCAGGGAATGTCAGAACTTTTCCCTCAGGTGTTCTCATGAGAAAATGTCACAAGGAGTATAAGAGAATTTCAAGTTATGTCCCAAGGTAAAAATAAACAAACAAATAAATAATAGGTTTAAGTACAGGACATTTGCTGTTTCCTTCTCGCCATCTTGAAGGTAACTGTTAAATAGACTTATCTCAAATTATTTTAGTTATTTATTAGGGCACATTTACATGATAGTACTTGTTTATTTGCACACAAATTCTTAATATAAAATCATATTTCTAGTTTTCATTATAACTCAGTCAAAGGCTACACATCAACTTGATGTTTATGCCCAATTCCTCACAGTAAAGGGTACCAAAACTGTTTTCCCAACTATGAACAACTGAAAGGATTCCATTCTAGAATATATCTACAAGGGTAGTCTTATTTCCATTTCCTGTGTATGTGGTCCCATCTCTATTATAGACTGACATTATAGAGTTCTCCTCTTCGTCTTAGATGGAGCCATTAAAATAATTTATTGAACTTAAGGTCCTCTCTTCTGCGGTCATGTGTTGTATTTGGGTTAAAGAAGCGATTTTGGTGGAGAGCGCAAAGTTAATCACACCAGGCAACACTGGGACTACCTTAGCTCTCAGCACAGGTGGTCTTGTCTCCCCTATGTTTGGGGGCCCTTGATACACACGTACATGCTCGCTGCAACCCCACACCTGGGAACCAAGCACAGATAAGACGGGTGCACCATTCTAATTCACAACTGCTATCCCTCTCTCGTCTTTACTGGTAACTGCATATACAATTGTGTATATGTGAACGGTCCTCGTGTTGCGGGAGGTTAGCATGTGATCACACTCATATCATTGCACCTGACACAGAATCTTGAGACTGAACACAAAGCACTGGCTTATTATTTCTGTAGTTCTTCAGGTAAACAATATATAAATAGTAAAACAATATATTAAATATAAATTAACTCTATGCAGTTGGATTCATATGTAAAAATTCTTCAGTTAATTAGAAAGATAAAGAAAAAATACAGTTCCATTAAATGGAAACTAGATGGGGGAGTGGTAAGATAAAAACTCTCAGTGATTATAGTAAATGGAAAATGATAAATCATTCCATTAAGAAGATTAAAATTGTCAGGCTACATTATAAAAATTAAAGTCAAACTAAAAACTCTATACTCATTGTGGAGAACTTCTTCCAACAATGGATAGAAAAAGCTGAAAAAATTAAGAATAAATATAAAATATATGAACAATCCTCACCTAATTTACACACATAAACACTTAGATGTGCACACACATACACACATTTGCATGTGTGTGTGTAGAAATAAGTGAAAGAGAAAATAGAAGGCAACACAGAAAAACTTTTAAAACCATTTGGTTCTGTTAAATTATTAACACATTTTATAAGCCCCGTACTAGAGCTAAAATGAAGAGGAAGCACTGAACAGCAAAACGAAGCATAAAAGGGGAGGGTCACAACAGACCACGCTGATGTTGAAAGGTCACGCCAGCAAGTGAAAAGTTGAATGTGGATAGCTCTAAATCTAAAACTTATCAATATTGTCATAGGAAAAAATTAAAAAAAAATCTGATTAGGTTATTGTAGAGATAGATTGGATTTACATACGGCTTTGGAATACTCCATCTCTGGGGATGCCTGATGTCCAGCTTTTGACTCTTTTCCAAGAAACAGTGATTGAATTTGTGAAGTGCTATTTAAAGTCCAAAGCCCCGCCCCCCTCACCTACAATATTCATCTCTTTACTTCTGATTGACAATGGCCGCAACAATTTGACAAGACCGATTCAATTCTACACCGAGATGCTGGTTCTTGGGCGAGCTCTCCCAAGCCAAATTTCCTCCCACAGAAATGGCAGCTCAGGCTGTGGGCACGGCGTGGTCCACACGAAGGCTGCAACCCAGGGGAGCTCCTGCAGGGGGCGTGCTCAGGGGCGCAATGCACTCCTGCATTCCTTCCCTCTGGCCATATCATAGCCTTTGCCTTTTAATCTGTGTGTCTTCTAAGTCCTTCCTCATATCTGGACTTGGGAGAAAATGCACCTGGATATCGTAAAAAAATCAAATATATACTTAAACCTTTCCAAAATAGCTAAACTGACCAAAAAAGAAATAAAGCACAACACACTTCCAGATCCCGGAAGACTTGCTTGCGCATTCTTCCAAATATTCAAGGAAGATGTATTTCAATCTTAACTAAACTTTTGCAGAAAAAAGAAAAAGAGAAAAAACTTCCTGAGTTATTTTATGGATTCAGCTTAAGTATCATACTAAAACCTGGTGAAGGTACCCAAAACTATAGATGTAAAATTCCTAAATAAAAATGTCAACCCAGCAAACCAATCAAAATAAAGAAATGATGGTGCATCCTAACCATGTAGTGTTTATGTTTGGAACTGAAAAATGATTTAGTATTTAAATATCAACAGTGATTTTTCACATTCATAGGAAGAAGTAGAAAATTATGAATAACACAGTAGATGCTGAAAATAATAATTTAACATAAAATTTCTTAATATGAATAAGTATATAAAATAAATGCAAGTGACATTATTCATCAATGGTAAATAATACAGGCCTTTTCTTCTGAGCTTTTCAATAGCTTTGTCCCTTTGTATCAAGAATTTTGGGGCCTTAGGAGCAATGCCTCCCGCATGATATACGCTCAATAGTTGTTAGCTCTGAATCTATTATTTTTGATAGAATAAAATTACTTTTAGTATGCGATGGAAGTTCAAGTGTTCTATCACGTTGTTAGTGGGCCCTTATTACTTCATTTTAGACTTCAATATGCAGGGATAATTTTCTACCCTTATACTTCTTTACCAAAATAATCTTGTCAAGAAACTTCCTATGAAATATGGTCCCCTCCTTTTTTTTGAAAGATGTATCCTGGATTTGGTATTCTTACAAACTGTTCACAATCAAATCATATGCATCCTCTTGTAATGATTCACCACATGAGCTTCCTGATCAATTTATAATATTGTTACATTCGCTGTGACCCTCCTTCCAACCCCTGCAAATCCTTGACCTTTACTAAAGTCACTTGATAACCCCCTGAAAAGCAGTGTCCTCCTGGTCTCCTCGGGTTGACTCTTACAACTTCTGCAGATTCCAGATCAAGCTTTGTGTGCACAGTGGTGCCCCCAATAACTCCTGTGACACGTTCAGACTCGTCCGTTGTCAGACGAGAAGGCGATTTATCTCCACTCCGCACCTGCCATATGTTTTCCCATACCCTGCATTTGCACACTGATAGTTCAGGGACACAACTTCATTAAAAGCTTTTAAAGCCCGCCATCATGACTTCAACTTTATTATCTCCCCAGATGCCTATTTTGGCCTGGTAGATAATGACTGGTTGATTTTTATATGGTTCTCTGATAATAGACAACTTTATCTACAGGGCTGGGAACAGGATGAAGTGAATGAGGTACTGGCTTTGGACACAAAATTAATGGGGATACCAAAAAAAACCCCTCTCATTAATTAAGATAAATCGTGAATGCAATATACATCTCAAAAGCACAACTAATGCAAAAAATCATGATGGACAAAATATGACATTTTAAACAAAGGCAGGATCACTATTAATGATTTTGCCTTATGTCTCCGACTCCAGTGTTGCTCAGTGAAGCAATGCTTATTTAAAATCCAAAAAAAAAAAAAAAAATCACACATCTGGTGTCTTTTCATCTTCCTTTCCATCTGTTGGTAACTATAAGGTCAAAACTGAAATGATGGAATGACACCAGCAATCCTAAGGAAGATGTAGATGCATTTAATTTTTAAAAACTTTATATCATTGGAAATAAGTTGTAGTGGTCAGAGCTCAGATGTTAAAGTCAAATTTAAAATTAATTCAGAATTGTAGCCTTCTATTATTATTTTTATCATTAACTCATGAGAAAATACCTAACATTTAAGACGTAGTTTCCTGATTTATAAAGGAAAAGGTACTAATGTCTCTGTAGGGATATTAAAAAGATTAAGGGAAAGAAGTAATACATATAAAGCAACTGCTGAAAACACTGTGATAATCTCTAAATTGTAGATATTAAGGTGCTACAAACCATTTATAAAATATGTTAAGAAGAGATTTTATCTGGCCTGTGATAAATATAAAAATTCTGATGACTCCTGAGGAGAGGAAGGAAAATTAATCCATGCTTTTTGGAATTTGTGAATAGCTCAAGGTAAATAGGGAAGCTGGGATAAAGCAAGGATAGGAGAATGCTGTACATGGGTCAAAAAACACTTTTAACAGTAAACTCACCCCCAAAAGAACCAGCTGCAGTTGGCTGATGGTGGGGGAAGGGCATCCCCACATGGGAGCTGTGGGGAAAGCCTGGGTAAGAAAATTAAATTTTACTCCTTGTAGACTTGAAACAAAGGATATAGCATTTTAGCATCCTTGAAGAATTTATTTTAATTTATAATATTACTCAATAAAAAATCAGTAAGCACTGGTTATGTGTCAAAAATGAAACAAATGAATATTAAATGAATTAATTAATACAATTAAATTATAAAATGGTGATAAAACAGTATTTCTACACCCAGGAACTTAAGACCCAATGGAAGAACAAACACTAATCAGTATAACTCAAAGAACATTAGAAATGATTAATATTATTATGGGAATGTAACCAAGAGTGTAAAAAAATTGAAGTTTTTAAAAATTCTGATAAGTAGAGCTCAGAACATGCATTTAATATGTCAACATTTCTACTTAAGAAAAAAAGATAAGGTGATATGAATATCGTGTCAGAATCCCAGAGTGCACAAATGCATTTGTTTATACTCACGGGAAATCACAGTGACACTATCTTATAACCAAGAAATTAGTACCATTAGTTACCTTTAACAGGTGAGAGGTTATATGGTCACAGTTCAAGGGTGAAGGTAAGATAAAATTTCCACATAATTTTCTTATCTTCAAATCAAGTAAATACACTCCTAATTTAAAAAAAATAATTACCAAAACAGTAAACTTAAAAACAATCACATTTACAGTATCATCAAGAGCAATAAAAATACTTAGGAATAAATTTAACCAAGGAGATGAAAAATCTGTATATTGAAAAGATATTAATGAAAGAAATTAAAGACACAGATGAATTGAAAAATATCCTGTGTTTGTGGATCAAAAGAATAACTTTTGTTAAAATGTCCCTATTACCCAAAATCATCTATAGGTTGGGATCAATGCAATCCCAACCAAAATTCTAATGACATTTTTTTATAGAAATAGAAAAATTGATTTTAAAATTTGTATGGAACCACAAAAAATAGCCAAAATAATCTTGAAAAAAAAAAAAGAACAAATTTGGAAGCATCATACTTCTCATTTCAAACTATTACTACAAAGTTACAGTGTTTAAACCTGTATGGCACTGACAAAAATAGTCACATAGAACAACAGATAAAATCAAGTGTTTGGAAGTAAACCCATGTATATGTGTTCAACAAATCTTTGAGAAGGAAGACAAGAATACTCAAAGGGGGAAAGATAGTCTCAATAAATGGTGCTGGGAAGACTAAATATATACATACAAAAGAGTGACTCCTATCAAACCATTAACAGAAACTAACACAAAGTGGATTAAAAACTTAAATGTAATAGGTGAACATGTAAAATTTCTACAAGAAAACATTGGAAAATACTTGACATTGTCCTTGGCAATGAGTTTTCGGTTATGACATCAAAGCACAAACAACAACAACAACAAAAAGTGAGATGACAACAAACTGAAAAGTTTCCACAGAGAAAAACAAGCAATCAGTGGAACAAAGAGGCAACTTATCACCAATCAGATAAGGGGGTTAATACAAAAAATAGTATAGAAGGAATTTATACAACTCAATAACAAAAATCCCTAAACCAATCCAAAACAAAACGCATGAATATTCCAGTTAAAAAATGGGCAAAGGACCTGAACAGACATTTTTCCAAGAAGACATAGAAATGACTATGATGTATATGAAAAGATGCACAGAACCACTAATGGTCAGGAAAATGCCAATCAAACCCCCGATGAGATAAACCACCTCCCTCCTATTAGAAGAGTTATCATCAAAAAAAGAAGAGACCAGTGTGAGAGAGGGCTGTGGAGAAAAGGGAACCCTTGTACCCTGTTGGTGGGGATGCAAATTGATGCAGCTCCTGCAGAAAAGAGCAGGCAGGTTCCTCGAAATCAAACTTAGAACTACCATAGAATCAGCAACCCCACTTCTGGGCATGCATCCGAAGGGAATGAAATCACCACCTCAGTCAAAGAGGCATCATCCCGTGCTCATTGCAGGTTACTCACAACAGCCAAGGCATGGAAACCACCTGCGTCCACCTACGAATAAACACGTCTAAAAGATGGGAGGAAAAATATATATTATACGTAGGAAATTTGGCCATAAAAATCCTGTTACCTGTGACAATGTGAGTGAACCTTGAGGGCCTTATGCTAAGCAAAAGGAGTCACATAGAGAAAGACGAATACTGTACGATCTCACTTAGTGCAATCTAAGAAAAGCCCAACTCAGACCTCGGAGGACCAGAGTAGGAGGGAGGTTTCCAGTGGCTGGGAGTGGGGGCAACGCTGACATGCTGAGCAGAGAGTGCAAACTTCCAGCTGTAAGATGAAGACAATCTGGGCATTTAGTGCTCAGCATTGTGGCTAGAGTCAATGATACCACATTATATACTTCCAAGTTGCTGAGAGATACCATCTTAAATGTTCTCACCACGAAAAATTGTACCTATGTGAGGTGATGCACGTGTTAACTAATCTTATTATACTAATTAATTTCACAATGCAATTGTATACGAAATCATCACATTGGATACCTTTAGCCTACAAAATGTTATTTGTCAATTACCTCAATAAGGCTGGAAAAATATATTTCTGCTTGGAGATCATCCCTAACTCCTTCAAGCAGGAGAAATCACTGCAAACACACATCTGGGGCCACTTTGCCCATTTTCATTGGGGCACTTCTTAGGAAACGCTGCAGTCCATGGCTTGCACTCTCGACTCTTCCCTGAGCTGGTCCCTCTCTCCTTGAGACCATCTCTCGCCTTTACATCTCCGATTTCTGTGTGTCTACCATATTATCTCGGTCATACAAGGAGTTCAGTACGCGAAGATTGCAATCAATGACTCTGTACGTAAGCTCCCGGCATACGTGATAGAGTCTGTGGTAATTAAAACATTGGTAAACAGCAGATTAGAAAAAACGATGCCTGAATGGCCATCAGGTATAATGCACAATGTCACACTGCCTCCTCACTCTTACCTTCTTATGTAGGCACAGCTGGCATATGACGTTCTATTAGTTTCACGTGTATGACATAATGGCTCCTATCTGTGTGTATTGCAAAATGATCACCACAATAAGTCTAGTTAACATCTGTCACCATACAGAGTTACATATTTTTTTTCCTGTCCTCACAGCTATCTTGACTGCTTAGGTTGCCTAGAAGGGTATTTTACTTCTTCATAGAGCATTGATTCTTTACCCAATTCAGTTCCTCTGAGAATACACATTTTGCACTCCCGTGCTCATTGCAGGTTACTGAGGTACTGAAAAAAAACCCCAAATAATCCAAAATAAATGAACCTTCATTTGGGAGTGCTGAGTTCATTCAAAGTGGTAGCATCTCAAGGTGAAGGGGACAGAAAGTGAAGACAGTTCAGAAACTGACAGGATGTTCTCTATGTTTCTCTTACTATTTTCTGTTTTCATTGTGCATCCCCTGTGATTTCAAGGGTCACATCAAACAAATCTCCACTTGCTCTTCCATTCTGCTATTAAGTTCAGTTCTAGACTTTTGCATATGTGCTTCATGTTTGAATTCAGTTTAAAGGGCAAACTGTTACTTTGGTTTTTATTCTATTTTTGTATGCAAAACTCACCTGATAGTTCTATACTCATTACTTGCAAAACAGAAGCAATCACTCCCTGCTGTAAACACGTTGATGCATTTCTTAAATGTTTTATCTGTAAATATGGAGGCTTTTTTAATCTCTTAACTGGAGAAGTAAATGAAAACGTATCAATTCGTAATGCTGATTAGTAGAACACTGATAGTTCAGCTGCCTTTATCACCTGCTCATTTGTGACTGGGAATTAAAACACGCTCGAGTGTGTAAGGCCGAACGACAGAAGCATGGATCTTAGGTGCACTTCTGAAGCAGCGGCAGAGCTGATTCTGCAAGTGCTGCATGTGTAGCAAGTAAAGGCCTCAATGTGCCCAGAGCTACTTCATCAAGCAAACGCATTTACGGAGCATGGGAGCCAGCGGGCTGGCCCCTTCTGCATGAGACGTCTGAATTATGTTGACAATCCAATAATGCGAGTGGGTGGCTGAAGGCTGACTCGGGCCTTCAGGAGTTGGTAATGTTGCTGCAACATTTTACAACATTAGTGGCATCATGGAGATAAATGAGACTAATATGGTGTGAAAATGATCATCTCTCTTGTTTTAAAGAAAGATTTAAAATGTATAAATATTGCATATTTATATGCATATGCCCCATCATTCACGTTACACATCCTACCACACTGAGCGTTGCATATAAAGTAGAAGTGACCAATAGCGGTATAAATGAATATAAAAAAACCTGTGAAATTCAGCTTAGTGTTTTCTTAAAAAGGCTAAATAAAGTGTAATTAATAATAAAGAATGATTTCAAACTCTATATGATTTTTAAGAGAGAAAATAATGCACTTTTCTCCCCAAAATCCATAAAATAATATATGAAAAAGTAATGAAGTGTGGGTAAGCACATCAATGGAGATGTATATACAATAAGATGCTTTAGAAATCTATGTGATGGTGATTTAAATATAGTCAAAATACCGCTCAGTATAGCACTTCAAACAAATGGTTGATAAAGTTTTTTTTTTTCCAATTTTAAACAGTCACTTATATTAAAGTTAAAGAGGCTTGGCATTGCAGAAGGTAAAGACTGTTGTGAACTGCTTTGTATTCAATATGATTTTTAAACATTGGTATAATTTTACTATCTTAAGAAAAAATTCAGCTAGAAAAAACACAGTGAATGTTTGTATTTGTTGTCACTTAATCCTTTTTTATCTAGTAGCTAATAATTCATTTAAAGAAGCTCAGCTTCTGAATAGTAACTTTAACAGCACATTGGCCGCCCATACCCAATGCCTGGGAGTCCAAGAAAACAAATACAGAACCATCGTCAGGAGTTAAAGTGCCATTTTTGTCTTTTAGTTGATCATAAAAAAGGGTTAACGTGGCCATTTATTTGCAGCATCTCATGTCTCTTTGTTTCAGAGGCAAGAAAAAAATACATCTGTCCAAGGGAAAATAAAAAACTGAAAGTAATGAGTCCCAGGAGACAGCGCCACTGAGATTTAAAGCTGATGAAAGAAGTCTGCAGAGAGAAGGAAGGATTCCCGTGATAACTCAGCTCTGAAAACCAGCCCGCTGCAGGAGTCAGGAAGCAGTTTGTAGGGCCTCGCGTGCCTGGGACACTCGGCGCAAACTTGCCGAGGCATCAAGAGCGCTACAATTTATTCTGGGTCGGGCAGAAGGACATTTCCAGTAATCCGGCTCAGCGAGCATCGCCTCGCTCTCCGCACGTTTGCCCAGCAATAGCGCTTGCGCCCCTCTCATTGGGAAGCATTTCGGTTGGATACAGTGGGTGATACCAAGATGTATAAGACGAAGTTTGCATCTGTGGCAGCTGCATGCATAACTGCCAGTTGTTTAAGTCGGGCCAACCCACTAAGCCTCGGCCATTTCTCGAAAACAAATTACATCCAAAATTAGTGATTATTTTTCACATCGATCCCTCTTCCCATTGCTGCTGATTCACATACCCTTGGCCTCAGACCCTGAAGCAGGACTTCTCATGTCTATGCTTTTTTCCCCCAACCCATCAGCCGTACGGCTGTTCTTGTGGTGTCTGCACCTTACTTTGGAAGCCTCCACATTCCCGCATGGTTTCTGATGTTGGGCAAACCTTTGTTTTCGGTGCCCCTCGCTCGCTCTTGCAGTTGGCAAAACCCTGTTTGGATTCATCAGCACTTGTGACTACTCTGCCCCCAGTGAGTTAAAATAACACCCTACCAACTACTGAGGTCATCATGTAGGGGATACAGATATTTTGTTTCAGATGGAATGAAAGTGGATTAAATATGATGTAACCTGAAAATATAGATGAAAGAAAAACACGAATGCATATGCACTGAAAGAAACTAAACGGACCCACCGAAACATAAAATGCTTATTGACGTAAATTAGAATTAAATGTATTTCTTATGACATGAATTTTTTATTCTCTGTATTTTCTAAACCCTGATCTTTTTCCGTACATTTGGTAGAATGGGGAAACCTTATACTCCACATAGATTACAACAGTGCCATGAGGAGTAAGTGCTGAATGAAACAGAGCTAAATGTGTTTTGGGGTGACATATTTAAAGACTACCATTACATATTTCAAAGAAAATTAGCAGATGTCCCAAACCATAGAGGACATGTTTGGTTTTGCGTGGAATACTGGGAGATCGCATCCACTGAAATACATATTTGGATCTTCCTAATTCTTTCGAAGATGGGGTTGTTTTTGAGATCTACAAAAACCTTAATAAACTCAAAGTTACAGAATTTTCACCATTTGTTGTAAAATTGTAGGTCCTGATTTCCCACCTGAATGTCACCTGTTTCCCTGGTACCGTGGTTCCTGGCTTTGCTGTTACCCCACCTTTGCACCAGCAGCAGACTTGTACAGTGGCAACTTTGGACCTTTTAAAAAGCCCTTTGCTTCTTTATCATTTCCCGTGAAAGTTTAAATCAGCATTTTAAGCTTTATGCCGATTTAGAGAAAAACTTGGGGATAGTAGAAGAGTCCTATAATGATCAACATTTAATTAGTTATTGAATAATACGACTCATTTGGAGAAAGGCATTAATGTTTAAACACATGCTTCTTATTTATGAGAGCATCTTGGCTGGTCTTATTTTTTTTCTTGATAGAGAAATGCGTTTTGGTACAGTCATCTGTATTAGCAGTAAGAGCTATGCTTTCGGCCTGTACCTTATCGCCTTTGTGGTGTACACTGAAAACCGGCCTTCAGCAAGACTGGTTTAAAGAAAAAGCAATAAAAGCAACAAAGGAAGCAAACCGTGTGCTGCCCTCTTAGCGCAGGCTCTGGCCGGCCCTGGGACCGTCCCCCGCCAGGCCTTCCCGAAGGGGACAGACTGTTCTCCTCTCACGTCGACATACATTGATGTTTTTTAGTTTTTCTGCCACCAATAAAAGTGTAGTCACCTCAAATTTTCCTTCCCATTTATTGATGTCATGGCTTCAAGCACGAAGAATCAGAAAGAAAAGGAGAAGAAAATAAAACTAACCCAGGAAGGACTGAATCTCTCTAGAGTTTGGGCATGTCTATAGTTCATGTCTGCCCTTCATTCACAGTTGGATTTTCTTATTACCAGTGAGCTTTTGATACACAAAACAGAAAGTTCATTATGAAATATTCATGTACAAACTCTAGGAAGAATCTGTTCCTTGGCTTAACCATTTCGAATGTAAAAAATATTCCAAAGTAGAAGTGCTGAAATTTGACCATGTTACACTTTAGTCTGGGCCTCAAGCTCCACGTGGTTTGAAATGTATCGACTCCATTTATTTTGGAAAGAAAAGGAGAGGGTATCCAGCAATTTTAGGGAGATGAGCATAAAATCATGTAATATTTGAGATGCATGCAAAAGTTATATTGTAAGTATATGTTTTAATGTTACACAAGCCACTTTTTACTTTTTATTACTGTAATCATAGAGACGCTCAGTTTGGAAATTTGAATTTCACAAAAGAACATCCTATTCATATGATGTATTCTATTAACTATCTATTCTTTTAAAGTATATAAGGAGAGAAGGAAGGAAGGAAGAGAGGAAGGAAGAAAATATAACTTTTGTCATTCTTTAAAAAAATCTTAACTGCATTTCTATTTATAGTTCAATACAATTTATAACATCCAAGGAGATTATCAGCTATCTCTGCAATAATTCTGTATAGCAAGAAACAGCAAACCTTATTATTTTTCAGTAAGTACTGTACTGATACCCTGATTCCCACGGGGCACATGAGGGCTCAGGGCCATGTTCTAAGCACAGGCTGGGTTCAGCCTGCTCTCCTATCCGTGGCATCTGGGACTGGAGGCCCCCACTCACCTGAGGAAACCAGAGAGGGAGCAAGAACTTGAGATGTCTCCAGAGAGCTGCACTGAGAATGGGCATGTTGACACGTTCACCCTCATTCTCCTGGCGAAAGACAGTCATACAGCAGCCCCACATCAGTGGGAGAGGGAGAATTTCCATCTACGGTGGGGAGAGCTTCAAAGTTCAGTGTCAAAAGCACAGACACGTAATTCCATAAGGGGAGGGAGTGAAAATTGGGATCAAGTATCCACTGTTTTCTGGGCAATCAGAACAGCCACCATCGCAGCACCGGGACTCCAAGCCAATCTTTATTCAGCAACTGCCAGTCAACAAACTTAACAACCTGTTACGTGCTAGAAGATTTGCAATACATTAGAGATGTGAGGATATGTACACCCAAGTTAGTTTTGAAGGACTATTCTCAGTTGCTTTTGAAACTAAGGTCTAGCTCCTCTCCAGGGTCACTCTGAATGGCTTATTATTCAAAACAAGTTCTTGGACTGGGGACACAAGAACTAAGTTGTTTTATGTATGTCGGAGAGAGTTTTTTGTTGCTGTTCATCAATATGCTAAAATATTCCAAATGGATGAGTGTTGTTTCAATCAAAAGAACCATCTTTCAGTTCTTTTGTATGTATAGGATTTACAATAAAATGCCCTGTGTACAGCAGGTGATAAGTGTTAGTAAATCCACTACTATTTTCTTGCTACTAGTCAATACATATTAATTTATAATGTATAATGTAGTACATTTGAATTTAATTAGATGATGCTTTACTATGAAGAAGTTTATGTATATTTTCTTCTTAAATTATTTTAGAGCACAGAATTATATTTGTGGATAATTATTCAGGGAAATATATATCACATATCTATATCATTTTTTAATTATTTCAACTGCAAAATAATGAGATAGTAATCAAAAGAGAAAGAAATGCCTATCTTTGTACTTTTATAACTGAATATCATAACTAAAACTGGTAAAGTGGATAAAATTTGTGCACTTTAACGTTAGTAGTAATTGCTTACAGTGGTGTAGAATATTATATAATTAACATTTAAAGTTAAACTTAGTTGCATTTATGCAGATATTGGGTGAATTTGGGATGTGATGTCTAATTCAACAGGTGAACAAGAATGACTGTTACAACCGTGTTAGAACTGAGACATGGTCCTTCGCACTGATGAAACCCTAACTTACCTTTTACCTAAATTACTGCACACGAACCAATAAAGATCTCAGAGTGGATAAAAAAAGGGAAAATTGTCTCTCTCTGGGTTTTGGCTTTTTTTTTTTTTTGTATACAATGCTAATTTAGTTACCACAGGGAAAACATGAGTATTTCACAATGAACTTCATACAGAGCAAAACACTTAGCTACATGGTAGGGTGAGACAGTCTAATCACACTAGAATGAAATTTGAGCCATTTCAGCTCCTTTCTGTCAGCATTACCATGTTTTCCATAAGAACTCTCATGAGGATACTATCTTTACTAGAAAAAAGAGGGGGAAGGCACAGTTCTCTCTGGGACAGACCTCGTCCTGCTTTGGACATTCCAGCTTCCTGTAAAACCTCTTACTGTAGCTGAGAGTCTATCGGGCATTGCACTGAACCTCCGGAAGGTGTTAAAGCAGGGCTCTCTAGCCACGTTTTTGACGTTAGCTACAGTGTTAGGTCCTCTTTTACTTTCAGAATCTTTTACGGGCTTGGAGACTCGGGGTAAGAGTTTATTTTCCAACTCAATAATTGATGGCTCTTGTGTAACTTTTTAAAATTATCCTTGCGGTCTTAACCGTTGCTTCCACAGCTGGTCTCCCTCCACAAGTTCTTTATCACTCGCGCTTAGTAACGTCCCGCTGACACGTTCAATATTCTGTCTGATCTCTTTGGAAACAGACCCCACATTTATTAGGTGCATTTTCTACCTTGTCAAGTTATCAGGGGTGCCAGTCCCTGCAAATGTTTCACAACCACATAAATACGTTACCACTGTTTCACCCTTGCATATCCATTTCTGCAGCATTTCTCCAGCCTTCTCTAACGGTGCATGTGGCGATTTTTCACTTTCCAGTTATTACCCCACTCCAACGGCAGTGCTATAGGGTTTAGGTTTTGCAAAGATAACACCCATTCCTGGGCAACAATTTCTGTGTCGGGTAGGTTTTTCTTTGTAAAAACAAAAATCCCCAAACGGAGTCACTTACAAGAGCAATGAGCTATCAGAATTTGTCTAAGACACTCTGGCCGCCGTGGCGTGGCGGGCTTTGCTGCTCGCTGCTCGGCTTGCTTGTAGCTCCAAGGTGAGTTAAATGATTTCGACGGGAGCTATCGTCCGGTGTGGGGCCGGCTGGGGGTTTAACTGGGCAGCTTAGTATATATAGTCCACATGGTCTCTCGGTGTCTAGATGCCGAGCCTGGCCTGAGGAATGTGTTTGTCTTAGGGCTCCACAGACAGCCACAGAGTGAGCACTCCTGTCTAAATAAACTCTCTGCAAACTTCTTGTGCATCTCAGTTGGTGATGTTCTCCTGGCCATTGAAAGCCATTGCGCAGCCAACCTGGATTCAGCGGGTGGAGATACAGGTTTCCTGTTTTAATGGGGTGGGGGGAAGACTTTGTGATCATTTTGAACTTTACCATTGCATGTTTCTGCTTGTTTTGTTATGCTTCTGCCATCAGGAGGGGAAACACTTCTCCCAGGTAGGGCTGGCCCATCAGGCCAAGGGTGTGTGCAGTATCTCAGGCTCTACCTTAAGAGATGGCATATTTCCATTTGCCTTCTCACATGTCTATCATCCCAAGAGAGGCTTTCCCCAGGTGAAGTCCACCCGCTGAGCTTGGGTACCTGAGGGTAGCGTGTGGAGCATATCTGATCCAACGCGGAGAGGGGCCGAGTCCAGTTAGTGCTGCACCTTGAGGCAGGCGACCCAGCCAAGTTTATTCCACATCACCAACCACAGCCAGATGCACACATGTGTCAGTGAAAATGAATTATTGTTATCCTGGGCCACTGAGTTTGCAGGGGTTTTTAATGAAGCGGTAGATGTCTAGTACGTATACTTCGATGCCCAGGAAGAAAAACTGAAAACCTGACCTGTACTAGCTGGGTTTATTTCCTTAAATGAACTGAGAATGTTCATAACATTACCCAATTATTTATCTATATGAACCAATACATTATCTTTTTTATGCTTCAATGATAAGAACTGCATATTGTGTCAGAAACAAATGGAATCAATCTGTTTGCATTGCCATACCTCCTCGTGATAAATGAAGCACCTGTGGCCAACTTATTATTTTTTTCTTTTTCTGATGAGTGGGCTATCTCCAAGGAATTCTAAAATCATCAGATTAATATTCGTACAATCAAGTACCTGCCAGTGAATGCAAGGGCACATCTAAAAGCTAATGGGGCAGCGTGAGCAGAAGTTTTTAGAAGGGTTATTTTTATTTATTTCATTTTATTTCTTTCCATCACCATTTATCCTCCTATACCCTCTTCCACCTCCACCCACTCCTCTCCCAAACCCAATTTTTAAAGCTTTCACTTTTTTTTTATTAAATGCAGGCTTGATTTTGCCTAAATAGTTTCTTCATCCTTCCGATTTGCATATTTACTAACAAGAATTTATAGAAATCCTAGAAATCAGGACTTTTTCACATGACCAAAGTTTTGTTGAGAGAAATTTAACAGAAACTGTGGGACAAACAGTAACAACTTCAAGAATAACCTTCAGGACAGTCTAAACAACTGTCTCCACACACAAACACATGCACACACACGCACACACACAGACACCACACACTCACATGGGACTATTTCTTAAAGGGGCAATGTTTAACCCTAGAGATTAATCCAAGGAGAAGCCTCCACCCCAGTTCTTAGACTAGATATACAATCCACTGATTTATGATTCGGTTCATGATTTTTCAATTATATTTTTCTCTATCAGGACACACAGAACCGATTGCTGTCTCGATTCAGCTGTTATGTTGGCAAGGTGCCCTTGACCTTTGTGTTACATATTCTCGTGACCCCGTCACTGAGACACAGGCAATACGTCATTTGAAATCATTGTCTCCCTGTTTCCCACTATACAAACTAGCCTGTTTTAAAGCCACTGCAGCGTAAACGTTCTCCAGTTTAAATGGACCTCGTTAACAAACTTGATAAAATTTTCTTACACAAACAGTATGTGATCATTTTTTGTGGTGTTCCTGGAGTTTAGTAGAGTTTATAAAGTTGATGGTTTAAGGAATAGAAAGGATTCTTTTGGGGTTTAACAATTTCTTTAAGAATTCTCCACTTTCTCAGAGTCAGGCCCTTCAGCTGTCAGGTACAGTGCAGCTTATGAGGAATGCGGCTCCATCAGCCAAATGGATGGTGCCTTTTCAGTGTGCCATGGCCGTATCATGGTTCTGGGGCACCAAAAACTCCTCTTTGGTTTTTTCAAACATGATAGATCCTAGGTTCTATCATTTGCATTTGTAGGGATCCAGATATTAATAGGGCACTGGGTACATTTTTTACCTTTGGGTGTTTTACATGTATTTCTTATTTTACTCTGAAGGTCTTGCTCAGGCATTTATTTATGAAATGAGAGAGTCCAACTTCAAAAAGGTAGGAGGGGAGGCTAGGAGGGCGAGCCTCTGATGTTTTGAAGACATAGCGCAACGTCCCTGCAACAACCTCAACACACCCGCCCTTGTGTACCTGCAGGTGTGAGCTGCCTTTGACCGAGTAATTGGGTTCAGGACACTCACAGGTGCAAACATGTGTTTACTGCTTCTTTGTTCTGCTTGATCCTCTGACCCACAAAAAGACATCCGGCTCAACCTACCATTAGGAATAAAGGGGGAAAGATTGAACAATTGTATCAAATTGTAGTTGTAAAATTTCTTACAGATCTTCTTTACACCAAAGAAGAAACAGAAATCTCGTCTTGACAGACCTTAACAGATATAAACAAGCACCTGAAATCAAATGTGTAACAATTTAAAACAACAATTTTAATTTTCAAAGTGGTACAGTGACACTTGAATAAGAAATAAATTGGCACTTTCATATTTTTTGTCAACACTGAACAGAGAGAAATATCCACAATGAAATGAAATACTGAAGAATAATCAAGGAATTGGAAATGCTTTTCTTTCCTTTTTCCTCCAAAATTGTGGTTAAAGCTGCTATATCATCAGTTTTTAATTTCAAGGAGAAAAATAAATTCTAAAGATGCACACCATTTTGAAGTTCTTTGAGTTGTGTATTTTGTCCACACACCAATTTTAAAATGCAGTTAACCGAGGAGGTGGATTGCATTTTCTGATGCTGTCAAATATTCCATTTTCATCACCAAAATGACACCTTTATGTGTGATAACTAGTGGTTGCTATCAGCAGGTGGGAAATCATGTTTATTTTTCAACTGTTTACGATGATGGATTATGATCTCAAATCTCACATCCAGACAATCAGATACCTAGCATGATGCTTTAAAATGGGCATCGATACATGGCTATATGACTGGTGATGGTGTGGCAGACCACAGTTATGGTTTATTGTTCACTACTGATGTGATTCCAATTATCTACCTGTTCGGGGATATTTTAAACATCACAATGCCCTCCCCACTTCACTCCTATTATGTAACATGCCATTGAAGTGATGTTATCACCTTTGGCTTCTAAAGGGTAGTTTAGAGCATCAGCACACGAGGAATAAGATTGTGAAAGATCGAGAAGCAGTATTTAGATATGCAGCATTTGAGAACTCATTTTTCAATCTGAACTCAGGTAGAATATAATGGCCTAGACAGGGTGTCTGTCCAGGGTTAAGAAGCAAATTACACATGATGTAGCCTGCAGTTAAAACTTTGTAGAACAAGAATATTTTTACTACAAAATCTTAGGGAGAAAGTTAGTTTTAAATGTAATTTTATTCCAAAACACATACACACATGTGACTCTATTCTCACATTCGAATGGAACTATTTGTTATGGTAAGAAACTGTTGGAGAATTCAGTAGGCTTCCTGCCATCGCAGTGGGATGAATGATGAATCAGTTGCAAGGTAGGCTTCCTTAATAATTTATTGGGTCATGAGTTATGGTTTTGTTCAATTGAAAATTATTAGATGGGTTTGCCTCAGGCAAAGAACATAGTGTATGAAAAAGGAAAATAGATTAAGCAAACATTCCATGAGCTTAATCATTTCAAACAGTCTACTGGATAAAGGCCCTAATGCATTTGTCATTAATTCAGGGGACAATTTCACCTCCACACAACATAATCACGAGATGGGAGTTGTCAGGGCAGCTCTGCAAATAGGATGTTCATTATGAACCGTCAGTGTAAGTCATTATTTTCATCCAGTGTTTTTTTTTTCTTGTGAATGAGGATAAGCATCTGTACAGAAGTGAAAACTTGTGATATATTTTCTTTTATAAAAAGTCACTATTTTTCTCTCTCCAACCACTCATTTTTCTATTGACTACCCTACTCATCCAACATATGCTCACTGAGTACCAACTTTTCACCAGAGACACTGTTCAGAGCTCATTGTGTAGAGTCACATTTAAATAAATTCTTGGTGGCGGGCCCTTTTAGAGTAAAAACACCTTGCATGGGCTTTCTAGACTAAGATATTCGCAAAGTTGCACAGATTTGCCCAAGATAATAAAATCAATGTGTAGGTAAAATTACAACCTCGATCTTTATTTAAATAGCATCTTTTGCATTTTTGAGAACTTAGGATATATGTGTTTATATATACAAAAAAGCAATGCTCTGGTAAATAACTTGGTATAAATAATATTTAGTTAAAGAGTATAAGTCAATGTTAAATCAATCACTAATCAATACATATTTGGTTTATGATTTTGGGAGGTTTCTTCATGATGCCTCAAGTTGTCCTTTACTTGGTAACCCTTCATAAAATATGTCGGTTCTGGACAGAAACAAACAATAATGAAATCACGGGAGTCATGTTAGTTTTCTGTCCCTCTCTGACAAATCTCTAACCCAGGTCTCCATAACCTGGGATGCAGGAGTCTCAAAGGAGAAATAGCATGGTCATGTGTTGTGATTGCAATGTTTCTCTGGAAGTGAGTTGTCAACAAATGTGTCCCTTGAGGAGTGAAGGTCAACCTCTTCCCGGCGGAGGAAGACACATGACAAACATTTCAGCCACTGACCAGTAGGTTTCAGGATAACCTAGGGGGTGACTGTTCCATTTTGTTCGGATGCAGCTCTGTCTTGTTAGATATAATGAGTGAGATCTGGGTTCATTTGTTCACCAAACCGAAGGAATCTATGCATTTCTATGCAGCTCCACAGAGGAAACCTACAAAATTTCTTACAAGTTAAGTACACGTTTTTGTAAAAAGTCCAATTCCATTTCTTCAAGTTTTTTAAAAAGACAATCCATTCCTTTTTTTCCTTTCATGTATTTACCACATATTTTGTACAGGAAATTCTATGAGTTTCTGGTATACCATAATTGAACAAAACACTCAGTGGTTTCCACCCTACTAAGCATTGTATGATGACAAAATAAAAGCTAAACAAATAGATCAATAAAATAAATTATACGGTAGGTTTAAATATGTTGTGGATAAACAGAAAACAGTGAAAGGGAATAGTGAGTCATGAGCATAACCATTGTAAATTTAGATTTTTTTTAATGAATTATATGACTGTGTTAGTAAAAAGGTGATACGTGGCTAAAGAACTCAGAGGAGTAAGCGCATAGACCTTTGTCTTTGGGAAGGGTGTTCCAGGCAGACGGAACAAATGGAATGTCTGATCTTGGAGTTAGAGATTGCTATGGGTGTGAAATCAGCCTTCCTTCCAGGAAGATACTGAAAATACCTTGATTTGACTCTGAATGCCATGGAAGTCTGTCATGGAGTCAACATGCCCTGAAATAGATATTAACATCATAAATTTGACCAGCTTGTAAAAATAAATTGAGGAGCAAAGGTAGAAGCAGAGATTATTGGAAAAGGAGACCATTCTCATAATTTTAAAAAATCAAGGAAAGTGACTTGAACTAGGTTGATTAATAGTGGGTGAGGTGAGGAGAAGTGGTTCATTTTGAATATATTCATTTTCTTCACAGTAAAAATCTAGGAAAGGTACAGAGATTTCTCCTACACACCCCTTTACTTGAATCTGAAAAATGTAGATCTAGAGATTGCAGATATATATATATATTTAATAAACTAGTTTTTAGAACAGTTTTAGGTTCATGACAAAATTGAACAGAAGGTACGGAGATCTGCCGTATACGCTCCTGGCCACCCTCCCGTCTAATCAACACCCCCCGCCGAAGTGGAATGTTTGTTACAATGCATGAACCTATACTGACATGTTGTGATCACTTGAAGACCACAGTTTACAAGAGGGTTCCCTCTTGGTGCTGTACTTTCTATGGGCTTGAACAATGTATAATAAGATATGTTCATTATTTTAGCAGCATACAGGGCATTTTCACTGATCTGAATATCTTCCCTGCTCGCCCATTTGTTCCTCCTACCACCCAGAGCCCCTGTCAACCACGAATCTTTCTACTATCCATATACTTTGTCTTTTCTAGAATGGTGCATAGTTTGAATCATACAGTAGGTATACTGAAGGTAGAAGGACACACTGATTGAGCTCTATATCATTTGGCTCTAATGCTCAAAATTTCCATTTTCAATGGTATTTTTCAGAAGAAAGTTGTGGTTGGATTTATGTTTAAACATACTTAGATACGGTTGAAAAATTGTTACTAAAGTTGCACTAAGTTAATTTAGAATGACTGACACAGAGAGCCTTCCAAAAATAAGTTCATAAGCAGAGAATAGGAGGGTAGAGGTGTTTAGTTCCTCCACCCTTAATAAACCCTATCGGTATTCAACACGAAACTGGCTACAAAACAGCTCTGCCAGGCGCTATGACAGAATTTAGGGTACCGGGACGTTAACGTTCCCTCTTTTGGTCCCATGGTAACTGTGCGAAGAATTAGGGAATAAAATTGAAAAATCACCCTTTCAGGTTAGAAGGAAAACTGATTGTGTGTATCATGTTAACAATCTAACACATTCTTGCTTTCAAAAAGTTTAAGAAACCAATATTTCCTTGGAACATCAGAAAACTTCCCATTCACATGGACTTTAGTCACATGATTATCATTTTACAACATACCCATATATAAAATCACTTCGTTGCCCCCCTTAAACTTGCACAATAGTATATACAAATTATATCCCAGCAAAATGGGAGAGAATAATCCACTCAAATGCACCCTGAAGGCTTCTGCAGGTACAGGCACGTGCTTGGCTCGCTACAAAGGACAGTGGGGTACGGAGAATGCCTGCGCATCTCTCAACATTTGGCTGCACAGAGGGGGGTGCGATTTATCTGATGAGATGCTATCCACTCATAACTTAAGCATGGGGAGATGGTATTCACTTAGTACTTTCCCCTTTCCCGTGCGGGAGGCATTGATTTTGATCACTGAAGAAAGATGCACTTGCCTAGTAACATGAGTTTATGATTTTATTCAAAATTAGGCATTTTTGTTTTTGATAAAAGAAAAAAAAAGTTTCTTTCTTTGTGACCCAACAACCCACTCCGAACACAGCCATTATGACCTGGGTTGCTTCTGTGTATCTGTGTCTGTCTGTCCTTTGTGCTTAAGGACAGACCGCAGGGGCAGAGCTGTCTGCTGTGCGAAGGATGCGCACCTAACGTGAGTTTGCAGGGGACTCAGTGACAGTGCCTTATTGTTCTTTGAAAAGAGGGAGAAAAATTGGCAAGGGGAATCACATGGATATGTCAAGTTATAATGTACACCTAAAAACCTCTTTAAAAGTGCCAAGTAAAATTGTCAAAGCTTTCAATTTCTTAACTTTTTAAAGAGTGACATGCAATTTGGCAAGAAAATGATAATCTTGTTGAAACCTTATCTTAAAATCCCCTCCTATATTTCTCTATAGTTTTGGAAAGGATAAATGACTTGTATGAATTATATAAAGCAAACACCTAGATTATAACCAAAGCCAGACGGGTTTTTATTTGAAAATACTATTTTGATATGCCCTTTATCATGGAAATATTACACAATCAGGCATGTATTATATACATTGTACAGGCTCATTAAGAATTCAGTGAAATGAAATGTTATTAAAATGTTAGGCTAATATATTCAGGAATGGAGACTGTGGTATATTTGTAAGAATAAAACTTTACTTCCTATGAAATAATTTATATTAATTCAGCTTATTTTGTCACACATGAGACAGAAGGAAAAAGTTCACAAATCAGAGGAGCAGAGGAAAATATTTCCCTTCCATGGATCCTAGCAGCGAGCTCCCTGGATTCTGAGGAGTCAGCAGAGTGGGCCCAGCTGGTCAGTGGTGTCTGACCTGGGCCCTCTGCTTTTGCCTCTCTGCGTGCTAGAGTTCGGTACCTTTTTTATGTGAGACTGCAGTGTTTGGGCTTGGGGAACATGGCAACATAGATTGCATCTTGGAGAAAAGTCAAATAAAAATGTTAGGCAAACTTTTAAGGAGCCACTAGTCCTAAACGGCACAATTCAGGGCGAGAATGAAGAAACGCTCATGGAGGAAAACCTAAAGGGGGTAAAAGCATGAGGTGGTCCTGACAAAGGAGAGGGGCCACACTAGTCTCTCCTCCAGAGTCTTTTATCCTAGTTCTCTGTATCTGTGAACATGGTGGCGGGGGGCCAATGAAATTGCAAACTTGGAGCTTCATTTTCCTCGGTAAGAAAGCGCAGAACGAGCCGGGTAGAATTTAAATGAACATTCGGTTGAATATAGGTAATCAGTGCAGCCAGTACTGATTGGGGGGGGAAGTGTTATAGTGTCAGGTGGACACAGGCGATTACTCTTTCTTCATGAGGAAAGTCTCTACCCCAGGAAACGACAGGATGCCAAGTGCCCAAAACAGTGAAGGGGGAGCCGTGTCTGCATCAGAGAAGAGCATGGTATGTTCCAATAACTGAAGTGCTCTCTGGAACTAGGTCTACCTTTAAACTGTCACAGTCCCAGAGATTCTCGGTGCCTAGGACTTAGTCCCTGTGACTCGCTGAAGGAACCAGCAAACGTCCAGGACTGAGAAGTGGGAAAGCGGTGCCTGGCCAGCCAGTGACACAGGGGTGTCCAACCTGCGGCCCGCAGGCCGTAAGCCACCAGGACGCCTATGACTGCGGCCCAACACAAAATTGTAAATTTACTTAAAACATTGTGAGGGGTTTTTTTTGTGTGTGTGCGTGATTATGTGTTGCAGTGTATTTAACGTGTGGCCCAAGACAACCCTTCTTTTTCCAGTGTGGCCAAGAGACGCCAAAATGTTGGGTACCCCTGGTAGGACAAAGGCTGGAGAGAAGGGTTAGGCAGCTTGAGCCAGTCGGTGATCTAAAATAGTTTGTACCTCAGGGACAACAATTAAAAAGCAGAGAAAATTTCAGCATGATTGTAAAGTGATGACATTCTAGTCGGCTAAGATTTCACAGAAAACACTATGGAAGAGAAAATTCATTAAATATTTTCTTATTTTTTTAGAGATTAAAAAAAGTTTGTGCAAATCTAACCTCCGATTGGAAAAAAAAAGGTTGGAAAAAAATTTTTTTAATAAATTCTCTGCAGAAAATAAACAAAAATAGAAACTGCTCTCTTTGAAGTGGAGATGGGAGCCCCAGAGCACATGTGGGGTTTCTGCTCCTTCCCCCCAAGTTTTGAGGATGCATCAGACTTTCATACAGAAAATTCTAGAACCCTCTGGAGCACACTTGGAGTACTAGCAATCTCATATGAACGAATGTAATCCTCCATCAAAAAGAATCCTCTCCACCTCTTACTGAACAACACGAGTCACAGATGGATGAAGTATATTTGAAATGCTGACATCTTCAGAACTCTGTGTAGCTCCAGACAGGACAGGCACGCATGAGTTTACTTACATTTGCTTCGCTGTCAACATGTGGATGTAAGAAGCAGGTGATAATCACAGTCAGAAAGCTAAATGATTAATCATGAGCAAGAGGACACTATTGCCGGTCCAAAGCATTTAACACCAGTGCGTCAGATGCTCGGTATTCACTGACATATTCTGGTGCTGTGTACCAGAGCCCAGGGCGTGTGAATCCTGCTAGGTTTCTGTATTTGTATGACCCCTGTAGGTGAACTACATACATTGAATATAAAAACATTTCTTATAATTCTGAGGCCATAATTCAGAGAATTAATAGCCATTTGCTATATATTACAATTATATACATGGCATTAATATAACATTAGCTAAAAGGCTTGCCATATAGCCATGAAGTTAAGGAAAAAAGTTCATTTATATTTTAATTTTGGCTTTAAACAGATAACACTGGAATATTACTCAATCCATATTAACTAAGACTGATAATCAATTCCTTCATTTAAACTTAAGCACTAATGTATGCAGCAGAATTACATCCAGTGGCTTTGATTTTCATTTCCTGGAGCTATTGTGAAATTATTTGATCCATCTTTCTTAACATCACAAGTCTGGTCCATTAAGAGTTTGGAAAGGCAGAGGCATGCTGCATTAAAATTAAAAACTCTTATTCTAAAAAGCAGCTAGCTAAACTTCATTAATATTGAGGTATAAAGTTTTGTTTGCATGTGAGGGAGAAGAAGTCCTTACTGCTTCTCGCCCTCAGAAGCTGTGTTTTTTGTACGGTTCAAATAAATAAACTCCTGTTTACCTGATCAATAAATAAGGCTGTTTGGGGAAGTTGGTAGAAATAATTTTGTGCATGCATGAAATTTTAGGAAGGTCTAAGCTTTGTACTTCACAGACATTCAGCTGCGTCCGTTATTTTTCTACCTTATTCAGTTTTAAACAATTATACATACACATCTATTCATCTAAACTAATCAAATTCTGCCCTGTTTTATGTTTTAAAAACTGAGTTTTCTTGGCTAGTAGGGAAAAATTGTGGCTTTAGGTACTGGCGAATTCCACTCTTTATTGAAATAAAATTATTTGATGCAGCCATTTTTCTGACTTCACAGAGGATTTTGTGTTTTCTATTTTAATGATTACCTTTACACACTTTAACATACCATGTCAATGGTCCTTCAGGATGTGTCACAGTCAGTCAAGATTCTTCGGGTTGATGGTGCTTGACTACCTTTACTTATAATGAGCATCTAGAAATAGACTCCTACCCCAGTTCCGTAGACCTTTCCAACCAATTATCATGAGAAGACAGGAACCCCAATCAAACTGGCGAACCTGTACTTTGGCTAAGCCATTTCTGCATGACCTGTATGCAATTATTATTATTCTTATTTCTGTACTCTTCATGCACAAAAGGCAGGGCATGTCAGCTTATAATGCAGACAATTCAACTATTTCATTAGTAACAATAAGTATTTTTAAAATATTGAAAACCATCAAAATTAATTCACTAATTCAATAAACAAATACACTCTACCATGCCTTTCTGTTTGAGAAGGTTTTCGTCTTAAGCAATTCTACACTATTACAGTTTGAGTAAAATGCCCTGGTAAGTTAACATTTCAAGTATAACTATAATTTAATTGGTAGTTTTAGAAGTTTTAACTGGTTTTTCCACTTCTCTGAAGATTCACAGAGATCTCTTAGATATTTAATATCATGTAATTGTTAAGTAATGATTATGGATAATATGGTATTTTTTAAATGAGAAATGTCAAGTTATCTCAGTAATAGACAGTCATTCTGGAAACATAGACAAAAGAGAGAATGAAACTGAACATAACCAGTTTCACTCCATTCGTTCATAGAAGAAGTTTTTATTCAGTTTTTTTAACATGTGTTTCAATAATCAACTATCTATTACAACCAATAATGGGCTTTTAGGAGGAAGAATACGCATGCTTTTTGTAGTTCACTGTTCAGCCATGAACTTATTTGGGACCCAATAATTCTAATTAGATTCTGTCATTCACTACATCCTAGGGAAGTTAAACTGATGACTTAGCATCCTCAAACTGCAGGTCAAGCTGCGTGGGCCACCATTTCTTTGCTCTCTTACACTGAATTCTTCCCCCAAATAAAGCTGTGGGCATCAGGATGACTTGCAATAATCTATATGGAATGGAACATAAGAGCATGTTCTCTGGAACCACGTGGCTAAAATTGGGGTCCTCACTTTGTGACCTTGGTCATTTGGCCTCTATGATCCATTTCCTGTGTTGAAAATATAAACCGTTTTCATACTGGTGTTGCGAGTTCCAAATGTGTTCAAGCGGAACTTTAGAACTCCACCTCATGCATAGATACGACCTTATGTTAATATTACCTAAACTATGTAATATGTTCAGATAAGGTTTCACATTTAAGCTCAGAGGTAGTTTTTACTGCTCTAATCAGAAATTATTATGTAAATGGTGTCTCAGTGACTTATAGATTTTATATACAGTCCACATACTCCCTGCTCCATAGTAACACATATCAAAAGAGACTCCGGCCATTTTCTTTTTGAGATCTCTTAGCAAGTGTTTTGCAGCATATACTGCAGATTGGAAAGAAAAATTTCATAAAACCTACCAGTCTCTTCCATGCTAACAACACCCCGTTTCTGGTCACATGGCCCCACAGAGGCCCGAGCTCAGCTTTCTTCTCACCCGCACAGCTGGGCCGCGCTGTCTCACCTTAGGTGGGTGTGTGGCCCGGGTACCAAACGCAAACCACAGCCGCCGCAGTCTTACTCTGTCCTGATGGAAGATTTTCTTCTCTCAGAAGGTACTTCATTTTCCTTCTTCCTAAACTTCCCAAGCTACCTACAGATGTTCAGCTGGTGGTCTTCCCCTATGCTCCACTTAGAGAAAAAACAAGAATCTGCTGGGGGCTCATTCATCCCCCCACCACCCAATACACACGTCTGTAAATGCGTGTGCCCGCGCAGATGCTCCGCCCCCTCTGTGGTTACAGTGAACCGACGGCCTTCCTCTGGGGTTATGGAGCCCACGTTCTCGCAGATTTATAGATGCCTGTCCAGAAATTATACATTACTCTCCACATTATTTTTTTATTTTTATTTTTTTAAAGATTTTATTTATTTATCTTTAGAGGGGAAGGGAAGGAGAGAGGGAGAGAAATGTCAGTGTGTGGTTGCCTCTCCTGTGTCCCCTGCTGGGAACTTCCTGCAACCCAGGCATGTGCCCTGACTGGGAATTGAACTGCGATCTTTTGGTTCACAGGCCCACGCTCAATTCCACATTATTTTTTAAATGTTTAAATTAAACTTACGGATGACACTGGTTAACAAAATTATACAGGTCTCAGGTGTACAATTCTATAATGCATCATCTGTATAATGCATTGTGTGTTTGCCATGTGAAGTCAAATCTCACAACTAATTCTTTGAGGAAGTGAAACATTGTGCAAAAGATTTTTCTGCCTCTCTTTCTAATCCTTCTTAAAAATTCTCATTCTACAAGAGGATTATGTCCTTTTGACATATACACTAACATATTAGACTTCCCAATGTGATTTCCTTAAAAACAAACAAACAAAAAAAAAGGCATGACAGTGAAAATGACACAAGCTACCTCGGCAAGAGTTTTAGAGCAATTACCTGGTTTTTCTGTTGCTGTTTTTCTCCATCACAAGGGGTGTGATCACCCAAGAGGGGGTGCTATTTCATCCAGGGATACACGCAACCAGGACCAGACAACAAAAGCAAAGTTACCTACTGACACCAAGAGAGCAAATACCACACAGTTTTAGTCTAATGAGATAGTTCAGTTGTGGCCAGTCTTGAATCTGGAGCCCATATTCTAAACTTCTTCAAAGAGGTCATGCAAATGGCCAGTAGGCATGTAAAAGGATGCCCCATGTCACTAATCATCAGAAAAATGCAAATTAAAACCACAGCAAGATACCCCTGTATCTCGCTGATCAGTGATACACTTGTCAGAGTGCCACTGAGTGGCTTTTAGTTACAAAGAATTAAACAGTATGAAAAATAAATTAGTACAATAAAGTGTTACAGGTATCATTATAGACTCATACACAGGATAGGACATAAAAAATATGCAATCAATTCTTCTAAAAAGAAACAAGACATACTTACAGAGTGCTAACTGACCATAAAGGTGGAAGATGTTTCAAGAGCCAAGGAAAAGTGATAGCATTAAGACAAGGAAGTATGAACCATTCTGGAATGTTCTAGGAATCCCAAGCATTTCAAAATGACTGGAGTTTCATAGGTGTGACAGGTGTTGTGAGTAAGGGAGACTTTGTTTAGAGCCTGTGGCATAGATTCCTCTTTTTTTTTTTTTTTTAGGTGACAACTAGACGAAAACTGCATGCTAAATGTGCTATTTTAAATATCTATACTTATGAGGATGATCATAATTATACCATGAATTCATATAAAACATGTCACTCACTCTCCTTAGAAACAGCTTTCATGGATGCATCTCGATGCCCAGACGACAAGGGTCCTCATGGTGTCATTGTCGTAAACCCAGGTCTATAATGTGAGAGTAAAAGGATAAATTGCATCCTAAAATTGATCTAAAATTCTCCCAGTATGAGAACAAGTGATATAATACACCAGTAAAATGACAGGCTGAGAGTATAATACAAGAATACAGCTACTGTAAAACCATTTTAGGATGTTCTAGAATGGTCACTGGACCCCAGGTCAAAAAATCTCTCTATTCACCCTTGAATAACTTTTTAATTGACTATTAGGCATATTAATTAGGGTAAAGAATAAAATAGACCTGATTATTACTGTGAAGAGAAAGGTTTTATTCTTCTCAGATTATTACTGAGAATAAAGTTTTGCATACTATAAAGTTATGCAAAATATTAACATAGAATACATTTTGCCCAGTGATGGTTTTATTCATTTTTGACATTGTAAATAGAAGAATATAATTGCAAATTAAGTTTATTATCATTTTTATGTCAGCATTGCTTTCTGAACTTCTCACTGGAAACATTGATGGATAAAGATTCACAAATGGTGTTCTCCATTTCAGAAATAATACATCAAATGTTATTGTGGTATAAAAAGCTTTTCCATAAAGTAATAGGAGCATCTGTGTTTTGAGAAATTTTTTCAACTAACACCAATTTTTTCTTTTTCTCCGGCTGAGTTCTTTTTTCGTCCCTTTAATCCTGATTTCCTTTTAAAGACACAATGCGGAAATGCTCCGAAACATGCAAGAAGCTGCTCCGTAATAAGAAAATTGGGCTTTATACTGGTGCATCCAATCCAATGACCTTGTTTGTGTTTTCAGTCTCCTATGTCTTCATGAAAAATTAAACACACGTAGCCCCATCGCCAACCCTGCTTTCCTTCTCATTCAACAGATATTAATCAGGTACCTGCGATGTGTTCAGGACTGTTTTGGGATATGGGTGCGCAGGGGAAAGCGGGTCCACATGGTCTCTGCCGCCGGACATGACTCTGTCTCGCTTACATCTTATCTTGTTTAACCTTTACAAGGGCCATGGGACCTGTGGTTCCAACTGCTATTTCCAAGGACAGGAAATTATGTCTGTAATCAGAATGGTGTAAATCTGTCCGAGTTTACAGAGCTGACATTTTTTTCCTCCTAAATCACTGATACAATGGTTTTCTAAAGCATCCATTTCAAAATGTTAATACATTCACTTAAATTATCTTTTTTTATTGTCTATATCAATTCAGAGGGTAATATCAGGTCAATAAATTGCTACAGACAAGATGTTTAAAAAAAACCTGAATGCATTGCTGTCACTGCAGTGATGACTTTGGTCCCTGTTTTCATGATTGTGTGGTTGGAAGAATACAGCAGCCTTCTCCTTCAACCCCCCAAACTGCCTTTTAGTCCATTTTGCCCTGGGCCATGGGGCAAAAAACAGATCAAAATAAAGTGAAGGCCTCCTTTTTTTGTTTGTTTGTTTATGTCTACATCTTTAGGTGATTTTTCTCCTCCTGTGTTAGATTTGAGTCCCCTATTTGTTACTCATTTTCTTAGCTTCTGACTTTATTCCTGTGTATAACAATATAGTCTTTTTTACCTGCATTTTTCCATGACCATTTAGCCCCCTTGTATGCCTCCCCTGCCACAATCCCCACACTGCTGTCCTTGACCCTAAGTCCTTTTTCCTTTTTGCTCAATCCCTCCACCCCTACCTACCCCCAACGGTCTGTTGCCATATGTTGCTCTTTACTTAACCTCTAGGTTGAAATTCATATGCATGTTTATTTCTGGTCACTTGGTATAGCCCAACCCGTTCTTGCCTGCTAGCCTATATCCCAATCCTGTGCCGGCACTCTTGGATGATAGGACAGTATGTTTTCCCCAAATAGACCGAATTCTTCTCCCAATAAATTCAGTCTAGTGAATTGTTACACATTCCTGTGTTTCTTCTTTGAATACCTGCCAGGAAATTCAAGCTTCACGCGTTGAACTGAATCCATCACATTGTCTTCAAACCTTGTACGTACCTCCTCCAGTGCACCCGCTCCCTTAGTGTGTGACACAAATTTTCGTTCAGAAACCATTTTCGGCTGCTCCCTTCCTTGAGTTTTTCCTCCAGTGACATTCAAATTTTACGCATGTTATCCAAATTTTTCCATTAAAACTTGTCCAGATTTTACCATTTTCTTGAAATGATCCTCTTTGTGAAATTAAGTCTCATACCACAATTATTGTACACACTTCTGGTTCACTCAGTAGTTATTCCTCTGAATGTTCTCGGGCCTCAGACAGAGCCCCAGTCTGGAATTATTTCCCCCTTCCCACAGCAAACATGCACTGGGTGAACTTTAAAAAAAAAAAATCAAATTCTGTGCTTACATACTGAAATCATCGTAGCCCTGGATCAATCCATGCAGCTGGCTTCTCCGTAACAATTCCAGGACTGCTGAAGCTTACTGGAAAAAAAAAAAATGAATCCTCAAATTGGTCTGTCTGTCAGTTTCCTAACTCCAATCCTACTGTGCCTTCCTCAGCACCTGGAAATCCTTCCCTTCCTCATTTTCTAAAATATTCTCTGCAGTGGATGCTTCAAAAGTTTTTTCTCTTTTTTTTTTTGTAACTTATGTCACTAAAATCATCCATAAGTTTAAATACATGAACTCAGTCTCTACTTTAGGAACAAAACTATAAATCATCAAAATGAATTTCCCTCAACACTATACCAAGAACCCCCAAATTCTATCTTAACCTCTGCTCTAACTGACCTCTGTGTGTCTGACTATAGAGGACAAAATGAACTTTCTCTGAATGAGGGTCATTCTTCCCTTGGTATCCACTGTCACCTCCCCCACCCGTGGCCTGGACGTGATGCTGCAATTCTTATAGATATTGTAGAACAGGGAAAGAGGAGGGAAGGAGCACATTCACATACACCCTCCACTATTGTGGAAGAGAAAATCAGGGACTCACAGAGAGTTTCTCATGGAAATAAGTATAGAAAACACTCTTACAATTATTCAAGGCAGCAGCATCTTATTTCATCCAGGCAAAATTTTTTGATGATGTCATATGCCATCTCTGTCTCAAAGGTAAGATAGTTAAGACTTTTTGAAAATATGTTGGAAACATATTCATTTTCCTCATCCTCAATAATGAAACCAAGCTTGGGGCACCTTTTCAATCATTTGTGTCTCGTAAGGGTCTAGCTGCATGTTGGCACGTTTTCAAGGAGGCATCTGGACAATTCTCTGCTTTTAATTCCAAAAAATAAATTATCTATCCCGAAGTAAAATATCTAATGGAGTTAAGGTGATGCTTTGTAATTTCTTTAACATCTTTTCAGACTCACAGGAGATTAATTATTCATTATTTTTGCCAAAAGATTATTGGAAACTGAAGATTTATATTTTCCAAGGGTACAAGGGCATAAATGGTGACGGAAGGAGACTTGACTTTGGGTGGTGAACACACAATACAATGTACAGATTGTGTATTACAGAATTGTACACCTAAAATCTGTATTATTTTATTAACAAATGTCACCACAATAAAAAATAAAGGACATAATCTATTTAAAAATATATATACATACAATTCCCACATATATAATATTTCCTAAAACTCAGTATACCCTTCTGTGTATCTATTTATTTCTATCATGTATTTATTGTATTTAGATTAACATAATAGGAGTGTAGGCATGAAAATGCATGAATACTTATGTAGTATACATAACTCCCTTTATAACAATCATTAATACATTTTTTATTCAGCTTCATAAGGAGCACTCATCCAATGCCTTCTTTTTGATATTAAATTCCTCTGTATCCTAACCAAACCTGGTAAAAAGTAATATTCATCTATAAAAATATCGCTGAAGCAAGAGCTCTGTGAACACATTAAACAATGTTATTTCCTATATCATTTCATTTTACATCACAGTTAAAGTGGATTGACTTGGTTCTCTAGAAGACTAATACGTTTGAGCTGCGGCATATGGGGAGTCCCTGTATTTTCTGTTCAAAAAGATGGGTGGCTGCCTGGGGTTAGAGGTGAGGGAGGCATATTCGTACGGGATCAAGGTTCATGAGACACAGACAATAACTGTAATTGTCACTGTAATCAGCCAAGAAATATTCCAAGTAAAGGAGTTATGTAAATGCCAAAAAACTGAGATTTTTTTTACAAACATGACTTAGATTTGCTAAATGCTTTCAAAGTTTTTTTTCCTTACACTTGCTTCTGTTTGCTATCATTCCCCAAATTTGATTGAAATATATCTACAATCATAGGGTGCTAATTTCCTTTCCCTTCCTTTAAGGTTAACATTTTCATAAAAGAGAAAGACCACAGAATCATAGTAAGGAAAATGTCTTATAACGTCATGAAGTCTTTTCCTAAGAACCAAGAGAAGCGGAGGGCTGAGGAAGCAGTACTGCCGACTTTGTGGGAGTCAAGCTGCCCTCCCCCCAACACCTACTGCACGTGTGTCCTTGAGCAACAGACTTCTCCGTGCACGTTCTCATCTCAAAGCCCAGGATGATAATCGTGTTCAGTTCATCGGGTGTGTGGGAATTAGGAGTGTAGATTTATGAAAAAACTCTGAGTAGGGTGATCACCGAACAAATATCTCCAGTTTTGATTCAGTAATATGTTACCATGAAGAATATATTGATTTACTTTTTATTATTATTTTGCTTTGAAATAAGTTAGACTATTAAGTCAGACCTAAATGACAGATGAATTCAAGCCTAATGAAAATCTTGCAGGTTATTTCAGGAAACCTCCTGAACAAATTCTGTGGTCACAAAAGTGATATTTTTCACTGTAACTGGGCTATTCCAGTGCATTTATTACAAGAAATGCTAGCTGAGGCATTTAAAACAATCTCAGGAAATGTGCAATGGACACTTCAGCCAGAAGGATGAAAAGCAAAATTTGTTTCCAAGCTGTAGGTTAAGTGTTTAGACTTTTAATGTCAACAGTCCATTGAAAGAAGTTTGGGGGAAGGATATACAGGAAAAAGTTATTCTGGAAAATTATCCGTGGGCTAACATCACTAGATATTCCCGCACTGAAAATGACATCTCCCCCACCCTTCTTTACTATCGCTGTTTCTGGGATAAACAGAAACGATATTTTGACATCAGCAGTTATCATAATGATACTGCCAGAAAGAAGAACTGAGTGCAGAAAAGCAATCCTGAAGGAAAAAAATGATGCCAGCAACACACAAGCTGACAAGGCACAGACTATGCGGAAAGTTATACTTGTGAAGAATTCAAATAATAACACAATGTGTGCGGGGGGATTATGTAAATCCTATTTCCTGTTTCCCTCTTAAAAGTTTTCAATTCCTATTAGATGATTTCAATTGATAAATTAAGCCTTTTAGGAATAAAAATGTTTAACTTGGACAGGATGGGTGTTTGCACATTACCATGTAAGCAAATGTAGTTGTCAAAATGAAAAGGTTGAATAGTGGTATTAGGCAAGCTACAGTTAACACGGGGTTATCTGCCACATTTTGATTCTGCATATTTTCTACTGATTTATTTAGTATTCATGCAGAAGCCTTGAGGAATGATTCATTGTGCTGAGAGATGTAGGCGGTGGGAACTGCATCATCGCACAGAAAACGCATTAACCGATATGAGGACATAGTCATAAATGTAATAGGATTCATTACTACCAAGATACAGTGCTACAATGCCTGTAAACGTTTTTTCTGGTTTTAAAAATGTGTCTTAAATAGAAATTTCACCAAGATTTTAAACCCATAGGGTTTTACATTCTAGTCAATAGATCAACTGATTTTAATCATCTCAAAAGTCAAAGAATTATTTCTGTTCTGCTCTACATGCTATCTTTCCACATGATTAAGATGTAAACCAAAACAATGTGTGTATGACTACAAACATATATATCTACTGCTACCTATAATCACACATCCATATAATACTGCGTTTGGCCCACAGTTGGAAACCTTCCACTGGAAAACTCTAACCTAGGTTTACAGACTGTGCTCCATCTGTGTCAGCCGTGTTAGCCGGGGTTCTCTAGGGAAACAGATCCAATACGAACAACAAACTGACAGTGACCAGAGAGGAGGGGGCAGGGTGTCACAGAGGAAAGCGGGGAGGGGGCAAGCAAAGGAACATGGATAGAGCACTCATGGGCAGGGAGTGCTCATGGGCATATATTATATATATTATATAATATTATATAATATAATATATATTATTGTGAGGGATTTTCTCATGAGATTCCTGGGGCTGACAAGCCCCACACTCTGCCACCTGCAAGCTGGAGGCTCTAGAAACCCAGTGGGGTGACTCACTTGGAGGGCGAAGCCCTAGAACCAGGGAGTCGATGGTATAGATCCCAGCTCAGGGCTGGAGAAGACAAGATAAGAAGTCCCGACTCTATCCCCGAAGAAGGAAAAAAGGCGTGCACTTCTCCTTCGCAATTTTTCATTTGTTAGGCCCTCAACAGACTGGACGAGGCCCACCCACACTGGGGAGGGCAATCTGCTTTCCTGAGTCCACTGAGTTCAAGGCTAATCTCACCCAGAAAAGCCCTCATAGGGCCCTGGCTGGTGTAACTCAGTAGATTGAGCACTGGCCTGAGAACCAAAGAGCTGCTGGTTCAATTCCCAGTCTAGGGCACGTGCCTGGGTTGTGGGCAAGGTCCCCAGTAGGGGACATATGAGAGGCAACCACACATTGATATTTCTCTCCCTCTCTTTCTCCCACCCTTCCCCTCTGTCTAAAAATAAATAAATAAAATCTTAAAAACAAAAAACCAAACAAACCCTCACAGGCTCACTTAAAAACAATGTTTAATCTGGGCACCCCAAGGCCAATCTAATTGCCGCAAAAATAAACCATCAGACCGGCCAAACTAACCACCAGAAGACTTAAGAATGCGTAGACTCTCCCACTTTTTGACCCCCTATGTTGATTTATGCATGAAATTTTCCTATTTCCTTGGAGTTTGATTACTTATCCAATGATCCTATATAATCTCACAGCTTGTACCCGACGCTAGCATTGACTTTATTTTGACTCCCTAGTCACATATGTGAATTATACAAGAGAAAGCAAGTTCACCGGTGAAAATGGTGAGGGTGGCAATGATGACAGTCAGCATTTACTGAGAGGTTACTGTGTGCACAACATCACCCAATGAGCTTATGCTAAAACACCTAACAAAGGAGAGTGGCTTGGATATCTCTCTAGATTCCATATTTCCATTTACACCTTCAAGGGACTCCTATTTCCACATTGATAAAAATCGATTGTGTGGTAATCTTACCCCAGACTCCAAAAGAAAATAATATGATTTCAAACAAACAGCTTAGGAATTGCTGCCAGTTCTTAGGCAGGTTGGATCTTTTTATACAGCTCCCGGTGATTCAAATGCCAGTCTACAGTCACATGACTCTTTTTTAAAAGATTTTATTTATTTATTTTTAGACAGGGGAAAGGAGGGAAAAAGAGAGGTAGAGAAACATCAATGTGTGGTTGCCTCTCATGCGCCCCCTACTGGGAAACTGGACCACAACCCAGGCATCTGCCTTGACTGGGAATCAAACCAGCAACCCTTTGCTTCGCAGGCCAGAGCTCAAGCCACTGATCCACACCAGCCAGGGCTATTTTTTATTTTATCTAAAACAGATTATGTCATAAGTCTTTAAAATTATAGTTTTAATTAGTTTCTTTAGAATTATTTTTATAGTTGATGTTAAGACTTCCCTTCTAAATTATTTTCCCAATTTCCCTGCATTATATAAATCTTATTGCATTAGCATGTGTCTATTGGAGTGAAACTCACTTTTTATTTCCTCTTGGAACTTGAATGATAGTTTGTCTGGGCACGTACTTCAGAGAAAACTTTTAATTTGTCTCAACACTTTGAAGATATTAACATCTCTGGCTTTAATGTTTCCTGATGAGAAAACTATTGTTCTAATTGTCTTGATTTTGTAATTGTGCTGTTTTTCCTCTGGTTTGCAGGCTTTTACAACTTTGCCTTCAATGTTTGCAGTATAAGTAAGATGTATCTAGTTGTACATTTCCTCTCTCTTAATTAGGACAACGTTTGCCTTCTGGATCTGTGGGCTCATGTCTTCTTTGAAACTAAAACTTCTCATCCATTTCTCTCCCCTCAAATCCATTCTTTTTTAAAAAATAAATTGCAAGTTAGACTTTCACTTCTTATCCCAACTTTTGATTCTGGGAGTTTTCTTTACGTGGCGCTTTCTGTAAGAAGACTCTCAGAATCAGCCTTCCCACTAAGGAGCCTTGTGGGCTAGTCTTCATTGCTTATTAATACCAAAGGGACATTTTGTGATTCTCTGAAACTCATTGTTTATAGTGTCTGTTAACTGCTGCTATAGAAGGTCTTAAAATACCTGTTGATGAGTAATTTCTGGGTCTTTTCCTGTAGTTGTCCACAGCAAATAAGTTTTACTATTTTAGGTTGTGTGAATGCTCTTGGACTCTGTCTGCGTGGAATCCCTCTGTTCCTGCATCGTCTAGGCATTTTTATTAGAATAAGATCCGACTTGCATCTTTTACGGGAGGATATCAATGTTACTACAGTGTGTCTCCACGCATTTCTGGCAAAGCGTCTGGTTAAGGGGCAACACTGCTTCATTAGTTCCTGCCAGGATACCGGGACATGGATGGCCACCTGGTGTGAAACGTTAAATACTTGCGTTTAAGTTGAAGTGAAGACAACTCTTCCCATTGAGAAAAACAAACAAAAACCCATATCCCTTGTACTCTTTTAAAATAACAAAAATGAAGATATATTTAATTTTAACTGTCTTTTGTGCAATTCATGTCAGATTAGTCACGAAACTGAGGTTCTTTTCATTGGCTTTCTTGTTTCATTCAATGGGCACACGTATAAATATGTCTGCACAGGGAAGTCACCAGACTTTCTTCTGGAAGGTATGTCCTGTGAACTGCCTAAACAGTGCTCAGGAGTGCGGGCCACACCGCACAACCACAGCATCTGCAGTTTGGGCAAGGATGGGGAGTTATCTCATGTAATCTTCCGTTGGTTGAAAGAGTTTCTTCTTTAAGATTCTTTTCAAGCTCCCATTCAACTATAATTTCCACTCTTAGTTCAAGGGAAATTATTATTTTACATGACAATACCATAAGTATCATCCGACAAACACTGACAGAATACTTGCCTCATATTTTTGTTTGCTCTTAACCCAATTAAGCAGTAAATGGACATATTTTTGTCAGTTAAAGATTTTAGCCAGCTCAAAACTTATAGTTTATTCATTTCTGGAATTTTTCGTTGACTATTTCAGACCGTGGTTGACCAGGAGTAACTGAAGCCGTGGAAAGTGGAACCATGGGTAGGGAAGGGGGTGCTACTACGTAGGTTTGCTTCCGAGGTCTGAGACCTTGAGGACATACAAGTAGTGCACATGTCAGAAGTATGACGATGCATTTCTCAAAAAAAAAAAAAAACAAAAAGACAAATTTTTCTCTTGTTCAGGAAAAAGCAGAGAAGTACATTTCTTCACACTGAGAGTTGTGATCGCCATCAGAGAGCCAGGGGTGGGAAGACACCAGCTGCCACAATAGACATGTAAAATGAGCTGAAATATTGCTTTTGGCAGCAGCTCAGTTTTAAAATTATAAACACAGTAATCTCTGGAAATGGCATATACATCAGGATTCTTATTTAACAAAGACGGTGATTTTAAAAACTTCACATTACAGAGAAAAACTGTGCTTCACACTGTAACAATTTAGCATTCCAGTAAGCTGCAAAAGTATTATCTCACATTAACGTAGATCATTCATATATTGTAGACATATTTCTGTCTTAGCAGCTAGAACTCAGAAACTGATAGTGCTAAGTGCACATTTGCATTATTTTCCTAGTCTAATATTTTTAAATCTATTGTCATTTAAATAATTTCAGGAACTAGATTACCCTGAATGAGCCAAGAGAATTTTGTACATGATCTAGTTTGTATTGATAGAATATAACTGAATACATAAGTATTTTTAATTTATTGTACCATTTGTTTCCTTTAGTATAGAATTTTCTTTTTATTTCTTTTCTTCCCATACAATTATAGCTCTGGTAGTATATTGAGAAGTGTTTTAATCTCTTTCTTTCTATCATACCACTTTTTTATTCTCAAAATTAAGAAACAGGGACTGGGATTTTTCCTCCCTCCTTTGTGTTCACGGCAGTTATCTGCATCCATCTTCACCTGTGCCATGATGTATAATTAGCACTGATCCAAAACAAAGGGGAGTGTTAAATTCAATATTTGATCATTGTAGGATATGATTTTTAAAAATTTTTTGTTTGTTCCTTGCCTGTGAGAGAGAATGCTTGTGTCCCGGTGAAATGGTCCTGTTTATATCTCTTTCTAGTGTGGTCACAGAATGATCTCACCTGATGTGGGCTTTCGTGAAAACATCTCTTTTACCTTAGACACACCGTGGTCCAGCTGCAAGTGCCACACAACCAGAACTGAGAGTGCTCAGGGTGCCTTTCCTTATCTTCTATTAACGACTTCCTTCTCAGGGGGGAATGCTCCTACGTGCAGGCTGCCGCGGAAACGCCCCTCTGTGTTTGGTGTTTAGCTGGTATCTTCCATGAAGTGTGCATGTGACCATTTTCTACATGGGGCTGAGAGCAGGCATGGGGGGTGGGTCCACCACTCATCACCACAAGGAGACGTACCTCTTAGCTGTGCGTTCTGGGTACCTGGGAGGGACTCCGGGGGAAGAAAGAGCAACATAGGACATTTTGGGTACGTATTCAGGCATTCTCTTCATATGTTTATTTTTTATTTTTTTGTTTATTCATACATTGCTTTTTAAATCAGGTACTAGTTTTGAACTGTGTTACTTTGGATAATTTCTGATAGCATTGGTAGTTCTTGGAGGGACATTAAGTCATGGTACCTCTCACTATGAGATCCCCATTTCAACTAGGATTCCCCAGTAGAGTAAAGCAAATTTCAGTGGTAGCAGACTTCTACTCCAGCCTTCCCAACGACTTAAGGAAGAGATCCACGTTACCTCCTCCATCTTTATATTTCTGCCCCCACTATATCAAAAGTTACCACTTCACCCAAGGGACAGCAGGCAGGGGGAGTGGCGATGGACATGCCAATGTCATCCGTTCAGTGATAGGACAAAGATTTACCTGAAAAATGGTGCTAGGGACCCGACAGAATGAGCCCTGTGTGTACGTCATTGGTTAAAATAAGTCCCTTAGGTCACTGGAGAGCAGTGTCCTGACTCACTCAGTGCGGTGCGAGTCTGCCATCCTGAGGTTGTCTGAAGTCCACGGTCCTTATCACCTTCCGTTTATTAGCACCTCCTGTGCAGACGCTGGATTCCGATTTTGACATCTCCTTGGAAAGAGCTGCTATCATTGGAAATGTTTATGTTATGGTTCCCAGGCTTTGAAAAGCAGGAAAGGAAAAATAAAGCCATATTTCACCTATTACTTGGATCCTTTACACACTAATTTCACAAAGGAAAAAAAAACTGAACTCCAATTTGAAGTCACAAAGATGCTGTTGTACTTAGAGTGAGAAAAACTTCACTGATTGGAAACATGTGGATATGGATGATGATGATGATGATGATGGCAGCTTCTTGGGCGTGTGCTGAGTAAGCACTCTGCTGAGATTGTAGCTTCTGCTGACTCACAGTTTGTCCTTGGAGCAACCTCATGAATCGAATAGTGTTATTTTTTTCATTTTGTGGGTCATTAAACAAAACATAATGAAGTTGGTACAGCTGGTGAATGGCAGACTATTCATTAAATCTAATTATATCAAATCAACAGGATAGAACCTCTATCCAGGGCTGGCAGTTATATAAGAAAACAAATTAGCCAAGTTTTTTAATACTAATGCTATCAATAGCTCATGTCTATGTTGCATTAGTGCTAAAACGTATTTTAAACTATATGAAATATAGTACCTACACAGGCTCCGAAACTATCACTTTTAACTGAATACATGTTCCTTAAGCTACAGCTACTAGCTGTATAGGTAAACCATGCCTAGGAATGTTATCATTTGTACAATGAATAAAATTTAAAAAATTAAAAATATTTAGAGGCACATTAATTGCTTCTCTCCTGAAGGTAATACCCCTTCAAGTGAAAAAAACAATCATATTATTTTGAGATCTGAAATGTCTAAGAGTAAATAAAGTAATTTCTTGAGAAAAAAAAGCATTTTTTTATCATCTGGACTATGTAATAAGGTCAATCTTAGTTAAATATATATGAGATATTAATACTAAAAATGGCATTATTTTCATAATGATCTTGAATTACTAAATTATTAATGTAGTAACTTAAAATTTGCTGTGGTAATTTAACAAATGGGTTGAATTTTCTATTTTATGTGCAGTTATATTTTTAAGTAAAAATTATCTTCTTAACTGAAAAAAGCAAAGCCACAGAGGACATTGAAATAATATAATAATTTCAGGTCATTAGACAGTAGGAGTCTACGTACTGTGTATCATATCTAAATTTCCTCCATTGCCTTTTAGTGTAAGTAAAAATAATAACTCAGCATTGAAAGGTTCAGTAATTTGACTATGTTTTATAGGTTATTTAGCTTTCTTTCATCTGCAATCATCTCCTGAAATAAATAACTTTGTAGATAAGAGTCTTTCCTTGTGACAATAACACAAGCCTTCTTTTAAATTTCCATAAATTCTTACCCTATATTCTACTCATCAATAAAATGTCCACAAAATAATTAAGATTTGGAAGCTGGTGAGCTTCACACAAAGCAGTTTGCATGGGGCATGTGACTAATTTTAATACATATATTTACAATGGGTCCACATTTCTTCTTCATAAACTGAATTTAAAATTTCAAAATTTGTAATTGCCATCCAGTTTTGCATTCCCTGTTCCTCAGAACTCAGATTTCCATGTGTGGAGACACACTAAAGAGCCAGACCAATTAGCCTCTCACAGGTCAATGCAAATGACAGCAGCAGGAGAATTCACTGCCTGTGCTTTAACATTCGCTAGGCTCCCACTCTAAATTTATTTTAGTTGCATTATTTCATAGTTCTTAGTAAGCAACTTCCATACAGTATTTCACTTAATTTTCACCACAGCCATGCAAGATAATTCCTAATGATACATATCTATAGTTGTTGGTAACAATGTGAAGGATATTACATAATTTACTTAGGGACTAAGTATCAGAACTCAAATGAGGGCTGTATAGCTCTGTATGTTTATGCTGTGTGTGCGTGTGTGTGTGCACCTGATGGATCTGATACATCTTTGTTTGAAGAAACTTGGTTACATTCTTCAAAGGGGTCCTATCTATTTTTGTGGACAATTTTTTTTAAATGCTAGTTTCTGTGTTCATATATTGAGTATTCTATGACTGGTTATTTTGAACGTTAAAATTCCCTTTAGCCTCCCATCTGCCCCCTTTGCCCCAAGCAGTGTAAGGACCTTACGTGTTTTCTGGTAAACACCATTAAGTTCACGGAGGCGGTTTATGGTTCCGGCTTATCATCACCATTAGCTCTTTCATTGATCTAGCGTAGCAGAGTGTCAAACCAAATTAATTTTAGACAGTAAAAGAATACTAATGCACTTGTTTAGGAAAAAAGAGCTGCAGCCCCGGTGATACAGATTTGGGTAGCAGCTGAAATTGAGTTCCACTGAGACAAAGGGAAGGAAGGCCATCTTTATAAAAGTTCCCACCCCAATTTCCAATTTTATGCGAATGAGGTTCCAAGTTGTGTAGTCCAAGTAATGTGGCTCTGATTGGTACATATAGATGCAAATGAAATGCAATTTATGTAGTTCTGATTGGACAGGGAAGGTCTCTGCCCCGTTTCATTGGTAAAAAGATGAAACCAGGGTATATTATGGGAAGTCAGCAGTGAGGAGCCCATCAGCACATAATGACTAGACTTTTATTATTCATAAAACGCGGGCCTTCATTGACCATCAGGAATCCATCTCAGAATATAAATTCCTTCTTGGGGTTCATAGCAAGTGAATCGTCCTTCTAGAGATCCACAAGAAGGTGACCCTTTACCATCTGCACAGCCTATAAATCTATCATATTAAGATAAAATTTATATCAAACTTCCAGAGTTTTAACTCACAATTAAGAAGCAGTTATTTTTATAAAACTCTCCTCATCCAACTCTCCAAGCATCCATGAGTTTATCACAAGGGGTTACTTATAGTCTCAATTATCAATAACGAATGCTGAATATTTGGGTAGGCACGCTTTTGAGTAAGATTAGCAACTGACCTGGTGAGCTCTGTAAAGCCTCCTCTACTGTGGACGCCATCCCATCAGTGGACAACCTCGGAGAAAGAAAGGCGGGGGAAGCAGCAAGAGTATTCGAGATTGCCCTGATATTAATTTACTCCTTGTTCGTTTCCTCCATGCACATACCTCGGACAGGACGAACAAAGCTGATTCTCACTATACAGTGTCTACCTGAGAGAGGCATGAAGTTCAAAGATACAACTTATCCTGAATGTAAAGAAATGGAACAAGATATACCTTGCAAACGGGAATCTTAGGGCTGGAAGAGCTAAATTAATATCCGTCAAAATAGACTGTAGGGCAAGAAATATACTGAAACAAAGATAATATTTCATAGTGATAAAGGGGCCCAGTCATAAATTAGACATGCACATGCATCTTATAACAGAGCTTCAAAATACAGGGTCCAGCACAAATAGTGCCCCCTTTTTATTACAAAATCATAAGCATGTAATTCTGTAACATAACAATATCACACTCAAGCGCACTATGTGACATTTTAGGTGAAATATTCAAATTAGGACTATAAATTATTACACCCATATTATTACCCTACCAACCACACTGAAGCAGGCGTTAGTTCTGCTGGACCCTGTATATGAAGCTAAAATTGATAAAATTGAAAGGACACTTATACCACACCACAACAATATTTCAATACGCCAAACTCAATAGTTTGAAAAAAAGCAGATAGACAATCCCTAAGTTTATAGAGGACTTGAACAACATTATTATTCTACTTGAACTGGTGTTTATAAAACACTCCATCCAAGCCCAACCAAAAGCACAGTCTTTTCAAGCACATGTACAGCAGTCAACAGAGGGAGTACGTGGTGGCCGTGCACAAATCTCAGTGACCATTAGAAGGGCTGAAATCATACAAAGACTATGTTGCCTAATCACAGGGGAATTTAATTAGGGATCAAAACGGAAACATATTTAAGAAATATCCAAATATTTAGAAAGTCAGTGTAGAATACTCACATAACCTATGTGTCAAAGGAAAATCACAAGAGAAATTAGAAAATATTATGATTAAGTCCAACATATGTGAACTTTTATGATCAAGCTATAGCAGTTGAGGAAATTTTATAGTTTTAGATGCTGATCACAGAAAGGAAGTAAGAAGAGCCATTTTCAGGGTGGGAAGCCAGAATCCACAACGGAAGTATAATAATCCATGTAAATGTTCCTGTACCAATGAACAAAGCAGCCACCTTTATAAACAAAAATTACAGAAGACGCAAGAAAACTAGGTAGAAACCCCTAGCACCCAGATATTTTACTATATCACTCTCAGTACATGACAGAACAAATAGACCATAAATAAGGAGACAGATCTAAAAACACAAAGTGGTTATGCAGCACAGAAAATTCAAAACAACTGGGAAATAGTAGGAAGACAGAGCTGAGAGTAAAGTGGCGTCGGAAGTAAAGAGCTGTGTCTGAGAAGCGTGGAGCTTGCATTTAATCCCACAAGCCGCTGATAAGTTCTAAGTAGATTTGCATGTCATTAATTTCATTTTATGGGGAGTAGGAAGGTTATATTAGGAATGGTGATGAAAAAATTAACCTATTGCTCTGTGCAAATTAATATCTTAAGTCTAGGCAATGCAAACATAAGGGAATCAAGATTTTATATGATCAAGAGAAACTTGCATTGTTTTTATAAAACAGAATAAACTGACACTACTGTAAAACTTGAAATAAAGAACACTTTCAGAATGTCTTGCTTTCTAACTTTCATATCACAAGTCTAGCAAGTCTTGCTAAGTCTAGCAAGTTTTGATATTATTTAAGCTTTTAATTTAAAGACAAAATTATTCCACTTGATGAAAATAAATTAAAACCAGCCTCAGAAATCCAAATGCTATACCTCACATAAGCAAATTTTTGCTAAGTGGTTTAATTTATCTTGAAAGTCGAAGAAGAAAAACCAGCATACCTCACAATTTACTATTGCTAAGCATGGGAATTTACATGACATAAAAAGGAACTAACAGAGAGATACAGAGGCGTTAACTATGAGCTCCAGTGACAACTAATTCCAATCTCCTTTCCTTCCCATGGCCCGTATCATTGCCCGGTGCTTCTAGCACTGCTGAGATCCTCTGTGCGTTCTTCAGCTCCAAACCAGCCCATCACTTGTGCTCACATTAGTGAGAAAGCTCACTTGAAATTAAGATCTGCTTATAATTTTCATCTGACAAGATGCTTTCTGTGCTGTGGGTTTTGGCTGAGCTGATTTGCAGTCTGTAATGTTCAGCTACATTATCTGCAAAAGAAACAATTTCAATTGAATATTTTAAATGAAGCCAGAAAGTGAGTCTGCATAATTTTGATTCTCTTCCAGAGAGTCACCCAGTTGGCACTACCATTTGCTGAATTTCACCCTTTTTTAGGGGGCTTGGGATAGGGGAGATTTCTGCCACTTATGTATCCCTAACATGGAACCTTATTTGTAGGTTAGTGAAAAGAGTTATGCATTACTAAAAATGTAGATGTGTTTTCATAATCGATCGATTCAAGGAAAAGTAGCTCCCAGCTCTTCCTCTTTGGCACAGAGGAAATATATCCCAAATTGACAATTTAACATAATCTATTACTTTGTAAATTTACTTCTTGCCTATGTTGCATCATCTGAACAATGACAGCATTATGCCCCTACCTAACAATGCAATGTTCATGTAATTAAAGTCTTGCTTCTGTTCTCCCGCAAAAGAGCAGACAGAATCCCATTTAATGGTATAATCCTGCGGCTGTTATTCATACTCAATAGCTCAGTCACAATTCCCCTTTTACATCCCAAAATTAAATACAAAATGTGTGTAATTTAGCCTTTATTCATAGTGTTAACCACTTCATAATTTATAACCACTTTAATATGCCTTGCATTAGATAGGATGGTACAGAACAAGGAAAACTATGGTTAATATACATCATTATAGACATCTAAGGCTGGCTATTATGAAAAGCATCTCCTTTCTCATTTCCGTGCTAGGGACACGTGGCATTTGGAATTTACAACTTGCTTTTCCACAAGTCAGGCCACGCTCTCTGTGCCCTCACCTAGCATTTGAACTTATTTTGGTTACTGGTGTGGACACATGGCCTATTATTGTATTCACGAAGGACCCACGAGTCAAGCTGCTCTAGGCTCAGAGTCCCTCAGATCGCCAATTTCACACGCACTCCTCCCTGCCCACTGTGTAGTTGTGCGCTGTTTTCCCAAGATAAACAAGTTCAGGCAGATCTTCTTTGACTATCACTTCACCGGCACAGAGAGTCCACAGCAGCATGGTGACTGTCTCGTCTTCCATCTCAGTGGAAGTTCTTTGTTCAGATACATTTCGGTGGTTCTTTGGGCCGAGCCAGCAAAGTTGAGGTTTCCGGAATGAAAAGCCAAGTTTTTTTAGGTGACCTCTGGCTTCTCAGATGAGTATTCTAGCTACACAGAGATCCCCTGTTCACAGTACACGCTGCAACATATAGAAAAGCACCCCAGCCCACAAGGTGTTGTCCTGTAGCTAGTGCCATGGTTTGATTTTGCCTAAACTGTGCCACCTTTTTTAAGGACAGACTTCAGGGTGTTGGACTACATGACACGGTCAGTGAATCCCATGAGCATGAGTTTCATTCCCTACTGCTTTTACTGAGAAAATAGTTCCTAGCTGGAAGCAATGCCGCATGGAATACCATAAACGGGACTAACACATTTTATATGTTCACGGGAGGCACTGGCAGAAGAAAATTAATATAAAGAGAGAACGCTTATTCCACCGTTGAAGAAAATCACTGCTCCTGCCGGAAAGGATCCGTAGAAACCAACACGCCACCGGGTGCCTGGCTATTCCTCGGGGAACAGTGCCATTTGAGAGCTCAGCATGTGCCATCTCTGCTGTCGTGCTGGGAGCTCAGCATAGGTCACGGCCGCCGCCGCCGCCGTGAGGTGAGTCCGTCACTAGAGCCCGTGGGCAGCGTCCAGCCTGCAGCCGTAGCTTCTTTCTTGCCATTGAACTTCACTGGGTAGCCGGCCAGAGCTGATTCATGTTCACAAATCAAACTGGTCTACTTACTATGCTGTGCACGTCCTTGTGAACACCTCTGGACACGCAAATTTATGCACACCCTGTGCTCACGGCCTCCATCTCTCTGGATTCTGACTCCTGTACCTCCGTCCAGGCCACCTCCCTCTGCCACACCTCCAGTCTTTTCACTAGAAGAGTCTTAGTGCTCAAAGGCTCTTCCCTCTTGCATATAAATTTTTAATAATTTTATTAAGTATCTTGGAAAAACTCAGGAATTCTCTCTCTTGTGAGCTATAACAGAAAATCTTTAGTTTTCAGATATTGATATGTTTTGGTACAATTGTAAAATATATTCACTTTTGTTAGCTCGGAGTTCCTACGATGCTCCTTCTTTCTTTGCATCCCACTCACTGCCGTAGTCACTTCATTGCAATGAACTCTCTTTATATGTTATTTGTATGTGGGTGTGGTCTGCCTTCTGCTGGGTCCATGGCAAACATGAAGCAAGCACATGTACAGGTTTTCCTTTTGGTGAGGTTATTAATTCCACTCATTTATTTTCAAGTATTATGCAATTCTTGTATCCTTGTATCCTGCATAGCCTATACATCAAAATAATGTTCAGTATTTTGATATATTATTTCTCATATACACTATGAGATTTGATTTTCTAATATTTTTTTTAAGATTCTGCATCTATACTTATAAATATAATGGTCCTGAAATTTTCTTTGACCTGTAGTACAATTCCCTTCTTTTGCTGCTATGATTATTCTGGCCTCATAAAATAAAATATTTCTTTTTGACTCCTCCTTCATCTAGAAAGCAAGAAACACTACTGTAAAATTTTCTGGGCTTTTAAATTTTGGGAGATAACATTAACCACTGCTTCAATGTCCTGAACACTTACAGTACCATTACATTTTAAAATTTTCTGGAGTCAATTCTCTTAAAAATATTCTTGTAGTGTTTTGTTGGCTATGTTTTCACTTTTAATTTTTAGTGTATCTACTGATGTCATTATTTTAACATTGCATTGTCCATTTTATCTGTTTTTATGTTCTCATTTTCATTTAGGTATTGTTCACTTGTTTTCTCTGTTCTCTTGCTTCTTCATTTGTCTTTCCAAACGCTTCTTTCTTTTGTTGCTGTTTCCAAGGAATCAATATTTGGTTTGCTGATATTCTCCAATAATATTTGCTTTTCAATCTCATTAACTTCTGCAACCAAATTAATTATGTTTTCCTAATTTGTAGGGTATTTATTTTCTGTAACTTTTGTAATCTGAAAAGAGGAATATTTATTACTGTGGGCATTTATTTTTTTCTAGTATACTAATTCAGGAAGTTGCTAGTCTACTAATAACAATTAGTATACTAATTAGTCTAGTATACTAATTAGAAGTTGCTCTTGACATACTGATTTTGCTATATCCCATTAATTTTATACACATAACATTTTTATTATCATACAGTTCTTTTTGTAATGTAGTTTAAATTTCATTTTATATAAATGATATTTTTAAACTTATATTTTATTTTTCAACTTTCCTGTGCACTTAAGAAAGTGTATTCTCGATTTGATGAATGAAGATCATTTCTTTAAGGCAATACTTTTAACTATATCTTTCATACATCATTTATTCTCCTTGTCTTTCTGTATTCTTGGTCACCAACAATAAAGAGAATGTGTTAAACACAAAAATGATAAATTTTAACATGTTGGTTTATCAATAAAGTTGCTTAGAATGTCTATAGTTTCTAATAGATGTCTATATCCTTTATGATATTTCATATTTTAAAATCTGTATTTTATTTATCCATTGAGCTACCTCATACATAGTCCTTTTCTTCAAATGGAGGCCTTCATTTTTTAGTCTGAGATCCACGATAAGGAGCTGATCATTCTAACTGAATCGGGAGTAGCTTAGTTCCCATTCTGCTCTTGAGAATGGGCTTTGTCACCACGAGTACTGGGTTCTCCCATTTGAAGAACTTTAGGCTAGGGGATTTTTTTAAAAAATCTACGTTAATAAGAAAAAAACTGATTTTTTCTGTAGCCATGGTAACAATTAACCACCAGTATGAAATGTATTTGTTTGATTAATGAAAGCATCTAAAGAGCACAGCTCTGCTCACAAGCACACGGCTCAGGTGTGACAGCCACACAACCAGTGACAGATCTGTACTTCTGAAAGTCAGCTCACGGGTCCAAGCCTCATGTTAGTGTCCCAGCATCTGAAATCCAGCCATTCAGCATCAGGCACAGACTAGGGACCTTTCCACAGCCAACAGCCACTGATCTGTAAAACACGCTGTCTTCAAAACTCTCAGATGCCCAAACTCCGTGTTTTCACGCTTCCTCAGACCCCGACTTCGCTGCGTCTAGCATTCATTGTACACCCTGGCTTAAGGAATAAGCTCAGCTTCTGTTCATAAGTCTCTTCCTACAACATTTGTTGAGGTCTCTTCTTCCAATATTTCTGCTAAGCATGAGGAGACTACAAAGATCTGTCTGAGGACCAGCTTCCAGGCTTCTGTGCCACTGAGCACTTTGCAAAAGTCTTTGAGGAAGTTTTAATGGATAGAAACACCTCTGCGGATTTCATATCCACAGAGGCACTGAATAGCCAGTGCAGCTATTAAAAGCTGTCTGTTTCTTCTTGTCACTTTGTCTGGAACCTTCTGTGTGTGACAGAGCTAATAATCCATCCACCTGTACCCACATTTAACAATCTGGCCACAGAGAGGAAAGGTACCATTAGCCTCTGCTCCCCTAAGAGGGACTCTTGGTGTTTGAAATTTAATTCTCCCGCATTTCTTTGAATCATCAGACACAAACTGGTTTGCTCATTTTGTCTAGTTATGCTCACAGGGACAATGGTTTGATCCTACCTGTGAGGCCATATCCTTGCCTTTTAATTGGTGGGGTTAAAACATTTAACTTTTCACAGTTGTTGCTAGTTTGCACCTCTTTTTCACAAATAAAGTTATTTTTTTCAGTATGGTCTACTTTAGTGTCTTTCTGACTCTTTACATTTTATTTTAAATAGCATCTCACCTCACCAATAGGAAAATAATGTTAGCACACCCTCAGTCTTCCAGTACCCCCTCCCAATTCCATCAGGATCCAGACTTCATTTACAAATTAAACAGACTTTTATTTGGGGTTGTTATGGCTATATTTTCCTCTTTTTCCTTTCATCTTAGGTATTCTTTTTAAGAAAACACATCATTTGCCAAGATGCTGTCATCTTTATTCAATATTCATCTTGCAGCTCCTTCTGACTTTGACCGCCCTTCCCTTTAAGGATGTTTTCCAGAACAGTTTTCAATGTGCTTATGTTTGCAGCAAATTTCTGGAGACTTTCATCCTAGAGAATATTTTTAACATGCCCTTGTACTTGAATGACAGTTTGGCTGCATATTTAAATCTAGAGCCTAAGAGTTTGGGGGAACTTTTTTTATTTATTTAAAACTTCCTGACAACTTCTCCATCCCTCCCTGGCACAGGGCTTGCTCCTTCCTCCTTCCTCAGCACCAGAGTGCCTGTTTAACACGTTGACACAGTTCTGTGCCACAGCGCACTGGAGGAATTCTGCGGTGTGGAAAATAAATCGCCGATACATACTGTACATTTTCCTTTTTTTATCATTCTATTTGTTAAGGCTAACAACAGTGATAGCAAGTATTTTTGTGATTAGATATAAAATGGCTAAACTGTTAAACTTTTAGTGCAGCGATATACATTTTACAGAATGCAGATTTTGTATGCAATCACAGATTTGTGATTCAGAAATGGTTAAATGTGAGCACACTTTAGTATTTACTGTGGCCATATTTTGGTAGGGCTTGATGAAGTGAACTGCCTCCGACATTGCTTTTGTTTAATTTTATCAGTCATCAGCATCTGTTTTTGTTAGCTGTAGCGAACTACCAAGCCAGTAACAATGATCAAGAAGGACTAGAGAAACAAAACAGAAGAACAACAATAAACCTCTATCATTCTAATATAGATGATAGGAAAGGAAGGAAAAATGGAAACATCAAAAGTAGGATTTAAAAAGAGCACACAAATATTGCAGAGATAGGTAAAAAATGAATTGGCTACTTAAATTATAAATAATTTTTCCAATTAAAAGGGAGTGCGAGAATGGGGGCAAAGGTACAGGGAATAAGAAGCATAAATGGTAGGCACAAATTAGACAGGGGGAGGTTAAGAATAGTATAGGAAATGGAGAAGCCAAATAACTTATATGTAAGACCCATGGACATGAACTAAGGGGGGGGATGCTGGAGGGTCAGGGTTCAGCGGGGTTCAGGGCAGAGTGCGATAAAGGGGAGAAAAAATTGGGGCAAAATGTAATAGCATGATCAATAAAATATACTTAAAATATATAGATGGTGAGAGATGTGCTGTTTGATAAAGTCACACATGACACGTAAGTTTAAGAGGAGAATGAATGTTCAATGAGGAAGTAAAAGTGAGTTCTTCCTGCTGTAGTTTATAAACTAAATATAAATTATATAAATTACAGAAGCTTCCTGATGCTGAATAAGGACTATGGCTACAGACACAGTAGAGAAACATGGTATTGTGACTTCAGAAAGGTCCATTTTGTATCATTTGTATGCGGTGGAGAGCACAGACCGTCGGCCATGCTGTCCTGGTTACAATCCCTGCTCCATCACTTTGCCCGACACTCAAATTCTGATACTCAGGTTCCTCTTCAGTTCAATATATGTGTATTTCTACTTGAATATATGTTCTAGAACACAGAAAGTCCTCAAGCGATATTAGCAATTATTACTTATTTGTTGTATTAATCAACGGCCAAACAAGAGATTAAAACCCAAGCAGGACTGTGAATAGAGCTAGTTTAATAAGAATTTCACCTGGGCAGGAAGAAAGCATCCCCATGAAAAGGGAACATAAATGACAGCTGTTGAGGAAGCCAAGTGTCCAGGGAGGAATGCACCTCAAACAGGCTTTCTTCCCAGGCTGGCATCAGACCCCACTGGGGAAGTTGTACGCGTGGCCCTCTGGAATGCAATGCCGTTTCCTGGGTTTCCAGGCCACAGTAGCTCCATGATTGGGGGCAGGCTAGCCCATGCTGGTGAGCAGGCACACGGGGAGTCAGAGAGCCTGGAGCCCTCTCACAAGCCACATGGTTTGGAGGTGATGCCCAACATCTGCATGGGAAGATGCTGCTGCTCAGGCAGCATGGGGCAGGAATGAGGGGGTCGGGAGCCTGCTTGTTGTATTATAACCCCAGGCCCAGGACGCAGGATATCTGTGTCAGAGGTGCGGCGAGATGGAACCCAGAGGTAACCTCCCATTTCCCCCCAGTGCAAACTCTGCAGTCCCACCTCCCTAGCTATAGTCCCTACTAGAATGTTCCCTCCTAGGAACCACATCCTTCCCTTACCCTCTGCTTCCTGTGGAGAGTTATTGTTTACAACTTGAAACTATTGCTGGAGATCACAGACTTTACTGACACCTTTCATATTACAGTTTAATGGTGGCAACTCACTTTTCAATTGCGTTGTCAAAAATAACCTGTTATAAACATGCCGTAAAGATCTATCGTATATCATCTTAAAAGATAACACTCATGACAGGAGGTGCTGTGTTGTAATATCTGTCCACGTCTTCCCTGACAGCACCTTCAGGACAGAGCTGACAAATGCCGGTGCGGCTGTGAGAATATCTTTTCCTCACCTGAGAAACACAACCCTATGGTGTAAAAGGAAGGGAGAAAGTACCGGAGGCGTATTGGTATTCTGTGCTTATGACTTCTGCATTCTTGAAATCATTAATAATAACAGTACTCTTAGATTCTCCCTGGAATCAGCTTCTGAAGTCAGATCTTGAGAAAGCAAAACACAATGACTCTTAAAAATGAACGAAGTGGTCCCACGTGTATTTTAGTCAAGGCTTAAAAGCTAAGTGTTAAGGGAGTGTTGAATAGGGATTTCAGACACCTGAGTTAATTTCGCTGCCCAATATATGACTTTCAATTAGTCACTTAACTTCTCTGAGAAGTATTTTTTTCATCAGATTGGGTTTGATGGCTTCTAGAGCTCAAAAATATAAATTTTAAAAATCCTGTGAAATTTTGACATAAATATTAGTAGGAAGGAGAAGTCAATGAGGACATATAAGAAATAAAGATTCACTCTCATAGTATGGAAGCCCAATATCTTGTATTTCCTGGAAATGTACAGGGAAACACTTATGAAGATTCAGATATAACTACATAGGCTCCTTTAACTATGCTGAACCAATTAGTAGGAGAGAATCTAAGTTAAGCTAACTTGCTAACAGCAAAGTTGGGAAGAGAACAGGAAAAAAAATACTTAATATTCAAGTCATTCCACGACTTCGAGGTCAACTGCCTGTCTTTTTTTGGCAACACTGAGAGCTGCAGTCGTCATGGGGTCATCCTGGCCTTCGCTGAAAAATGTTCTGAACTGTTAAATGCATTTGCATTTTAATCACAACATTTTTTTTTTTACTGGCACAATGATGGAGTTTATAAAATATAGTCATTTTTATTTTTGTGTTCTCTTAACTGTTTGAACATGACTAACTTTCCGCTTTTACAAGCAGGTTGGTGAATAGTATGCTCGCTTTACCAAAAAAAAAAAAAAGATAATGATCACAAAGATGTTACATGACCAAATTTATGCAACTAACTGGCTGAAAAAAAGACCCTCGATAGCAGGCATGTCAAACTCATTTCCACCCAGGGGACGTATCAGCCGTGCGGTTGCCTTCAAAGGGCAGAATGTGGAGCTCCTTGCCCCTGGTTAAGGAGTAGTTACATTTATTCAGTCCTAACATTACATTCGGCCCTTTGAGGGCAACTGCAAGGCTGATGTGCCCCCGGTGAAAATGTTTCACACCCCTGCTCTGCAGCGTGAGATATTAGGAGCTCAGATGTTTAGGTGAAGAAAGCAGGTTTGGACTCTGAGTCTGCCATACACTAATGATGGGAAAGTTACTTACATTTCAGCCCCAGACCTCCCCTCTGAAAAAAAATGAGTATAATAATAGAAGATATGCCATCAGGTTGCTGTAAGTATTAACTTAGAGATTGGATCGGGATGCATTTGAAGTAGCAACACATGTTTGGATGTGCTTCTGGTCACATTCTTTTATTTATTTGTTTATTTATTTATTTTTAAATTAATTTCTTAAAGATTTTATTTATTTATCTTTAGAGGGGAAGGGAAGGACAGAAGGAGAGAAACATCAATGTATGGTTGCCTCTCATGCGTCCCCTGCTGGGAACTGGCCTGCAACCCAGGCATGTGCCCTGACTGGGAATCGAACCGCGCTTCTTTGGTTCGCAGGCCCGCGCTGAATCCACTGAGCTGCACCAGCCAGGGCACAGTCTTTTAAAATTAATATTTTGGTATCCATCTCTTTAACAAATGTTTCCTAGGTTCCCCACTGTACTACAAGTACCCATCTGTTCGCAGGGAGGGAGTGGGTCACTGGTAATCCACGCGGGAGGAAGTGGCACAGAGTCCAGTCCGCTGCTCTGGAAGGATGTTCCTCCAGCTCGGGGAACCCACAGTGGAGGGAGAGAGGAAGGTCCTTCACCTGTGCTATTAGCTATATGACTCTGGACTGGAGAGCATCATGCTAAGCGAAATAAGCCGGGCGGTGAAAGACAAATACCATATGGTCTCACCTTTAACAGGAACCTAATCAAAAAAACAAACAAACAAGCAAAATATAACCAAAGACACTGAAATAGAGAACAGGCTGACTGTGTCTGGAGGGGAGAAGGGAGGGAATTTCAGGGGAATTTCAGGGGAAAAGGGTAAGGGTTTACAGGGGAACAAGTATAAAGGACACATGGACAAAAACTAGGGGGGATGGAAATGGGAGGGAGGTGGGGAGGGCTGGGATGGTGGGCTGGGATGGGAGTAAAAGACAGAAAATTGTACTTGAACAACAATTAAAATTAAAAAAAAAAGTCAAACCTCTTTGAACTTCCTGTTTTTTATCATTTAAGGGGTAATAATGCTTGAGTCCCATGAACATTATAAATATTGAAGGAAAAACATATTTGCTAGCTCTTTGAAAATGTGAAATGCTGTAAGGTGTGTAATGATGACCTCACACATACAGAGAAAATAAAATAAACATTGAGGTTTTAACCAGGAGTGTTCTTAGGTAGTTATAAAATATCGTTTTTACGCAACGAAGCTTACTTTTATAGTGACTGAGTTATAGCGTGTAGCAAAATCAATCTAAGCATTAAGACCGAGGTGACAGACCAATTTCATTAGTTTAAATAAATGTCAGGTAAGTTTATCTATTTATTAGCAATACTTAAATCAATCTTCACATTTAGTATGTTAGACAAAATTGATTTATATTATTACCCTGTTTACTTCTTTCTTTATCTTTATCCAGAGCTATAATTCTGTGGTCTCTTTATTTGTTTATTGATTTATTGTAGTGGGATTAAAATCTTATGAGGCCAGAGACCTTGTTTTTTCTTTCCTTCTTGGTTTTTGTTTGTTTGTTTGTTTGTTTACATATATCTCTGCAGCCAATTTGTGTGTGAAATACTGCAGTCATTTATTAGCTATTTAGGGGGAGAGAGAATAACACACGCAGAGAGGGGGAGAGGGTATGTCGGCCTTCATACATTAAAATGCTATTTTAGAAGCGTATTTAAGGACAGACAAAGGTAATAATGCTAGACATGAAAGTAAAACGCAGACCTACACACAAACATACAATGGTTCCATTTTAGCAAACATTCGCACTTGCATGCTTATGTATGCACATAGGTGTAGAGCAAAATTGAAATTTAATACAACCATCAGGATTTATGTTGTCATTTAACTTGCAGAGGTGATTAAATTATACATATATTTCTTTTTACTTTTGTAGATATTCTACATTTTCTATAATTAGGGAGCCTTACCTTTATAAACAAAAACTGGAAGCAATCAAAATTCGTATTAGTACAAAGCTGGCTTGATTTAAAGTTCATCTGTGGGTTCTAATTTTACCTAATAGAGATTATAATCATTTCAGTTCCTACTGTTTAAATTAATACACAGAATATTAAAATAAATCAAACTTTTTTTTCTTTTTTGGCTCAGGGAGGCAGCCTTGCAGCAGAGTATTTAGCGTGCTTGCTCTGGAGCGGATTTCTTGGACTCACGAGCTCTCGCATTTCGTGGTACGGGCCTAGGAAGGGTTTGCCCTTCCCACCGTGACGTTGGCCCCACCGCCCACACCGCGCTGCTCTGAGCCTGTGCAGTTAGTAGATAGGAAGCGGGGAGAGCTCGTCTGAGTGGTAAGTGAAGCCAGGCGGATGGAGTAATTTTCCGCACAGGAATGACTACGTCTGAATCGCAAAAAAAGAAAAAAAATGTGTTCTTTTTCCCGCACTTCTATTGCCAGCTTAAATATTTCTCAGTTCGAAAGGTTTGTGCCAGCTGTCCACTGTGCAGAGTCCAGCTGCAGGTTTCTGCGAGAAATACGGCACGTGGGACTCTGACTTTCTCGCCCTCAAAGTTATCGTTGTTCTCCACACACCCAATTCAGGGGAGACTAAAGTCTTTTAAAAATATGGGTAAATATTTTATATAATTTATTTTAATATATATTTTCTTATGTAGTCTTCAAACTGAAGTTGATATGATGCACTTTCATGGTCAATACGTTTTATGATTTTTAATATAGTTATTGATCTTATTGAGGTTATATTAGTTAATTATACAGGATGCAGGTGTACAATTCTATAAAACATCATCTGTGTATTGTATTGTGTGTTTACCACCCCAACTCAGGTCTTCTTCCGTCACCATTTATCCCCCTCTAGCTCCCCCACCCCCCATTCCCTCTGCTCATCACCACGCTGTTGCCTGTGTCCATGAGTCTTTGTTTTTTCTTTGCTTAATCCCTTCACCCTTCTCACCCAGTACCGCTAGTCCCCAGCCCCCTCCCTGACAGATGTCATTGTGTTCTCTGTGTCTATGAGTATGTCCCCGTTTCATTTGTTTATTTTGTTCACTAGATCCCACATGTAAGTGAAACTATATGATATTTGTCCTTCTCTGACTGGCTTATTTCACTTAGCAGAACATCCTCTAGGTTAGCCCATGGTGTTGCTAGAGGTAAAATTTCCTTCTTTTTCTGGCCCAGTAGTATTCCATTGCGTATATGTGCCACAGCTTTTTCACCCATCCATCCACTGATGGACACTTGGTCTGCTTCCAAATCTTGGCTATCATAAATAACTCTGCAGTGAACATAGGTGTGCACATATCCTTTGGATCAGTGATTCAGGTTTCTTCAGGAATATTCCCAGAAGTGGACTTGCTGGGTTGGAAGGCAGGTCCACTTTCAATTTTTCAAGGAACCCCCGTATGTTCTCCACAGTGGCTGCACTAGTCTGCATTCCCACCAACAGAGCACAGGGTTTCCTGTCCCACATCCTCACCAGCACTTGTTATTTCACTGATGACAGCTATTCTGACAGCTGTGGGATATCTCGTTGTGGTTTTACGACATAATTTGCATCTCTCTTATGATCAGTGAGGTTGAGCACCTTTCCATATATGTACTGGCCATCTGTACGGTCTCTTTGGAGAAATGTTTATTTAGATCCTTTGCCCATTTTTTAATTGGATTGTTTGGTACTGAGTCGCTTGCCTTCTTTATAAATGTTGGACAGTAACCCATTATCAGCTGCATCACTGGCAAATACGTTCTCCCATTTAGTGTGATGGCTTTTCACTTTGCTGATGGTTTCCTTCGCTTTGAAAAAACTTTTAGCTTGATGTAGTCCCATTTATTTTTCTTTTGTTTTCCTTGCCTGAGATGATATGTTAGCAAAAAAAAAAATTGCTATAAGAAATGCCAGAGATTTTACTGCCAATTTTTTTTGTCTAAGATTTTATGGTTTCAAGTCTCACATTTAAGTCTTTAATCCGTTTTGAGTTTATTCTTGTGTGTGGTGTAAGGAGGTGGTCTGGTTTCATTTTTTAGCATCTATCTGTTCAATTTTCCCAACACCATTTATTGAATAGGCTGTCTGTACCCCTTTGTATGTTCTTGCCTCATTTGTCATAGATTAATTGACCATACACGCGTGGGTTTATTTCTGGGCTTTCAATTCTGTTTCATTGGCCTATATGTCTGTTTTATGTTTTTGGTATTGCTTGTAAAAATATCGCCTCTCCCTCCAGTTGAGTGATGCCCTCCTATATAAATGTAACACTTTTGTTGATATTTCCTATTTTCTCCAATGAGAGCGCACATGTGTTCTACTTCTGTCCCGCTACAGTGTCTGCTAGCGTAATAAATCCATCTTTCATTTTACACGGTGTCATAGTTACTAGCTTACATGGGTTTCATCTTCATTAGATTGTATGTTCCTATAGAGACTGCATCATATGCCCATTTTCATTTAGCACAGTAACAAGAACTTTGTTTCACACGTGAAGTTGGTGCTCCGTTACTGTGGTTGAATAATTAAATGGCTAAGTTAACACAAGGTCATGCCTACCGTCTCTCCACCTAAGGGCTACAGTAGAGTCTGCTCATGTTTCAAAATATAGCGATTCCTTATGTCTTAGATCACCTCTATGACATTTAGAATTTCTGGCAGGAGCGACACCGATAAGTTAAACAGGAGACTAAAAGCCAAGATAATGGGAAAGATTGGCGAGAAAAGGAAGAAATGGGAGCACTAACAATGTTAAGGGAGGTAACTATGACGTTAGGCTTGTGGAAAAAAACCTGTTCTCTGGGCATGAATTTGGATCATAAACAACATTCATGAATTACACACCGTTGCTAATTTAAAACTGATATCACAAAAGTAATTTATTGTAGATAATTAAAAGACTTTCCCTATCAGAGTTATTTACATTATAATGAGCCAATTATTTTTTGCTCTATAAATTTACTGAGCCTCAACGACAAGTAAACAGAGGGGTCAATTAAAATTGTAATCACGGGGAAGCTAGCATGACGTTTTGCTTTGTAATTTTTCACAATACATTTTGTAAATTATTCAGATTTTTATACAGTCACAATAATATTAATGGTTTACAATTACATTTTATAATGTTAATAAAATGCCATATATGAAATACATGTAGTAAAACATAAAAGTAGTTATGATGTACACTCTGAAGTAATTCGAGGTAGTTTTATAACTTTGCAACTTATTTCTCTGTTAACTTAAGTAATATAGCATTTTTGTGCTTTTTTTTTCACCTATAAAATGAGGAAATAGTTTTAGCCACCTGATGGGACCCTTGTGAGGACTAAAAATGTAGAACCTGAAGAATTTTTACCTTGATGTGTGACATTAATAAGTATTAAATAAATAAAAATATTAAAATCATTATTATATAAACTCATCCACTCACTTAAAAGAAAATAAACAAAACATGGGAAATCCAATTTCCATATGATAATATGGAGTTACACGTTTATTCCTCCACGTACAATAGATCCCAATTATAAAAAATGAAGAAACAAATATGAAATTAAAAGAGGAAAAGAAGGAAAGATACCTTCAAGAAACTGGAAACTTTCATGAATTTTCACAGCTACTGAAGACAAAGGAACCAAATGATAGAAAGAGACTGTTAAGTCCTAAACAAACAATTAAACAAAGTGCACTTTAGAATTAAGTCCAGGGACATTGTAAGAAAGCAAAAGAAAAGCCACTTGGACCGAGAGCTTCAGGGGCTGCTGCATGGATGTATGATGAGACAGGCAGTATGTAGTACACTGAGTGATTTCCTTTGAAATGTCTCAGGGTCCTCTGCACAGGGCTGTCCAACCCACTGCCCATGGGCCGCATACCACCCAGATGGCTATGAATGTGGCCCAACACAAAATTGTAAATTTACTTAAAGCCTTTTTTTTGCTCATCAGTTTTCAATAGTGTTTGTGTATTTAATGTGTGTCCCAAGACAACTCTTCTTCCAGTGTGGCCCAGAGACGCCAATGGGTTGGACACCCCTGATTGTCAGGGCTAAAGGTGGCAAGTCTCTGCTTGGCGTATCTGTCACTGATCACCAAGTGTGTTATTAAGCACATGCAAAGAAGGAGAAGAAAGTCCACACCAAAGGGATGTTTTTCACCATAAGCATAAAAAGTGATTCTGGTTTCATTTATGTGGATTGGAGTAAAATCTCACAGTAGAATCTATCTTTCTAATGAATCTTCTTTTCTAGGTTTTATTGGCACCAAGTTTTAACCTGTTGCCGACATCACAGCACTATCTCGGCACCTTAGAAAAGATAAACTTGAACTATAGGACTTGCTTTCGGAACGTGTGCCTGAAGGTCGTGCGGAGTGTGGCTGGGCCTTCGCTCCCCTGACGGTCGAAAAAGTCTGCACGCAACCGTTGTTCGGTGACTCTGCAAGAAGGTCTGTTAACCTGACCCTCTTCTGTCATTTTTCCGGGACAGTCTTCCCAACATGCACTTATATCCATGTGTCTCATTCCCTGAGTGGGGGTGGGGAGGGCCAGTGCTGTGGAGGGGGACCAGGGTGGAGTGAGTGGCGGGAGGGGAGAGGCTTGCCAGAAAAATGGAATTAGTGCCTACACAGTTGTCAGTGGAATCTCAGTGATTACTCATCAGCCTTTTATAGTGTTTCGTAATTCCAGACTCTACTAGCAGACTTTGAGATTCAACGGACATGAATAATACTTCAAAAAGTGTTAAAACAATAGCACAGTGGAAGTTTTCTAATGTGCGTGCGCGTTTGTATTGAATTCACATGTACGAACAACTATTACAGGGAATTACTTTTACCCTTGTCACTTTCTGTAAATTGACATTTTTCTATAGTAAATGCCTATGTATATATATTTAAAGAAGACAATGTATATCCATTTTTTAAGTTTTAAATTTTGCTAGCTTTCTCCTCATTAATCTGCCTCACATACAATAGGTTGGCGATGGAACTACTCCAAGGGAACACTATAACTAAAATACTCCTGTGTTTTGTTTTTATAACACTCAGGAGAGAAATTGACCTCGCAGAGGACTGTGGGTGAGAATGGAAGAAACTACTTTAAAGCAATTTCAGCAAGCTTAGATATTTATTTTTAACATGTATTGAAAATGAAACCGATGATCTGGTATTATCAAAGTTCATCGAACCTTCCCTGTAGAGAGATCCAACGATGTTTCTATACAGGGAGCACTACACTTGACTTGTATTTTGAAGGACATACGAAGCAGATACTGGATTCATGAGTTTTCTCTGTGTAGCTTTTTTAAAATGGAAAATATTATAATATAAGTATAGACTCACCTGCAGGTTTAAAAAACTATACAGAGAAATAACATGAATCCTTTGTGAAGTTTTCCCCAAGGGTAACATCTTAAGAACTATCACAAACAAGAGATTGATATTGATACAAACCTCCGGTCTTATGAAGTTCCCCCCAGGTTACCTGTTTGTGTGTGTGTGTGTGTGTGTGTGTGTGTGTGTGTGTGTGTGTGTGTATGTGTGACTAGTTCTACACAATTTTGTTATCAGTAGGTGTATATATCAATCATAATAGTCAGGGAACAAGAAATACCATCATCACAACGTTCCCCAGTATTTCCTTGTTTATAATTACACTCACTCAACCCTCCTGGTCCCTAAACACTGGCAACCACTAAATTGTTCTCCTTATCTAAAATGTTGACATTTACCAAAACTTATATGAACAGAATCATGAAGTATGGAATGTATTAGTACTGACTTTTCTTTACTCAGTAGAATTTCACAGAGATGCATCCAAATTGTTTTGTATATCAATAGTTAATTCCTTTTCACAGCTGAGCAGTATTCCAAGGGTGCGTGTATCTGTTTGTTGAATGATTCACCGTTTAGGGGTATTTGTTATCAATCTGGGGCCATTACGAGTGTGACGGGAGGAATATGCGTATTGCTCCCCACCCATGAGACGTATAACTCTGAATTCCTGTTTCCTGTGACTGTGACCTTACATGGCAAAGACTTTGACAATGTGATTCAGTAAAATGGAAGGATCACCCTGGGCCATCTGGGTGGGACCATACCTGCAATCTCCAGGGGAGATGGCACACAGAGAGGGAGAATTACCACCACGTTACTGCCACAGGAGGCAGGGTTAGGCGGCCTGGGTTCCAGCTAAGGAATTAGGCAGCATAATGGGAGCTGGAAAAAGCTGGGAGCGGATTCTCTCTTCCAGATGCTCTGGGGGAGGAGGGGCACTGCTGACACCCTGACTGTGGCCAAGTGATACCAAGTGGGACTTCTGGTTTCTGTAACTGTGATGGAATGAATGCCTGGTGCTTCAAGCTACCTGATCATTTGTTACAGCAGCAAAAAGAAACTCATACAATAAATAAATCTGCCACAAACATGTCTGTTTGGGGAACATGAATTTTAATTTCTCTGGGACAAATGCCCAGGAGTATAATTGCTAGGTTATGTGAAAAGTGCATAGTTAGTTTTATAAATAACTGCCAAAATTTTTCCAAGTGGCTGTAACATTTTACATTCTCATCAGCCACGTAGGTGTGATCCAGCTTTGCTACATCTTTGCCAGGATGTGAAGCTATAACTATTTTTACATCTTACCCTATATGACAAATGTGTAGTGATATCTCACTGTAGTTCTAATTTGCATTTTCCTAATTGGTAGTGATACTGAAAATGTTTTCAAGTACTTACCATCTGCAAATCCTCTTCATTAAAATATTTATGTCATTTGCCCATTTTCTAATGAGACTATTTTACTGCTAAGTTTTGGGAGGTAAATACATATTCTGGATGCCGGTCCTTTTTCAGACATGTGGCTTACAAATGTTCCTCCTAGTCTGTAGCTTTTTTCATTCTCTTACTGATTATTTTCACAGAGTGTAGTTTCCACTTTGATGAAGTCCAGTTTATCAATTTTTCCTTTTGTTGTTACATTTTTTTTTTTTATTGTGAAGGCTAATAGTTCTTTCCCAAGTCTTTCTTCCATTGAATTGCCTTTTCATCTTTGTCAAAAATCAGCTGGTCATGCATACTGATTGGATGGATGACCAACTGATCAGTCATCCATCCAATCTGGTAGATCTATTTCTGGGGTGTCCTGTGCTATTAATCTGCATCTGTATCTTTGTCAATATGGTACTGCCTTGATTATCTTGTATATATGATGACCATTAATAGTGGGTTGAGTGCATCACCCTGTGTTACACCTCTTTTTTTAGATTGCTCTAGTGTTTACACAACTTGTTCCTTTCCATTCGCATTTTAGAATAAGCTTGCCTAAAGGCAAAAATCATTTCTTTCTGATGGAAATGGTGTTAACCTACAGCTAATTTTTGCTTCCATTCCATGAACACAGTATATCTTCTCATTTTCTAGGATTTATTTTATTCTTTTCCTCAGCATAGTGTAATTTTCAGTGCACAGATACTACTCAGATATGGTTCACCATTTGTGACAACTGTACCCCACTAATGCAAGATGAAATTGTGCACAGAGGGAGGAGGGCGGAGAGGCGGCATGGGGACCCTGTATACTTGCTCTTTAATTTTTCTGTAAACTTAAAACTGCCCTAAGAAATAAAATCTATCGATTAAAGTCTATCAAATTAAACATATGAGGAATGGAATGTTAGTATGAGTACAACATCATGTCCTAAATCAGAAAATGACACAAAGAAAAACTAGTAATGATAATTATCACCATTATCAGTGTGGTGTTTCATTTCAGCAAGACTATATGTTTGGAGGAAGCGAATCAGTATCAGAATACTCACGGAAAGATCTAGATGTCAAGTGTGTATGAGGAGGCAATTATCATGCACATGTATGGGCAAAAGAAATAGATTCTAAGACAAAGCAGAAATTTTACCCACGTATATTTTGTGAGTAACTCGAAATAATTGCCCATGTATAGTTGGTGGAAGAAGAGACAGAGAGAGGGAGAAATTTTCATTTTAATGTTTTAGGTAAATGATTTAGCTGAATAATTTAGGTAAAATCAAAGATTGAAGCTTAAACTTCTATCTAAATATTTGTTGAATACAAGCGACAAATGTGAATAAAATTTCCAGTTTTTCTTAAAATAGAAAGCACATACAGTAAATATAAATAGTAATGAAATAGGGTTTTCAATGAACCTGAATATTGGTCTAAGAGATGAACATAGTACTTGAAGCAGTTATTATTTTCTGGGGGGTTATGAAATAGGACATTTAATAATTTCCCTTTTCACATAATTTTTAAAAATTGCTCAAAGATGTTTGTTACAGATGTAAGCTAAGCCACGCCTTGAAAGTCACTAATGTTACAGATTTTTAAACAAGTAGAGAACGAACTGAACAAAACAATACAGTTTCCCAGGCTTCTCAGGGAGCGTGAGGTGGACATCTTTCCACAGCTTCCTTATACTTCTAGATTAAAAACACAAAAACCAAAACCAAAACCTGTTCCACTCCGTCTTCTCTGCTAAAATCAGCCAATCAGCGACCACACTTGTATTGACTTTCTGTCACCCTCTCGCTAATTCATGAACCTGTGTGATTGTGGAGCTTAAAGCCATTTGTCTAATCACATTATTTACTTTCATTTTATATCTCAAAGTTAAAACCCAATGTAATTAAATGGGATAGATAGGAAACTTATTGATATGGTGCCTATAGTAAATAGCTATATATTCTCTCTAATTAATAAAATTTTGGTAATATTTCTTTTCAAACACATTGGTAAACCAGAATGAAGTAGTATGTTTGCATTATAACAGAGAAAAAAAAGTAGGTATTAAAAGTGTGTTGGGACCCCTTAATCCAGACCCTTTTCTGTGGCCGTGGCTCAGGAGGTCAAGCCTTCTAACCAACGCCGAGCACCTGCAGGGCACTGTGCCACCACCGGCCTATGTGACAGAGGTGGAGGTCCCACGCTGAGTCATGAGTGCCCCGATGATGTATATAGGGATGTGTAAGATCACAGGAATACAATTTTAAATGAGATAGTGTTAGACTGAGGTCAGAACGGTATCTCATAAACGTGGTTGGTCAAATTGCTACCTGGCTAATTCTCCCAAGTTATTGAATACTCTTCCTCACCAAGCCTTTATGCAATATTCTGAAAGTATAACACAATACAGGGAACATAGGTGCTCATCAAAATGCAAAAATGAGAAATAAACTTATAATGTTGTAAGCATGATACACAGATCTCACTCTTAAAATAACAATAGTAAAACTAAGAACAATGATAATTACCTTACACAACAATAACACCACACACTCAGCGTGTACTTCTCATCTACCAGGCAACATTTTAAGGAATTTATATAAATACGTGTACTTGTTTAATCCTCACAACCCCTTTTGTCTTTAACTCACTAGTCACTTCCCTTTTTTCCAACTTACAGTGCAGCAAAAATTCATGAAACTATTTTAAAGCATCTTCTAAACTAATAGTGCACACTCAAAGTAATTACAATTACTGTGCACTATATTACACAACTTTTTGTATCTTGTTAAACTTCAGAGAGCCATAAATAGATTGCAGGAAGATTAAAATACTCAAATAGCACACACATAAACAGGAGCCATTTTTACTTATTTGTCAATGTTGCTAACTTCAATGGATGAACAAAGTAAAAGGAAGTGGTCAAAGGAAGCTATCAGCTTCTCATTTGTCAATTGACTCTATTAGCTCATTTAGTAAACCAGGTCTCAGAATATGGGCATTGTTTATTTACAGTTATGGCATCCTTATGGTTAAAATTATTTCAAAATGAGATCTGAGATCATTGGATACTGGCGTTAAGTGAAGCCTGCCCCGGCTTGGGGAGGAATGCCTGGTGGCAGGGACTGGTTAAGTCCCTTCTCCGGTTAAGCTACTCTAAAATGAAGACTCAATGGAATATTTTATGTTGTTAGGTCATTGGAAAGCAATGGGTTTTGGTGGAAAATCCCTATTTCTTCAGTACTTTCATGTGTTTTTAAAACTAGAAAAGCGCATTAGTATATTGGTTGCCCACCGTACCTTAGTGGAACAGAGTACCTGTCTGAGGCCCGAAATGCCTAACTCAACCTCTGAGAGCAAAACCAATCCTCTCCAGGTAACACCCACCAAGTCTTTGATTTCATGCACCCCATTTCCATTTTTCCTTCGGGCTTCATTGTTTTCCCTGATTGGCCAAGCCCTTGTGATAATCAAACCACTAAACACCACTCACTCATCGATCTTCTGGGGATCAGATCTGTCACTGGATTTATGTGCTTTTCTGCTCAGCACTGATTTTGATTCATACCTTAGAAAGTCAGAGCCTCAGAGGGCCACTCCGCTTCCCCCTTTCCCAGCCAGTTTCAATATCCGCTTTAATTGAGTGGATGGTATTTAATATAGGGCTTCTCTAGCAAGCAATTATCTTTTACCCCAAGGTTCTCCATCTTGCATTGAACAAAAGGATGCTGACTCGGAGGTTTTAGTTTTGTTTTGTTTTTCCCCCTGCTACCATTTAAACTTGGCTTGAGAAAAAGAGTTTTGTAAGTTGAAATCCTGTACTAGCCCCAAATACAGACTTTAAAAAAACAAATATTTTCAATATTTTAAAGGTAATTGAGTTTAGTACATAAAATACTATTTTTCAAAGCCATAGGAATATAAATGGCTTCAATTACAGTGTAATGGGCTGACTGTTTCTCCCCACCCCCCAAATTTATATGTTGAAAACTAATCCCCAGTGAGATGGTATGAAGAGGTGGGGACTCTGGGAGGTGATTAGGTCATGAGAGTGGAGCCCCCATGAATAGGATCAGCGCCCTTATCGGAGAGATCTACCTGTCCTTACTGCCAAGTGTGGGCATAGTGAGATCTCACCAGATACCTTGATCTTGGATTTTCCAGTTTCTAGAGCTGACCAAAAACAAACAAACAAACAAACAAACAAACAAAAAATCTATTGTTTATAAGCCATCTAGTCTATGGAATAAACACATTCCTTAGTTCTCATATCAACTCTGCCTTCCAATTATGAGCCAGTATTTGGTGTATAAAACCTTAATTACCATAATTTCCAATAAAAAATTTGAAAAAAATATATTACTCCAAACTGGCAAAAAATCCCTAGCTCCTGTTCAACTCTTCCAAACTACTCCTCCTCAAATCTCATAGGCAATGTGTCTCATAGGCAATGGTAAAGTGAGGCTAACCTTGAGAGAGAAAAATATTATTAAAAATAGCTTCAAGAATCGCGGTGTCTAGTTCCCCATGTAATAAGCTAGAAGTCACTACTATGTCCTAACAACATGCGTGAGGCTGAACAGACTGAAACATTAATGACTCTGCTTGGATCTGTAAGGGAGGAAGGACACAGGTCAAACTGAGGCAGGCTTCCCAGAGCAGGTACAGGGATGATAGCTCCCCGAGCAGACACTCCTGAGCAGAGGCCCCCCTGGCACCAGTGCTGGACAGGAGAACCCGAACTGTATGGACACACTGCTGGAGGATTTGTGTGGACAGCTCAGAGATTTAAAAACTCCAGGGGGCCAGTCATAGTGAAGTCACCACAACATTGTGAGTTTGACTTCTAAAAGCTCTACCAGGTTCCCATAGCAAATATGAGAGAAAAATCCCCCGGTGCTTCCAACAGGAGGGGAAAGGAGACCTAATGGGAAATGACTGAGCACTCTGTTCTTACCTCTGCCTGCCCTCAGGGGAAACTAGTTAACCAGTGCCTTACCTGGTCAGTTACTATGAGTGCTTAATGTCCTGGGTGAAGGGAAGTACTCATCTCCAGTCCGCTCTAGGCTTGTGCTTAAGAGATGGGAAAACTCAACTTGAGCTTATTCTAGCCATCCTGTCCCACCTGGGGTGGGGGTGGGGAGGAAAAAAAACTGATGAACATTCCTAAACTTCACAGCCCAGAGGCATACATTCCTTAAAAAACAGACCTAACTGTAGAACGACAGAACAGTTCTCTCTTCCCATGTCTCACCACCACATTACTGAAGGTCTGTTTTAGAATCATACAAAATATTCAACTAAAACCACAAAAGGCAGGGAAAGAGCAGAAGAAAAAATAGGAACAAAGTACAGGGGCAACAAGTGGAAAACAGTAACAAAATGGTGGAAATTAATCCTACTACATCAGTAATCATTGTGTGTCGATGGTCTAATGCACCAATTATAACATAGACATTGTCAGAATGAATCAATAAACAACACCCAAACATAGATGCAAAAATCTTTAACAAAATATTAGCAAATTGAATCCAACAATGTATAAAAATCTGACCACACCCAAACGGGATTTTTTTTTTCAGGGATGCAAGGCTGGTTCAACATTAGAACCTAATAATAATCATGTAACACATCATATGCACAAGAGAAAAATTACATGGTCATATCAAGAGATGCAGAAGAAAAGCATTAAATGAAACTCACTGTCTATTCATAATAAAAATTCCCAGTGAACTATACAGGAAAAATTCCTCGACTTGATAAAGAATATTTATAAAGATCTTACAGCTAACATCATATTTAATGGTGAGAAATCAAAGCTTTCCATAAGATCAAGCACAATGCACGGATGTCTCCTCACAACACTACTTTTCAATATCAGCAGAAGTCCCAGCAAATGCAAAGCCAAGAAAGGAAAATTAAAAATATATAGACTGGACAGAATAAAGTAGAATTTCCTTGGTTTGTAATCGGCCTATTTTCTATGTAGAAAATTCTAAAAAAAATTACTAAAATCTCCTGGAACTAAAAAGTAATAATTGCAAGGTTGTAGGATACAATTTTATTATAAAAAGTCTATTGCTTTTCCATATATCAGCAATGAACAATGAAATGTAAAATTAGAAATAAAATATCATTTACATTAGCATCCAATAAAACAATATATCTATGTATAAAACTAACAAAATACCTACCAGGCCTACATGAGAACTACAAGACTGCAAGACATAAAAATTAATGGAGAAGTAAATAAATGGAGAGATATTTCATGGCCATGGAAAGGAAGACAATGTTGTCAAGATGTTAGTTGTTCTCAACTTGTTTAATTCCGGTATAATCTCAGTCAAAACTGCAGAGAGTCATTTTGTGGGTATCAACAACCTCATTGTATAAAGTTTACATGGAGACCCAAAGACCTGAAGAGCCAGCACCATACTGAACAAAGTTGGAAGGCTGGAGCTACCCGACTGCAAGGCTTACTCTGAAGCTACAGTAATCGACACAGCAGGGTAATGGTGAATGAATAGAACAAAAATAACAGTGGAAGAGAACAGAGAGCCCAGAAATAACCTGGCGGTACTGTAGCCATCTTATTTTCTATGAAGGAGCAAAGGCGATATGATGGCTCAAAGATGGTCTCTTCAACAAACGGTGCTGCAACAACTAGACACTCTCATGTGAAAATAATGAGAATGATCTTAGACCCAAACCTTATACCCTTCACAAAAATTAACTCAAAGTGGATCCTAGACCTAAAGAAAACATGAGGACATGAGACTCCTGCAACATAACTTCAGAGATGACCTAGAAGACTTGAGTATGGTAATGACTTTTAGGTACAACACCAAAGACAGAACCCATAAAGAAATAATTGATATGGCAACTTCATTAAAATTAACAACTTCTGCTCTGCAGTAGACAATGTCCAGAGAATTAGAAGACAAGTCAATTAAAAAAAATAGTTACAAAAGATACATCTGCTGAATAATACACTGTTGTGTGGAGGTATAAATGTTTATCCATTTAACTGTGGAGGAGCATTTAGATTTTGTTTTTATTTTGGGGTATTACAAATACAACTCTTGTAATAATTACATGTAAAAGTTTAAATTATGCCAAAAATTGTATTTTTCTTGGGCAACATCTAGGAGAGAGATGGCTGAATTAAATAAAAGTATATGCTTAACTTTTTAAAGGACATTGTAGGGGGCAGAGCTGGGGATCAAGCAAAAAAAAAGAGAGAGTGAAACGACTCATGGATGTGGACAATAGTGTGGTGGTCCCCACTGTGTGGGGGGGAAAGGGGTGGGTGAAGGTGGAAGAGAGTGCAGGGGGGATAAATGGTAATGGAAAAGAAACCATAAAACGTAGTGTAAAAAAGTGGACACATTGTTTTCTAAAGTGGTGACATTCCTACCAACAGCAAATAAGGTTTTTCCTCCTGTGATACCCTCATCAAAAATACTTTATATGTTCACTTTTTCAACCATTCCAATTTTTAGTCTTAGTAATATTTATATAGAGGTAACTTCCTATGGTTTTATTTATTTACTTTTTATTGTTGTTCAAGTATAGTTGTCTCCACTTTCCCCCACCATTCTCCCCTGCCCCACCCACCCCCAACTCCCACCCTCAATTCTACCCACTTTGGCTTTGTCCATGGGTCCTTTATACATGTTCCTTGATGACCCTTCCCCTATGGTTTTAATTTGTTTTTTCCACTGACTACTAATTCTGACATTCCTTTAATATGCTAATTTCCATCCTTTATCCATGCTTGTATAGGGCTGTTTGTCTTATTGGGTGAGTGAAGTTTTTTAGAATATCTTATTTTCTCCCGTTTCTTCAGAATGAATGTGAAGTTTCTAATGTAAAAAGTGAATTGCTAAAAAAAGACCATCAAGTTATAAAATATCCCTACCTAAAAAAATATTGAGAGGAATATGCACATTCACAAATGTCAATGGTTTCAGCCTTGCTGAAGGTCAGCTCGTTCTTAAATTGAAACTTTATAGTTATTAAATGAAACTGTCCTACTTCTATGTCAATTAAGGCTGTATTAGACAGTGTCCTATTTAATTATCTTGAGGTATATTCATAAAAGCAAGCATTAGTCATAACATGTTGGGTCATGTTGTACTCAGAATAAAAGGTAAAAGAATTTCTAATCTGCATATTTTACTAAATAGTTGTTTAGATTTTGCATTCCATATAAATTATCTATTTTCATCAGTCACTTCTTTCTTCTCCACTGACTCACAATTAACCCTAATGTGGCACTTTTAATACAATTTTAAGTTAGCTATAAATTGGTAATTCAAATTTGGACACAAAATTATTAACCTTGAAATAAATTATAATTGTATCTTAATTACCACTTTAAAAACTGTTGGAAAACATTGAACATGATTTATTTTATTCTATTAGCCATTATTAGTTACCATTCTAAGAGTGACTTTTCACAGAATAAGTATCTACCATATTTTTGGATGGATTAAAATACAATACAATTCTTGGAAGTATTTTCACAGACATCGTTGGTTACTAAAAATAGATTACTATCTAAATCAGTAGAACAGAGACACTGGTTCAGTTATAAGATTTACAGTCAGAAGAATAATTTTTGGGTTGCATGAGGAGTATTTAATAATAAGTTAAACTTAGTAAAATAAAAATAATAATTGAGAATATCTTTTTCTCTGTGTTCTCCTGAAAATTATGATGTTGCTGGATCTTTTCTATGACACATGGGCATTCAAACATTTTCTTTAGAAATTACATTTTCCCGGCTTCCGGCCAAGATGGAGGCATAGGCAGACGCACTGTGTCTCTTCTCACAACCAAATTAAGGACAACAAAGATTTAGAAACAAGAAAACAACCAGATCTCAGAAAATCAAACTGTTTGGAAGTCCAACAACGATTCATCCAGACCGGTAAGAGGGGCGGAGTCGCGGCAGGAAAAAGCGGAGGTGCGGGCAGGCGCGCAGGCAGCAGCGGCTGGCAGCCCCCAGGTGCACAGACGACTAGCAGACCCCGGGCACGGGGCAGCAACTGTGCAGAACCAGTGAGGCCGCACAAGGCAGCTGGCTGACCGGGTGGTCCCACATTCACGCGCAGATAATCCAGGCAAAGGGGAAGCGGTGAAAGGAACTGGAATCTGAGAGTGAGTAAAGCAACCGCCATTATCTCCTCTCAGACCCCGCCCCCACATACAGTGTCACTACCCAGCGACTGGGCTCTCCCGCCCTGGGGAACACCTGAGGCTCCACCCCTCACTACGTAACAGCCGCGACTAGATAAAACAAAACAAAACAAAACAAAACAAAAAAAAAAACCCAGAACTGGAAATGGCTCAAACCGGAGAACAGATCAAAGCCCCAGAGCCAATTTATCTAAGCGATGAAGAGATTGCCAACTTATCAGATGCACAATTCAAAACCCTGGTAATCAGGATGCTTACAGATTTGGTTGATTTTGCTCACAAATTAGATGAAAAAATGAAGGCTACAATAAGTGAAATGAAGAAAGCTGCATGGGGAACCAACAGAGATGGGAGGAAAACTGGGACTCAAGTCAATGGAGTGGACCAGAAGGAAGAAAGAAACAACCAAACAA